>QNQO01000969.1:0-417500 GCA_003290165.1 Berberis thunbergii
GGATTTGGGTTTGTGACCCTCTCAACATTTTTAGGTTTGAATCGGGATGACATGATTCCGTCCCAATATAAAAAGGTCCGAATTAAGTGGGTCACCCAAAAATAAAAAAAAACCTTTAGATTATTTCAGTCTTGTTTCATTGGACCGAGACAAACCCAATTTCAGACATTGCCCACCCTTAAAAACAGACCGACTACTGAGGAGATAGGAGATGGTATAGTGTAGTCTAGGCCACGGATTGTGATTTCGTTTTTCGAGTTAATTTCAGACTCCTAATTTTAAGAAATATTTTATTTTGTATAAAAAAATGTAAAAATTTTAGTCGCGATTTAAAATTTATTAATATGTATTATGTATTTTAATTTCTTAAATACTATATAAAAGTCTCACACGACTGATAGTGTCATACAATTAGAATATTATATAAGAATCAATCACATAACAAAATTTTGATTTTAAAATAATATTATAACATATTAAAATATATTGAGATTAAAATATTTATTTCTTTTCTCAAAAAATTTCGACGCATTTTAAATTTTGAAAGTGATTTCAATAACTTCAAACTGGTGACGTGTGATATCACCCGCTACACTTCTACCAACTCAGGTGATACACCTTTTGCAATCTCCATATTTGAATAACTTTCACAACGCTTCTTGCGGCTAAACTAAGGGACATCCCATTGCCATTTTCTCTATTGGGTTTGAGACTTTGCCCAGCTAAACTACCAAAACTACTCTAAAATGGGGTTATAGCTGAAAGTCCAGTACTGAATTAAGCGTTTTAACTCGTATGCTTAGGTAGAATCAGAAGACTATTGGATCTGCATTATTGGTAGTTTATATGATAGATTCGCCCTATTTATTATTATTATTATTAGTGTTTTTTTGAATTGTGTCCTTGCATCATGTAGTTTTCACATTTCAACGTATCGATTACTTGATACTGTACATGGAACATTGATTGGAGGGGGAAAGTATAGAGAAAATTGTAACTGTTTGATGAAATAAGATGAGTTTATTCAGGGATGAAGAGCGTTTTTGTGAGTGGATTATTTCAACAAGTAAGCTTATATGGGAAAAGGGTTGCCTATATCATAACAACTTGTGTTCATTGATGTTAATTCCCTAAACCCTACTAACCAATTCTTCTCCATTATTTTGATTATAAATTGTGTAGCTTGTCACTAGCACAAGCCAACTATTTTTGTTTTCTTTATTAAGAGAGTAATTGATAATTAAATGCTTTTGAAAATTAATAAAATCTGAGTTCATGAGTGGGGATTACTATTTTCCTTTGCTCTAGCAGAAGTTAATCAAAGATTCAAAATTGCTGTGCAATATTTGATAGTGCAAAAATTCTTAAGCCAGACCCCTAGCGTTAGATCCGTGACAGGGGAGGCCCCCCTCAAGATCTCAAGAACTCATAATTCCCTCAAAATCTCCTTTCTCTCTCCTAAAAATATGGAAGGGAGCCTCTTTTAACGTGGATCTGGCGCTAAGAGCCTGACTCTCTCTAGATAAGCTCTTGATAGTGCAATCTAAGTTAAATTTTTCGAAGAACAATTATTAAAATGGGACTGATAAACCAATAGGCCCAAATGTGAACAAAGACACTTTTCAGTATCCAAGCCCAGTGACTCAGCTATGAGTCCATGACAGACTTTCCAAGCAACAAATAGGGCCTATGCTTAACCCACCCAAGTTTGAAATGAGTTGAGCCCAAATCACTACCTTAAATTGGGTTCGGCTATTGAGCTTAGGCCTGGCACACCAATATAAGCCCAAGATTGTGTATCAAACTAGAAACTAGATGGGCTTCAGGTTCTGGCAACACATACAATCCAATGCAATATAGCCCATGCTTTTGGCGTGACTGCCCACTTTTTTCGCTTCGAGACATGCATCAAACACAAACATATTTATTTATCGAAAATACTAGGACATCAGGTTTTTACAACCAGGGTAATGTTGCGTGATCTTAAAAGAATGATGAAACCCCAAAGTATTTATGTGTATCTCGAGACCCCAGTTGTTACTGATAAAATCTTCATAGACAGTAGCGCAGTTTAGGGAAATTTAATTTAAAAGCTAAATAAACATCATCCGTTAATGCATAAAAGAGAGCCGACCTAGAGGTGAAGAAACGAACTTGCACTTGACAACCATGCCTTGAAACAGACCAAAAAAAAAAAGGTGGGTTAGATACTTTTATACAACGTGGGGTTAAAAGGTGTTTGAAAGCAATGTCCACTTACCCACTGTTGACCCACTTGGTATATTGATCTTTCTTTGTCACTCTCTTCATTTCTTATCAAAATTGAGTAATTATTATATATATGAAAAAAGAAAAAGAAAAGGAAACATATCAATATCAAGCAACCAAGGTTTTTTTTTGATAACATTGTTACGAAATTATTGTAGGAGCGTTCTTTGTGTCAATGTTGTTGTTGGTGAGACTGTTATAATTGCTAGTGTTCATGTAATGTCTCATTTCTTATAGTCAAAAAGGAAATCACGCTTTCGTAGAAAATACTAAAAGGGGTGTCACTCATGTCATGTTAGCCTTCATTTCGCTTTTCGCCTTTTCTTTATTATCCCGAAAGAGTCGTCCTAGGCCACGAGGAAATGAGCGAGGAAACGGGTGAGAGATGGGGGTTGACCCCATCTCCCTTGAGATTCACATGAATACGCATCTCGAGGGAATGAAGGGTCACACCCACTCCCTCACCCGTTTTCCTCGCCATTTAAAATTACCGATCTCGAAAATATTGGAAATGAACTTTGATGATGATGATGATAAGTTTTCTATTATATAGAATCATCAAACCAATCCTTAGATAGGAAAGAAGGAAGGACTAGAATCAGTCACCTGGAGAAAGACAGAAAGGTCAATTAATGGAATCTAACTTTTTGTGAAGAAGAATTTTAGTAGGGCCGTAAGGTAAAAACTTTAAAGCTGCAATCCTATCAATTATTCAGTACTACTTTATAAGGGTACCCACCTCTCAGACTTATATTCAAAGGTCACCCACCACCCCCTTCTCAATCAACTTTGAAGTCATCAGTGAAAGTGTCTGAATGAGTGAAGATCGTCAACTTGAATAATGCTATATCTTTGCACAAAGAAAATACGTTATTTCGACAGCAGAAATTGAATATCAATACACTCGAAAGTATTAGTGAGGATAGTGATGAAGTCAACTCAGAATCTGAGCTAGGTTCACAGGCAGCAAACAGTGATTTGAATTTAGGGGTTTTGTCAGACGGAAAGATGAATAAGAGGCGTTACACCAAATATATCAACATTTGTCTCCGAAAATTCAATAGAACTAGGAAAGAAAACAAAAGGTACAAAAATTGAGTTTGTTTATTGTCTAGACTTGTATTGGTGAATCCTATCTTTTGTGAGAGTTTGTTTCGGTTTTTTAGTTAACCCTATAGGGTCAGTCATGTAGCCTTCGAGAGTATATTTTTAAATGAATAAAATGGGTCTATATCCCAATTTGGAAAAAAAAAAAAGAAAAAAAAAAAAAAAAAAGGAGAGATCGTCAAGACTTGTGAAGCTAATAAACTCGAAACTTTGTTCTTACAACACAAACAAACACTTGTGATAAGACAGTATTTATTCGAGTAATGCTATGCGGACCCCTAGATAAAAGAGCCATTGATGGTGTATTGATCCATAATTATATTTTACGATAAAATGACTTATACAGGGACTTGTAGCACATCTCGATCCAGCATTGACGAGTAGTCGATTACTGAGATATAGGCGGCCCTCTAGCTAGAGTATGGTAGCGGCCCCATTAGCAAAGTGGCTGGTTTGATCCACATGACAATATTTCTCCCATTATTTCAGCATTAAACTCAGCATGTGGAATGGTCACATGACAACATTGCCTCCATATCCTTCATACCATACATAGGGTACCTCTAGCCATTTCACTATGAAGGTTGACAAACCAAAAAGGACACAAATTTGAGTATTGGATGGGCTTCCAAATAATTGTGTTTTATAGACTTACAATATATAGTGGAGAGAAGGAAGCACAATCACACTGAGAAAACATGGCAGTCCAAACTCTCTTGAACTTGAACCAGCCAATGAAGATGACAAGCACATTAGAACCGGTAAACCACCCAAACACTTGTTGATACTAGTTTATTGGTTGGATTACATACTTTGCGACTATGTCCTAATTTGAGTGCCTTATGGAAAGGAAATTTTTAACCAGGAACCTTTTGGACATGTATTGCGCATATTATTACTGCTGTAATTGGATCTGGGGTGCTTTCTCTAGCATGGAGCACAGCTCAGTTGGGATGGATTGCTGGACCAGTTTCCATGCTTTGTTTTGCTATTGTCACCTTTGTTTCGTCGTCCCTCTTATCAGATTGTTACCGGGATTCTGTAACAGGGAAACGAAACCACACTTATATTGATGCTGTTGATGTTAACTTAGGTACTATAGAAACAAATGTTTTCTGTCTAGTTTTGTTGAGTGGTTTGTTGTGTTTCCTTGTGAATTGATTCGATGGTAGTTCAGGTAGTAAGCGGTCATGGGTGTGTGGGTTGCTTCAATATCTGTACATGTTTGGAACTGGTATTGCTTATGTAATCGCTACTTCAGCCAGTATGAGGTACCCTCTCTCTATCTTATACTAACATTTTTTTCAAACCATTTTAGTGTACTGATTTTGTTCTCGATACTATAAACCAATGTGTCTCATTGAATGAGGACCGAAACCAAAACATCAGATGATACTCAGCGATATCATATTTACAAAAAACTTAGTTGTTTACATTCTAATGTTATCTCTTCTTGAGTGATTTTTCTCTTTAGGGCGATTCAGAAATCCAATTGTTATCATAGAGAAGGGCACGAGGCTCCATGTTCATATGGGGATGGCTTTTATATGTTGATATTTGGAGCTTCTGAAATCCTATTCTCTCAAATTCCCGGTTTACACAATATGGAGTGGCTCTCCATTGTTGCTGCAGTTATGTCCTTCTCCTACACGGGCATTGGATTTGCACTTGGTTTCGCCAAAGTACTAGGTATTCTTCAATGTTCTCTTTGCAATATTATATTGATTGTCATAGTCATCAAAAGAATTGCATGATGAAATTGGCAAAAAGTATAAGGCCTATTTACAGAAAGTAACAAGGACAGTGAAGCCTTATCCTAGATGTTCAGAGTGAATAGGTAGTGATATATGAATATATAAGTTAGGTTTAAAGACAAAATGTTAAATTAATTATATGTTGCTCGTCGGGAATTGCAGAAGACGGATGGATTAAGGGTAGCATAACAGGAGTTACCACTGCTACAACAGCTCAGAAAGTGTGGCTTGTCTCCCAAGCACTTGGGGACATAGCTTTTGCATACCCATATTCTATAATTCTGCTCGAGATACAGGTGAGTTTATTTTATTTTATTTTGATAAATAAGAAAGATGTCTTGAAAAAAATTTAGGCCATTGCAAACCAATCCTTCAAAGAATGTGTTTATTTCGCATTTTTGTTTGAATTAAGTATTAAGAAGCTGAACCAATGAATCAAATGCTTTTGGAAATGAAGGATACTCTGAAGTCGCCACCACCGGAGAATCGGACCATGAAGAAAGCATCAATGACAGCAATATTCATTACCACCGCCTTCTATCTTTGTTGTGGATGCTTTGGGTTTGCAGCTTTTGGGAATCAGACACCAGGGAACCTTTTGACAGGATTTGGGTTTTATGAACCATACTGGCTTGTTGACTTCGCTAATGCTTGCATTGTTGTTCATTTGGTTGGAGGATATCAGGTAATAGTTCTTAACTTTCATATGTCCCATGTCAAAATCAAAGCCAAACTTCAATTTTACTACATATGGTACTATTTGAAAGCTTTACTACTGCTAATTTACTTTACTTGAAAAGCTTTACGTTAACTGTTAACTGGCAAACGCCATTCCAATGACTTCTAATACAATAAAGAAAACTCATATGCATTTTTCACCATCTTCCATTTACTTATACTGATTATACCACTACCATTTGATCTTTACTTAAAAGATTTACTACAACTATTACTGAATTCGATGCCTCCCATTAGCAGTTTGTTTATCACCTTCCATTTTATTACAGTTCTACCACTAAAGTCTTTACTCGAAAGATTTACTACTACAACTAAATTCAGTCTTTTCTTACAAGGCAAAATGCCTAAAGAGGTTCTCTTTTTTTTTTCCCTGCCAGATGATTGTGAGTTATGGATCCTACTTCCTGGTAATATGAATCCATAATTGTTCTCTCTATTTTATTTCGTAGGTATACAGTCAGCCAGTGTTCGCATTCGTAGAAGGTTGGTTGGCAGAGAAGTTCCCTGACAATGGCTTAGTGAATAAGTCATACGACATCAAAATTTCTTTCTTGCCAGTCTTCAGTCTAAATCTTCCAAGGCTGTGCTTCAGAACTCTTTATGTTATATCAACAACAGGGATTGCAATGGTCTTCCCTTACTTCAACCAGGTCTTGGGAGTATTAGGTGCCTTGAATTTTTGGCCATTGACCATATATTTCCCAGTACAGATGTATTTTGTGCAGAGGAAGGTAGTTCCATGGACAAGACAGTGGGTTATTCTTCAGACCTTTACCCTTGTTTGCTTGCTTGTATCAATTTTCGCCTTAATTGGATCAGTTGAAGGAATTATAAGTGCCAAGTTAAGCTAAAAAGGACCAAGATTCTCCCATACAAGCTGACAGATGAAGCGAAAATGGGGAAAGTAGGACTCAGGTATTTTGAAATAGGTGACCATGACGGGAGTTGGATAGAATAGAATGATAGAATGTGCAACTTGATCAAACTGAGTTAATAGTCCCTGATTAGTTGAAAATAAGAGATGTTGAATTTGATATAATATTACCAAAGTTTGATGGTCTTCCTTTGTTGTCTGTTGTATGTTGTCTTCCTCATTACCATGTATTTAAAATAAGTGATGACCATACATGGGAGGAAGAGTGTGATTAACCTTACCTGATTATTTATAACATAAATGGTTTATAATATAGTTTCATGTTGGATCACACATGTAAAACTTGAATATAGTATGTTTGTGCTTAGAATGGGCCCTCAGGGGAGTGGGTGGGTTTATCTCTTCTGAAGGTCGACGCACATTTCACTCTCACTCTGAAGGTCGACTCAAAGGAAAGAAAGAAAACATGATTTTTCAAAGTCCCCTCAATATATATTGGAGACAAGGAGCACAGCCAACTCTATTAAGACATGGCAGTTGAATTCTCTCCTGAACTTGAACCACTCAATTGTTCTTGCAGTGAAGACGACAGGCACATTAGAACTGGTAATTTATTCACCACAACACTTGTTCATATATTTTTTGGTTGTTTTCTTATGAGTTCTGATGTGTACTAACTTTGTTAGTTGTCTTGCATAACCAGGAACTTTTTGGACGTGTACTGCTCATATAATTACTGCAGTCATTGGATCCGGTGTTCTTTCTCTAGCATGGAGCACAGCACAGTTAGGATGGATTGCCGGACCAGTTTCCATGCTTTGTTTTGTTGTTGTCACCCAAGTTTCTGCATCCCTCTTATCAGAATGTTACAGGTCTCCTGATTCTGTAACTGGGAAAAGAAACTACACTTACATGACTGCTGTTAGTGTTATTTTAGGTACCATACTAAGAAGTCTTGTTCTTTATGTGGTTTTGATTGAATTGTATGCTCTTTCGTTGGAGATTTAATTGTATTGAAGTTTAGGTAACAAGAGGTCATGGTTGTGTGCTCTGCTTCAATATCTTAGCTTTTATGGTACCAGTATCGCTTATGTTATCACTACTTCAAAGAGTCTGAGGTGCTTCACTCAACATAACTTTTCAAGCCATTTCAGTTCGGTCAACTTTGTACACAATAGTACTATGAAATTGTATCTTGTAAACAGAATTTGTGCATTTAGTTGTTTAGATTGTATGAGCAATATCTCTGTTGTTTGATTGTTATTTCTTTTGTTATTCAGATGCAGGGCGATTCAGAAATCCAATTGTTACCACAAAGAAGGGCATGAGGCTCCCTGTGCATACGGTGATGATGCCTTTTATATGTTGATATTTGGAATTGTTCAGATATTCTTCTCTCAGATACCCAATTTCCATGCCATGGAATGGCTCTCAATTGTCGCAGCGGTCATGTCCTTCTGTTACTCTGGCATTGGATTTGCACTTGGCCTTTCCAAAGTTATAGGTAACGTTTTTTTTCTTTTAGATTGCTATATTGATTGTCAAAATCAATACTAGCAGACAAGCGTTCACTCCATTTATGATACGTTTGAAATTGATTATACGCTGCTCTTAGTGAATTGCAGAGAATGGAGTGATTAAAGGTAGCATTACAGGAGTTACCGCAGCGACAAAAGCTCAAAAAGTGTGGAAAGTCTCCCAAGCACTAGTGAGTACTCGGCAACATAGCTTTTGCATACCCATATTCTTTAATCCTTCTCGAGATACAGGTAAGAAGTCTCAAAACGACCTTAGACATTGTTATGAGCTCAGAAACTGACCATGAAATAAAACACTTCTGAGAATGAAGGATACTCTGAAGTCACCACCACCAGAAAATCAGACGATGAAGAAGGCGTCAATGATAGTAATATCCATTACCACCTTCTTCTACCTTTGTTGTGGATGTTTTGGGTACACAGCTTTTGACATTGACACGCCTGGAAACCTATTGACAGGATTCGGGTTTTACGAGCCATACTGGCTTATTGACTTTGCGAATGTTTGCATTGTTATTCATCTGGTGGGAGGATATCAGGTAATACTCACCCTGATGTCAAAACCATAACATACTCCAACCATTACTGTTTTTGGTCTTGTGTTAATACTACTAACTAAGCTTTAGTACTACTATATTAGTCAATAGTTTGTCAAAAATGTTGTTCTTATACACCGAAAGAGGGGCTAGAATCAATAACTGTAACTGTTCAATTTTCATTTATATTGTAGGTATTCAGTCAGCCAGTATTTGCATTCATAGAGAGATGGTTAGCAGAAAAATTCCCCGACAATTGGTTTGTGAATGAATCATACGACATCAAAATCCCTCTATTGTCAATCTTCAGTCTAAGTCTGCTAAGGTTGAGCTTTAGAACTCTTTATGTTATATCAACGACAGGGATAGCAATGGTCTTCCCTTACTTCAATCTGATCTTGGGAGTATTGGGTGCCCTGAATTTTTGGCCCGCGGCTATATATTTTGCTTGGACAAGAAAGTGGGTTATTCTTCAAGCTTTTAGTGCTGTTTGCTTGCTTGTATCGATATTTGCTTTAGTTGGATCAATTGAGGGACTTATAAGTACCAAGCTAAACCAAATGCATGATGGATTAGCAACTTGATTATTTGTATGATTTTAGCATCATTCTCATAAAACACTTTATTCTCTGTGCTTCTCAGGTTTGCAGAGATGCGGAAAGAGGTGGCCCGTGTGCCATATCCAACTCTGGGATGCTAATAACAGAGGAAATAGGAGTTTGTTTGTTCTCTGGATATTATGATACTGAAGAAGATGAAACAGTGGGTGCTGCCAAGAGATGGGAACTGAAGAAAAGAGTAAGAAATCAAGGAGGAAGCTGATAAAATCACTGTAAATTTGTGTTGATGACATGGATGATTGAACTCATAACCGTAAACTCTGGTATGCCATTGATCCAAACAAGGAGAAGAAAAAATAAAGCAGCCATTGATCATCTTCTTCTGCATAGAGTAATGAAGTATTTTGATCTCAAATATGAAGCGTACGTCCTTGCATCTTTCAAGACAATACTTTATTGTTACTTGTCAGGCGAATATGAAGCTATTGATCAAATTTGTATTATTGATACCATTGAACGAAGAGAAGCCATTCCCATGAATGCACCGAGGCTGTGTCCTCAAGCCATACTAGTTGTAACTGACACAATCAGGAGTTACAAAGAAGATGGTGAGGAGGATACAGTAGGGGGAACGGAGTTGGATAGAACTAATGAGGAGGACGATTCAGGGGGCATTACAGAGTTGAGAGAAGCTCTTGAATACCGAACAGAATGCTGCAACATTTGATAACAAGCAGGGTTTTAAGGACCCTATACTTACTGCCATGAAGATGATAAATTTTTTTTCCGAAAACAAGCAGGGTTTTAAGGACCCCTTGACCTTTATATTAATAACCCCACAAGACCAAAATGGGAGATGCTTCCCACCCAAATTCATAAGAACCACAACAACCCTGCGACTGTTCCATTATGCTCGGCGCAGCCTGGGCAGAGGTGAAGGCCAAGGGTAAGGGGGTCTGTTTTCATTTTGTTGTACAGCTTCCCACCTCCTAAGCTCTTGATTATAAGCATAAGTAGAATCCAACACATGTTTGAATCGACTTAACATCAGATATATCATCATTCTCCAGACACTCAGTTTTTTATTAACTTATCATATAGATGGTTGGTTGCTCGTGTATCCTGATATTCAAGCAGTGAAATGGAAACATGAAATGAGTTCATCATAATTGACTAGTTTGTTCAATTTGAAGTTTGATTTGCCTGACCATACAGATTAGATGTTACTGACATACGTGCATCAAGATTATTTCTTCGTAATTTTTGGAGAATGTGTAGCAAACATTTTGGAAGTCTGATGATGTTAAAACACAGTTTGGACGAGTAACTACACTGTATATAGATGCTTCATCCCCTAAATATGGATGTTCACTTGTTTGTGTTTACCTATTGACCATGTGTTTCTAGTGTGTTGAATTGTCTGAATTGCAGCCATTGGTGAAAATCATAGAATTAGGTGTCAGATATGTGGAAGTGAAGCACTAATCCACCAGTGGGGTCTCTATAACATATGAAATACACTCTAATAATAAGAGATTGAATGATGGAGCCTCGATTTTCGAATACATCGACAATCCCAAAATTCACGTAGGATTATCCATTTTTTCAAAACTCGTGACGTAAATTCAATAAAAACAGGCACATTTAGTAGCAACACTGAAACATATTTTAGAAAATATAACAAAACTAAAATTTATAATAAAACTCTAACCAAGAAATTCCGACGTTGCTAGCTCCATTAGTGTAACTCTAATAACGTTGCTTAAAAGTCTCTAAACCTGCAAGGTTAATCGGCACATTCCCAATGGAATGTACCCAAGAAGCAAAAGCTCACTTGGGTCAGCAATATAGTTGGTGTGGGTAATCTTCATCCCAAAAATCAATAAATTTGCACGCGATAACATCAAACTAAACCCAAGTAATAAACAGTCACACCACAGGTACGTAGTTCCTCAACGAGGCAAAGGTGTTATGCAAGAAAACACAGTTCAAAGAATTTAGTTCATCATCGAGGTCATCATATCATCGTCCCAATGAAGTAAAAATGCATTTACTTATACTTAAACGGTAAAAGTTGATTATGGCAAGTCTGACCTGCAGAAATATTAATAGACTTGACATCCTGCATGAAAAGGATTAGAAATAATGTAAACGTAATTTATTCATTTTTATTTAAATTTGGTTCATCTCTTAACGGATTGATCACTTAGACGATACCACATTCGCACCACCTCCGTGCCGATAATACATGTCTGTATGCTTCTCTCATATAAATGAGGACTTCTCCATCATCCATGCCCATGTGGGGACACATCACATACAGGCATGCATCACCGGATACTCCTAACAATATGAGTAACAAAAATCACTCTTAGGCTATCAATGCGCATAAAGTCATGTCACATTTTTTACGAAAAAATATCAAAGCCTATCTTAGGCATAAAAATTCACTTCATTTCCGCAAGACTAACCCGAAGGTTATTTTAGTTTCTCTAGTAAGAAATGGGCGCCCCAACTTCATAAGATGACCCACTGGTCATTTAGTTTCTCTAGTAAGAGAGGAGAAATAATAAACAAAAAGAGGTGTGATAGTTCTAAGTGATAGAATTCCAAGTGATTAAATTTTCAGGAGTCAAAGTTTACCAATATCATTTATTTTTTATATTTCGAATTTACAATGACATTTTGTCATACATAAGTAAATCCACCCATTCATTTGGGGAAGCATAACATATTCATTAATCATGTTTTATAACAACATGACGATCAAGTGACATTTTGTCATTCATAAATAAATCAATCCACCCATTATTTTATTTTTTTTGGGAAATGTAATCATTTCAGATGCATACATTCAGTGTTGGCAACACATGAGCCATGCACTCACCATCCTCTAACATCACAACTAAAATATTAACCAATAGATTAGTATGACTTAGCAAAAACAATAGATTATGATGTACAATGGTAATTTTAAACAAAACAGTGGTAAGCACCACTCCAACATGATTTAATAAAATATTCATATTGATAGCATCACTCCACTTTTCACTATTAGCTACATATTTACAAATCCACAGCATGCACACAAACTACATGAAACTAGACAGATTTGAACAAGTCCAACGAGCCAACCCCATGCATCGTAATAGTATATAACCTCTATATGAACCCCAATGTAGGTCCATCTATTTTTTTTTACTGTTCCAATACATACACTTCACTTCATTCCAACCTATACCCATGTTTGCATTAGTCACTCTCTTTTAAAATACCAAACCTACACATTAAAAACCACTCCCCCAGAGTCTCCATTTCCCCTTTAATCGAATATATTAGGGGTGGGTATCCCATCCCGCAATCCCAATCTCGTCCTGTCCCGTCTCGATTTTTTTGGGTCTTAATGAGATTGAATGGGATGTGATGAAGATTTTCAATTCCGTCCCGTCCTGAGCTATTTTTTAATATTTATTATTAATATTTATTATTTATTTATTTTTATTCATATAAACTTACAGATGAGTAACAAAAACTCATGGTGTTTGCAATGGTAACAGAAATGTTACTTCAAGAAATAAATATTCATTAAGCAAGATAAAGATATCAGACTGTTGTTTGGATTCTCAATGAAAGTGGCTTCAATTATTTAACTTTCAAATATTGATAATACCCAGGTGAAGATGAAAAATGACAATTAACTGAGTAATACATATTCAGAAGGGAACATTCAGGGGCGGAGCC
This sequence comes from Berberis thunbergii, assembly GCA_003290165.1. Classification (NCBI taxonomy): domain Eukaryota; kingdom Viridiplantae; phylum Streptophyta; class Magnoliopsida; order Ranunculales; family Berberidaceae; genus Berberis; species Berberis thunbergii. The sequence goes on from QNQO01000969.1 coordinate 13,117, forward strand.
AAGAATTTGAGATGCCCCGGGCTGTAAAAATAATTTGTTTTTAATTACAATATATGTATTGATAGTAAACCATTATGAATATGTTAGAGCATCACCAATAGGTCCATATTTCTTCCCTAACAAAAGATGAAATGTCATTTTGTCAAGGAGCCATGAATTTTGTTTCCCACGGTAATGAAATTGTAAAATCAGTTAGGAGGCCATCACAGCGACACAATACTCTTAGTGGGTCCCATTTATCATGTCACTTTCTAAAAGTCAAGCCCATTCAACTTCATTGTTAGGGAATTTAGTGGCTACCATTATATTTGCATGTTACATCTATATCTAATTATAAGAAAGTTATTTTTGACGCTCTTATATGATGATAATCTTTGCGACAGTCACAGGCAGCACGTTGATCCCGTCTCGTCCCGTCCCAAACCCGTTTGGGATGGGACGAGATCGAGATGGGGTTTTTCCCATCCTGATCCCGTATGAACGGGATGAGTATATCTCGTCCCATCCCATCCCGTGCCCACCCCTAGAATATATCATTCAATCCAACACCACTCTCCAAATTTCAAACACACACCATGTTCATCTTCATTCCCACCATTATTGTAACGACCCAATTCATAGAGTATTATATTGTCTACTTTGGGCCCAAGGCCCACACGACTTTAAAATGTAGTACTTTGTAGATCTAAATTCGTACATATATAGCACATCCCCTTCCCTCACCGATCCGCACAGTAAGATATCGTCCTCTCTGGGCCCAACCGGCCCGAACGGTTTTAAAAAGCCTCTTACTATGAGAATTCAACCTCGCATATATATAGCACATCCCCTTCCCTCACTTAGGCGATGTGAGACTATAATCTCCTTTTGATGGCTCGCCCAATCCCTCTTGGGATCCACGGGCATATTGGGCTTCGCCATCACGGGCTTCTCACACACCCTCCCCCTCGGGTCCGCCCACACAAGGGTATCACAGTCCACCCCCTTAAGGGAGCCAAACGTCCTCGTTTGCACACTTTCGGCTAGGTCCGGCTCTGATACCATTCTGTAACAACCCAATCCACAGATTACTATATTGTCCGCTTTGGGCCCAATGCCCGCACAGCTTTAAAACGCGTAGTACTTTGTAGATCCAAATTAGTACATATATAACACATCCCCTTCTCTCACCTAGGCGATGTGGGACTATAATCTCCCCTTGATAGCTCGCCCAACCGCTATTAGGATCCACGGGCCTGTTGGGCTTCGCCATCACGGGGCTTTCCCTCACCCACCCCTCAGGTCCGCCCACACAAGGGTATCACAATTATCATGTCTATGTGGCAAATTCACCAAAAGAAATTTGCTTATCAACTTCATCAGTCCAATCCCAAGTAGTCCACCATGTTTATCATCAGTCTATATGAAATTTGGCTTATCAACTTCATCAGTTCAACCCAAACAAAGTGTTCAAACACCTAAAGTTTGTAAGTTAGAGGCTTTTGTACCTCAAACATAACATCAACAAAACACAAAATAAAGAACTTAACTTAGTCCCTATGAAATCCAACTTTTCAGCAGTATGACCAGAGACAATCATAAGCAAATACAAATCCTCACAAACATTCGGATCAATAGCCTAGTAAAAATTGATTATTCTCCAAAACATGAACTAAAACCCAGAGTCCAAAACCCCTTCATACCTCAGATTATAGCAGAAACACTGTTAGATGAGTCGAATCGAAACAAAATTAAAACCCACATCAGAAATAAACTAAAATGCTCAGATAAGCAAAACCCATATCTCATAACATTAATAACAATCAGAAAACACAAACTCCATACTTAGATTATTTCTCTATTCATCCCAAAATCAAACCAAACCCACAATCCAAAATCATCAAAGACACACAAATACAGCTCATCACCCCACCAAATGCCTCATTCCAATACATGCCAAACAACAACAACCCTAACAAAAAACCCATACTTGTCATCAATATCTCTCCTTCAATAGCTTCAATGAGTCAATTCCCAAAGGTAGTGTATTCAGTTCTTTAGCATTAGAATCACCTCAAAGCAACCCACATTTTTATATTTTTACAGGAGATGATAAAACGACTCACCACCATAAAGGAGGCTAAGAGTTCATACAAAGTATCTTATGTTCTTAAACCTTAGCCACCCAAGAATCATCAATCAAGAAATTGTAGAGGCTACCAGGGGGGTTGATCAAAGCAGATTGACCACACAACACATAACAATCAATACCATCACATAAAACAACTGAAAAGAGGAAAGAGAACTCACAGATTGCATCTCCATCAGACCACCACGCAGCCTCGCCATGCCAGCAAAAATACATAGCCGCACTTCACGTACCCTTCTTCTCACAGAGCCATCATCGCACGCAAGGTAGCCCCATTCAAGGGTGACATTGGCAACCATCTGTTTATCCTGGTTTCTCTTATCTTCCTTATTTCATTATCTGTTTTCTAGGGTTTAAATCAAATGAGAAGGAAAAAGACGAGAGACGAAGGAGAAAAGAAGAGGTCAGCGACGGTGAGATCAGCTGCGAAGCTCGATTGCAGGCCGTGTTCATTGCCGAAAGAAGAAGAAAACGTGTAGGGAAGAATAGGAGGAAAATGGGGAAGAAGAAAATATGTTTCTCTGACTTAAGCATCTTATTGCTTTGCTTGCTAGAGCTGCCATAGTGAGAACCTTAGTAGTACAAAAAAAGAAGGAGAAGCTTTGGAGTTTTTTTTTTCTTCTCTTTATAAGGTGTGTGGCTATTCGTCTCCATTGAAATTTTGAAGGCACTCACCCTCTAAACACACTAAATAAAACCCTAAATTTTGAATTTTAATTTCAATTAATGTAACTCTATTTTATTTAAATAAAAAAATAAAATAAATTACTTTTATAAAATTTAGAGGTCTTACATTATTATGAAATTTAGGGAGAATTCAAATTGGCGAAGAAACGGGCGAGGGAGGGGTGCGACCCTCCATCACCTCAAAGCAACCCACATTTTTATATTTTTACAGGAGATGATAAAACGACTCACCACCATAAAGGAGGCTAAGAGTTCATACAAAGTATCTTATGTTCTTAAACCTTAGCCACCCAAGAATCATCAATCAAGAAATTGTAGAGGCTACCAGGGGGGTTGATCAAAGCAGATTGACCACACAACACATAACAATCAATACCATCACATAAAACAACTGAAAAGAGGAAAAGAGAACTCACAGATTGCATCTCCATCAGACCACCACGCAGCCTCGCCATGCCAGCAAAAATACATAGCCGCACTTCACGTACCCTTCTTCTCACAGAGCCATCATCGCACGCAAGGTAGCCCCATTCAAGGGTGACATTGGCAACCATCTGTTTATCCTGGTTTCTCTTATCTTCCTTATTTCATTATCTGTTTTCTAGGGTTTAAATCAAATGAGAAGGAAAAAGACGAGAGACGAAGGAGAAAAGAAGAGGTCAGCGACGGTGAGATCAGCTGCGAAGCTCGATTGCAGGCCGTGTTCATTGCCGAAAGAAGAAGAAAACGTGTAGGGAAGAATAGGAGGAAAATGGGGAAGAAGAAAATATGTTTCTCTGACTTAAGCATCTTATTGCTTTGCTTGCTAGAGCTGCCATAGTGAGAACCTTAGTAGTACAAAAAAAGAAGGAGAAGCTTTGGAGTTTTTTTTTTCTTCTCTTTATAAGGTGTGTGGCTATTCGTCTCCATTGAAATTTTGAAGGCACTCACCCTCTAAACACACTAAATAAAACCCTAAATTTTGAATTTTAATTTCAATTAATGTAACTCTATTTTATTTAAATAAAAAAATAAAATAAATTACTTTTATAAAATTTAGAGGTCTTACATTATTATGAAATTTAGGGAGAATTCAAATTGGCGAAGAAACGGGCGAGGGAGGGGTGCGACCCTCCATCCCCGCGCCCCCCCCCCCCCCCCCGCCGCCGCCCGAGCTTTAGAGGTGTTAACCACCAATATATATAGGACTCTTTAGCTCATCAGCCAATACTGAATAAAATCACGAATTTCTCATTTGTTTCAGTGAAGAACTGCCATGGGTGAACATGATGAACAGACCCCATTATTCACAGATGAGACCTTGAAAAGGACAGGTTAGTTTGAATTCTTCTGTGCTCATATTCATGTTTAGCCATCTCTTCACTTCAATCTTTCTTATTCTTACTAATTTGACGAAGTCAGTGTTTCTGCAAACAATTTACTTCTTCGATCTTTCTTATTCTTTATTAATTTGATGAAATCAGTTATTCTGCAAACAATTTATCAATGACAAACCCAAATCTGTTTTGTTTGGTATTAGTTCAGTAGAGTAGAGGTTTGGATGAATTTTGATTCATCTGTTTGTACTTGTGTGTGAAGGGTCTTTTCGGACTGCTGTTGCGCACATTATTACAGCTCTTATAGGGTCTGGGGTTCTATCTCTCGCATGGAGTATTGCACAGTTGGGTTGGATTGCTGGACCCTTGTTGATGATAATCTTTGCAGCAATCACAGTTGTGTCTTCCTACCTACTCTGTGACTGCTACCGATCTCCTGATCCTGAACATGGGCTCACCAGAAACATTTCCTACATGGATGCTGTGAAGGCAAATTTAGGTAAGCATATTTCCTCTTAACACTTGTGAATAATTTTCATAAAATGCACTTGAACTTGTAATTTCAGATTACCATAACTACACATTGTGTCTGGTTGCTAAATTCATCCAAAGGGGTATTCTAGTTTTGTGCATGTGCCTAACTGGCTTTTAACTTTGATGATAGTAATTACTAGACCCATTTGGAGCTGCGGGGTTCCTCGGCTAGAAATGGGATGACTGTAGGATCGGCATTATTGGTAGTAATGAACTATAGAGTCTCCCTTACATGATTTGGCTTTGTGCTTGACAACATCAATTCTTCATAATTGTCTCCTTACAAGGACAAACTCATGGAAGTATTACATCATAACGAATGGGTTGTTAACACTTATCTTTGAGAGAGAGAGGGGGGGTGGTGTGGGGGACTGGTATCTAACAGGCCTCTATTGGACCTCTTGTTACTCACCTAATGTGGGTCATCCAAGTTCATTCAAATGTAGTTTGTTTAGTACCCTTATTCATCATCTGCCTTTCGTGTTTGAACGTCTCTTCGATGCACACTCTCCATTTCAATTATCACATTTATGGCCTTGCTTGTAGAAAACCAAGTTGACTTTGTTGGTGAAGGAAGAAAAGATAGCGATAAAGTTTTTGGTGAAATAAATTGGGGTTCCAGCCTTCCAGGGAGGAAGAGTATATGGGTGAGTGCATTGTTTCAACAAGTAAGCTTGTATTTCTTGATACTTGATGGATCTCCCTACCTCAATCACCTACTTATCAACCTCTTCTCTTGAACCCATGACTTGATGGTATCATCCTCCGCCAAGCTCTAGCCATTGAGTTGTCATGCCATTAGCTAGTTTGGGTTTGTTGTAGTTGTAGTACATACATTTGTTTCCTATCTCTTTCACTTTGAGTGGTAAGATAACCACCCATAGTTTTTTTTTTTTTTTTTTAACCCTCTCCACCCCATGCTGTCGGCTGGGTTCAAACTGGTGACGTGTGATATCACCCGCCACACTTCTACCAACTCAGCTGATACACCTTTTGCAATCCCCATAGTTGGATAACTTTCACAACGCTTCTTGCGGCTAAACTAAGGGACATCCCATTGCCATTTTCTCTATTGGGTTTGAGACTTTGCTCAGCTAAACTACCAAAACTACTCTAAAATGGGGTTATAGCTGAAAGTCGAGTACTGAATTAAGCGTTTTAATTCGTATGCTTAGGTAGAATCAGAAGACTGTAGGATTTGCATTATTGGTAGTTTATATGATAGATTCGCCCTATTTATTATTATTATTATTAGTGCTTTTTTGAATTGTGTCCTTGCATCATGTAGTTTTCACATTTCAACGTATCGATTACTTGATACTGTGCATGGAACATTGATTGGAGGGGGAAATATAGAGAAAATTGTAACTGTTTGATGAAATAAGATGGGTTTATTCAGGGATGAAGAGCGTTTTTGTGAGTGGATTATTTCAACAAGTAAGCTTATATGGGAACAGGGTTGCCTATATCATAACAACTTGTGTTCATTGATGTTAATTCCCTAAACCCTACTAACTAATTCTTCTCCATTATTTTGATTAGAAATTGTGTAGCTTGTCACTAGCACAAGCCAACTATTTTTGTTTTCTTTATTAAGAGAGTAATTGATAATTAAATGCTTTTGAAAATTAATAAAATTTGAGTCCATGAGTGGGGATTACTATTTTCCTTTGCTCTAGAAGAAGTTAATCAAAGATTCAAAATTGCACTGCAATATTTGATAGTGCAAAAATTCTTAAGCCAGACCCCTAGCGTTAGATCCGTGACAGGGGAGGCCCCTCTCAAGATCTCAAGAACTCCTCAAGAACTCAAGATTCCCTCAAAATCTCCTCTCTCTCCTAAAAATATGCAAGGGAGCCTCTCCTAACATGGGACTGATAAACCAATAGGCCCAAATGTGAACAAAGACATTTTTCAGTATCCAGGCTCAGTGACTCAGCTATGAGTCCATGACACGCTTTCCAAGCAACAAATAGGGCCTATGCTTAACCCACCCAAGTTTGAAATGAGTTGAGCCCAAATCACTACCTTAAATTGGGTTCGGCTATTGAGCTTAGGCCTGGCACACCAATATAACCCCAAGATTGTGTATCAAACTAGAAACTAGATGGGCTTCAGGTTCTGGCCCAAGAAGGCAACACATACAATCCAATGCAATATAGCCCATGCTTTTGGCATGACTGCCCACTTTTTTCGCTTCCCGACATGCATAAAAAACAAACATATTTATTTATCGAAAATACTAGGACATCAGGTTTTTACAACCAGGGTAATGTTGCGTGATCTTAAAAGAATGATGAAACCTCAGAGTGTTTATGTGTATCTCGAGACCCCAGTTGTTACTGATAAAATTTTCATAGACAGTAGCGCAGTTTAGGGAAATTTAATTTAAAAGCTAAATAAACATCATCCGTTAATGCATAAAAGAGAGCCGACCTAGAGGTGAAGAAACGAACTTGCACTTGACAACCATGCCTTGAAACAGACAAAAAAAAGGTAGGTTAGATACTTTTATACAATGTGGGGAAAAAAGTGTTTGAAAGCAATGTCCACTTACCCAATGTTGACCCACTTGGTATCTTGATCTTTCTTTGTCACTCTCTTCATTTCTTATCAAAACTGAGTAATTATTATATATATGAAAAAAGAAAAAGAAAAGGAAACATATCAATATCAAGCAACCAAGGTTTTTTTTTTTGATAACATTGTTACGAAATTATTGTAGGAGCGTTCTTTGTGGCAATGTTGTTGTTGGTGAGACTGTTATAATTGCTAGTGTTCATGTAATGTCTCATTTCTTATAGTCAAAAAGGAAATCACACTTTCGTAGAATATACTACAAGGGGTGTCACTCATGTCATGTTAGCCTTCATTTCGCTTTTCGCCTTCTTTATTTTCCTGAAAGAGTCGTTCTAGGTGGCGAGGAAACGGGCGACCCCATCTCCCTCGAGATTCACATGGGTGCGCATCTCAAGGGGGATGGAGGGTCACACCCCCTCCCTTGCCCGTTTCCTCGCCATTTAGAATCACCGATCCCGAAAATATTGGGAATGAACTTTGACGATGATGATGATAAGCTTTTTATTATATATAATCATCAAACCGATCCTTAGATAAGAAAGAAGGAAGGACTAGAATCAGTCACCTGGAGAAATTAAGACAGAAAGGTCAATTAATGGAATCTAACTTTTTGTGAAGAAGAATTTTGGTAGGGTACCCACTAAAATTATTCAGTACTACTTTATAAGGGTACCCATCTCTTAGACTCATATTCAAAGGTCACCCACCACCCCCTTCTCAATCAACTTTGAAGTCATCAGTGAAAGTGTCGGAATGAGTGAAGATCGTCAAGATTTGTGAAGCTAATAAACTGGAAACTTTGTTCTTACAACACAAACAAACACTTATGATAAGACGGTATTTAATCGAGTAATGCTGTGCGGTCCCCTAGATAAAAGAGCCATTGATGGTGTATTGATCCATAATTATATTTTACGATAAAATGACTTATACAGGGACTTGTAGCACATCTCGATCCAGCATTGACGACTAGTCGATTACTGAGATATAGGCGGTCCTCTAGCTAGAGTATGGTAGCGGCCCCATAAGCAAAGTGGCTGGTTTGATCCACATGACAATATTTCTCCCATTATTTCAGCATTAAACTCAGCATGTGGAAGGGTCACATGACAACATTGCCTCCATATCCTTCATATCCTACATAGGGTACCTCTAGTCATTTCACTATGAAGGTTGACAAACAAAAAAGGACACAAATTAGAGTAATTGGATGGGCTTCCACATAATTGTGTTTTATGGACTTACAATATATAGTGGAGAGAAGGAAGCACAATCACACTGAGAAAACATGGCAGTCCAAAACTCTCTTGAACTTGAACCAACCAATGAAGATGACAAGCACGTTAGAACTGGTAAACCACCCAAACACTTGTTGATACTAGTTTATTGGTTGGTTTACATACTTTGCGACTATGTCCTAATTTGAGTGCCTTATGGCAAGGAGATTTTTAACCAGGAACCTTTTGGACATGTATCGCGCATATTATTACTGCTGTAATTGGATCTGGGGTGCTTTCTCTAGCATGGAGCACAGCTCAGTTGGGATGGATTGCTGGACCAGTTTCCATGCTTTGTTTTGCTATTGTCACCTTTGTTTCGTCGTCCCTCTTATCAGATTGTTACCGGGATTCTGTAACAGGGAAACGAAACCACACTTATATTGATGCTGTTGATGTTAACTTAGGTACTATAGAAACAAATGTTTTCTCTCTAGTTTTGTTGAGTGATTTGTTGTGTTTCCTTGTGAATTGATTCGATGGTAGTTCAGGTAGTAAGCGGTCATGGGTGTGTGGGTTGCTTCAATATCTGTACATGTTTGGAACTGGTATTGCTTATGTAATCGCTACTTCAGCCAGTATGAGGTACCCTCTCTCTATCTTATACTAACATTTTTTTCAAACCATTTTAGTGTACTGATTTTGTTCTCGATACTATAAACCAATGTGTCTCATTGAATGAGGACCGAAACCAAAACATCAGATGATACTCAGCGACATCATATTTACAAAAAACTTAGTTGTTTACATTCTAATGTTATCTCTTCTTGAGTGATTTTTCTCTTTAGGGCGATTCAGAAATCCAATTGTTATCATAGAGAAGGGCACGAGGCTCCATGTTCATATGGGGATGGCTTTTATATGTTGATATTTGGAGCTTCTGAAATCCTATTCTCTCAAATTCCCGGTTTACACAATATGGAGTGGCTCTCCATTGTTGCTGCAGTTATGTCCTTCTCCTACACGGGCATTGGATTTGCACTTGGTTTCGCCAAAGTACTAGGTATTCTTCAATGTTCTCTTTGCAATATTATATTGATTGTCATAGTCATCAAAAGAATTGCATGATGAAATTGGCAAAAAGTATAAGGCCTATTTACGGAAAGTAACAAGGACAGTGAAGCCTTATCCTAGATGTTCAGAGTGAATAGGTAGTGATATATGAATATATAAGTTAGGTTTAAAGACAAAATGTTAAATTAATTATATGTTACTCGTCGGGAATTGCAGAAAACGGATGGATTAAGGGTAGCATAACAGGAGCTACCACTGCTACAACAGCTCAGAAAGTGTGGCTTGTCTCCCAAGCACTTGGGGACATAGCTTTTGCATACCCATATTCTATAATTTTGCTCGAGATACAGGTGAGTTTTTTTTTTTTTTTTGATAAATAAGAAAGATGTCTTGAAAAAAATTTAGGCCATTGCAAACCAATCCTTCAAAGAATGTGTTTATTTCGCATTTTTGTTTGAATTAAGTATTAAGAAGCTGAACCAATGAATCAAATGCTTTTGGAAATGAAGGATACTCTGAAGTCGCCACCACCGGAGAATCGGACCATGAAGAAAGCATCAATGACAGCAATATCAATTACCACCGCCTTCTTTCTTTGTTGTGGATGCTTTGGGTTTGCAGCTTTTGGGAATCAGACACCAGGGAACCTTTTGACAGGATTTGGGTTTTATGAACCATACTGGCTTGTTGACTTCGCTAATGCTTGCATTGTTGTTCATTTGGTTGGAGGATATCAGGTAATAGTTCTTAACTTTCATATGTCCCATGTCAAAATCAAAGCCAAACTTCAATTTTACTACATATGGTACTATTTGAAAGCTTTACTACTGCTAATTTACTTTACTTGAAAAGCTTTACGTTAACTGTTAACTGGCAAACGCCATTCCAATGACTTCTAATACAATAAAGAAAACTCATATGCATTTTTCACCATCTTCCATTTACTTATACTGATTATACCACTACCATTTGATCTTTACTTAAAAGATTTACTACAACTATTGCTGAATTCGATGCCTCCCATTAGCAGTTTGTTTATCACCTTCCATTTTATTAGAGTTCTACCACTAAAGTCTTTACTCGAAAGATTTACTACTACAACTAAATTCAGTCTTTTCTTACAAGGCAAAATGCCTAAAGAGGTTCTCTTTTTTTTTCCCTGCCAGATGATTGTGAGTTATGGATCCTACTTCCTGGTAATATGAATCCATAATTGTTCTCTCTATTTTATTTCGTAGGTATACAGTCAGCCAGTGTTCGCATTCATAGAAGGTTGGTTGGCAGAGAAGTTCCCTGACAATGGTTTAGTGAATAAGTCATACGACATCAAAATTCCTTTCTTGCCAGTCTTCAGTCTAAATCTTCCAAGGCTGTGCTTCAGAACTCTTTATGTTATATCAACAACAGGGATTGCAATGGTCTTCCCTTACTTCAACCAGGTCTTGGGAGTATTAGGTTCTTTGAATTTTTGGCCATTGACCATATATTTCCCAGTACAGATGTATTTTGTGCAGAGGAAGATAGTTCCATGGACAAGACAGTGGGTTATTCTTCAGACCTTTACCTTGTTTGCTTGCTTGTATCAATTTTCGCCTTAATTGGATCAGTTGAAGGAATTATAAGTGCCAAGTTAAGTTAAAAAGGACCAAGATTCTTCCCATACAAGCTGACAGAGGAAGCGAAAATGGGGAAAGTAGGACTCAGTTATTTTGAAATAGGTGACCATGACGGGAGTTGGATAGAATAGAATGATAGAATGTGTCAAACTTGATAAAACTGAAGTGTTAATGATTAGTTCACCCCACTCTTAACTTACTGTAGCTTCAGTAAAACAATAAGAGATGTTGAATTTGATATAATATTACCAAAGTTTGATGGTCTTCCTTTGTTGTCTGTTGTATGTTGTCTTCCTCATTACCATGTATTTAAAATAAGTGGTGACCATACATGGGAGGAAGAGTGTGATTAACCTTACCTGATTATTTATAACATAAATGGTTTATAATATAGTTTCATGTTGGATCACACATGTAAAACTTGAATATAGTATGTTTGTGCTTAGAATGGGCCTCAGGGGAGTGGGTGGGTTTATCTCTTCTGAAGGTCGACGCACAGGGGTACTGTCAGTCATTCACTCTCACTCTGAAGGTCGACTCAAAGGAAAGAAAGAAAACATGATTTTTCAAAGTCCCCTCAACATATATTGGAGACAAGGAGCACAGCCAACTCTATTAAGACATGGCAGTTGAATTCTCTCCTGAACTCGAACCACTTAATGGTTCTTGCAGTGAAGATGACAGGCACATTAGAACTGGTAATTTATTCACCACAACACTTGTTCATATATTTTTTGGTTGTTTTCTTATGAGTTCCGATGTGTACCAACTTTGTTAGTTGTCTTGCATAACCAGGAACTTTTTGGACGTGTACTGCTCAGATAATTACTGCAGTCATTGGATCCGGTGTTCTTTCTCTAGCATGGAGCACAGCACAGTTAGGATGGATTGCCGGACCAGTTTCCATGCTTTGTTTTGTTGTTGTCACCAAGTTTCTGCATCCCTCTTATCAGAATGTTACAGGTCTCCTGATTCTGTAACTGGGAAAGAAACTACACTTACATGACTGCTGTTAGTGTTATTTTAGGTACCATACTAAGAAGTCTTGTTCTTTATGTGGTTTTGATTGAATTGTATGTTCTTTCATTGGAGATTTAATTGTATTGAAGTTTAGGTAACAAGAGGTCATGGCTGTGTGCTCTGCTTCAATATCTTAGCTTTTATGGTACCAGTATCGCTTATGTTATCACTACTTCAAAGAGTCTGAGGTGCTTCACTCAACATAACTTTTCAAGCCATTTCAGTTCGGTCAACTTTGTACACAATAGTACTATGAAATTGTATCTTGTAAACAAAATTTGTGCATTTAGTTGTTTAGATTGTATGAGCAATATCTCTGTTGTTTGATTGTTATTTCTTTTGTTATTCGGATGCAGGGCGATTCAGAAATCCAATTGTTACCACAAAGAAGGGCATGAGGCTCCCTGTGCATACGGTGATGATGCCTTTTATATGTTGATATTTGGAGTTGTTCAGATATTCTTCTCTCAGATACCCAATTTCTATGCCTTAGAATGGCTCTCAATCGTCGCAGCGGTCATGTCCTTCTGTTACTCTGGCATTGGATTTGCACTTGGCCTTTCCAAAGTTATAGGTAACGTTTTTTTTTCTTTTAGATTGCTATATTGATTGTCAAAATCAATACTAGCAGACAAGCGTTCACTCCATTTATGATACGTTTGAAATTGATTATACGCTGCTCTTAGTGAATTGCAGAGAATGGAGTGATTAAAGGTAGCATTACAGGAGTTACCGCAGCGACAAAAGCTCAAAAAGTGTGGAAAGTCTCCCAAGCACTAGTGAGAAGTACTCGGCGACATAGCTTTTGCATACCCATATTCTTTAATCCTTCTCGAGATACAGGTAAGAAGTCTCAAAACGACCTTAGACATTGTTATGAGCTCAGAAACTGACCATGAAATAAAACACTTCTGAGAATGAAGGATACTCTGAAGTCTACCACCACCAGAAAATCAGACGATGAAGAAGGCGTCAATGACAGTAATATCCATTACCACCTTCTTCTACCTTTGTTGTGGATGTTTTGGGTACGCAGCTTTTGACAGTGACACGCCTGGAAACCTATTGACAGGATTCGGGTTTTACGAGCCATGCTGGCTTATTGACTTTGCTAATGTTTGCATTGTTATTCATCTGGTGGGAGGATATCAGGTGATACTCACCCTGATGTCAAAACCATAAGATACTCCAATCCTTACTGTTTTTGGTCTTGTAACTTAATACTACTAACTAAGCTTTAGTACTACTATATTAGTCAGTGGTTTGTCAAAAATGTTGTTCTCATACACCGAAAGAGGGGCTAGAATCAATAACTGTAACTGTTCAATGTTCATTTATATTGTAGGTATTCAGTCAGCCAGTGTTTGCATTCATAGAGAGATGGTTAGCAGAAAATTTCCCCGACAATTGGTTTGTGAATGAATCATGCGACATTAAAATCCCTCTATTGTCAATCTTCAGTCTAAGTCTGCTAAGTGTCACAACTATCTTCTTGCTTAGCCAAGTGAGGTTGACAAGTGTACATAAAGTAGAGTATTCCACATTGTTCTAGAGAGAGAGTTCTCTAGAACCTCCCATAAGATTCCATAAAGTTTCATAGGATTCTAGTTTTTAGATATTTCTAAGAAAGTATGTAGAAACTCATTATAGACCGTTAGATTAAATTGATCACCACCGTCAATTGAGGAGGTGGAGTTGTATAAATAGGCTAATTTCTCATTTGTTGTAATCACCTCAGAGAATTCAAGCAATACAAGTTCTAGTTCTCTTTAGCTCTGTTGTGTGTGTTCTTAGTTTGCTTAGTTTTCCTAAGTCTAAGTAAGTCTTTTGTGGACAAGGCTGACTAGCTTTTTTTGATAACTCGGGGCAAAATTTGTTGGTGCTGCACGGGAAGTACTTGTGAAAAGAAAGTCCGTGACAATTGATATCAGAGCCAGGTTTGGCAAGGTTGGTGAAATCATTCTACACAAGAGAATATCGTCAGAGGTCAACAACTCAGCAATTGGCAACACTGACAAAGGTGAGAAAGTCCGCAAGGACAAGTCGAAGGACATAATCGCTGCGATGGATGAAAGGTTGGCAAAGTTGTGTGTCACCATGTCCGACTTGAGGGAGAAAGTCGAAGACATGGACCAACGCATCGAGGGGCAAGCGTCCCATGGGGAGGACCAAGAGCTTCGGGAAGAGATGCAAGGAGCCTTGAACACAGTAGTGGACATGGTGTCCAAGAAGATCGAGTCCCTTGAAGCCCAACTTGTTGCCAAAGATGCAGAGATGTGTGCTTACAAGGAAAGAGTTGAGGAGCTAGAAACCCAACTCAGTGTGTATATGGCTGCGGTAGCTAATGGTGGGACTACACCAGGGACAATCACCCACAGAGTCGAAGCTCCCAAACCTAAGGCTTATGGTGGGGCAAGGAGTGCAAGGGAGATCGACAACTTCTTGTGGAACATGGAGCGCTACTTTGATGCGGTTGGCATAATGGATGAAGCATCAATGGTACGTAGTGTCTCCTTATATTTAAATGATGTTGCTACAGTTTAGTGGCGCAGAAGGTCCGAAGATGTCAAGAAAGGATTGTGCACCATCGACACTTGGGAAGAATTCACGAAGGAATTCAAGAGACAATTCTACCCGGAAGATGCCGAAAATGAAGTTAGGGCCAAGCTTCGTCGCCTTCAACATAAGGAAGGCCACATAAGGGAGTATGTGAAGGAGTTCTCGGAGTTGCTCTTGGAGATTCCTGACATGGGAGAAAATGATGCTTTGTTTAGCTTCCTTGATGGCCTAACGGGTTGGGCCAAGTTGGAGTTGAAGAGGCGAGGAGTGCAAGACCTTACAACGGCTATAGTTGCGGCCGAATCCTTGATTGAGTTCAAGAGAAAGGATTCATCCAAGGGGCAAGAGAAAAGGCCGAGTAATGATGGCAAAGGTAGGAGAGACAAAGAGAAGTCCTCCAAGGAACACAAATACTCCAAAGACAAGGGGAAAGAGAAAAGAGATGGATCACCCAAGAAGATATCTTGCTTCTTATGTAGTAGACCCCATCGGGCATTTGAGTGTCCCAACCAGGGGAAGCTTGTCGCGCTTGTCATGGAGGAAGAAGCAAATGAGGAAAGGAGGATCGCCTCAATGAATCTTATAAGTGTCATTCAAGCTAAGGTCGAAAAACAACCACGTGGAAGGATGTACGTGGAGACCGAGATCGAGGACAAGACTTTGAAAGCTATGGTGGATACCGAAGCCGACACAGTCTACATGGCCAAAGACCTTGCTGAAGAAATTGGCCTATCATATACAAAGGAGAAAAGATATATCAAGGGAGTCAATGCTAAAAGTCTCTCAATTGAAGGAATAGCTCGTGGCACCGAGATTCGGCTTGGGCAATGGCAAGGTAAAGTCGACATAACTATTGCCCCAATTGATTATCACAAGTTCTATTTGGGTATAGATTTCTTGGACATAGTGAAGGCTTTCCTGGTACCATATGCCAACACTATGTGCATCATGGGGAAGGGACAACCTTGTGTTGTGCCCGTGGTACGGGAGATAAGTAAGGAGAAAATGGTGCCCGCTACCCTTAAGGAAGACGAAGGTCCCATGGATGGATAGGTGAATGCACCTAAGATCGTCCAAGATGTTCTCAAGGAGTACAAGGACGTTATGCCTGCCGAATTGCCTAAGAAGCTTCCACCAAGGAGAGAGGTGGATCATGCTATTGAGTTGGAAGTTGGAGCAAAGCCACCCGCATTCGCTCCTTATCGTATGGCACCTCCTGAGCTCGATGAGTTAAGAAGACAATTGAAGGATTTACTAGATGCTGGTTATATCCGACCCTCCAAAGCTTCATATGGTGCGCCGGTCTTATTTCAAAAGAAACATGATGGATCCCTACGGCTTTGTATTGACTATCGGGCACTCAACAAGATCACTATCAAGAACAAGTATCTGATTCCACTTATTGCGGATCTCTTTGATCAACTTGGTGATGCAAGGTACTTTACCAAGCTTGACTTGCGCTCGGGATATTATCAAGTCCGATAGCCTAAGGAGATGAACCAAAGACGGCATGTGTTACAAGGTACGGGTCTTACAAGTTCTTAGGCATGCCATTTGGTTTAACTAATGCGCCGGCCACATTTTACACTCTAATGAATAAGGTACTAGCTCCTTACCTTGATCGATTCGTAGTTGTGTACCTTGATGACATTGTGATCTATAGTAAGACATTGGAGGAACATGTGGAACACTTGAGGCAAGTGTTCCAAACCTTGAAGGAGAACAAGCTCTATGTCAAAAAGGAGAAGTGCTCATTTGCCCAAGAGGATGTGACATTCTTGGGTCATATCATTGGCAAAGACAAGTTTCGTATGAACAAGTCCAAGGTACAAGCCATCCAAGAATGGGAACCACCGACCAAAGTCACCGAGTTAAGATCTTTCCTTGGCTTGGTGAACTATTAGAAAATGTTCATCAAAGGCTACTCTTCCATAGCCGCTCCATTGACGGACTTGCTCAAGAAAGGACGAAGTTGGGATTGGAGTTCAAAATGCCAACAAGCTTTCGAAGGATTGAAGAAGGCAATTGTGGAAGAACCGGTGTTGGCACTTTCCAACCATTCTATGTCTTTTGAGGTACACACGGATGCTTCCGACTTTGCTATTGGTGGGGTATTGATGCAAGAAGGGCATCCTATTGCCTTTGAAAGTAGAAAGCTCAATGATACTGAGAGGCGATACACAGTACAAGAGAAGGAAATGACGGGGGTTGTGCATTGCCTACGAACATGGCGACATTACTTGCTTGGGAGCAAATTTGTGGTCAAGACCGACAATGTTGCCACTAGCTACTTCCAGACACAAAAGAAGCTCACACCAAAAAAAGCTAGGTGGCAAGATTTCTTGGCAGAGTTCGATTACACTTTGGAGTACAAGCCTGACAAAGCTAATCTTATTGCGGATGCTTTGAGTAGAAAATGAGAACTTGCTAACCTAAGTAAACCTCAAAGCAACTTGAAGGGATGCATAAAGGAAGGATTGGCACATGATTCCATGGCTCAAACCATCATAGCTCTTGTCAAATATGGGAAGACAAGACGGTTTTGGGTGGAGAACGGCTTGATATACTCTAAGGGAAGGCGAATCTATGTTCCACCTCATGACAACCTAAGGAAGGAAGTCTTGAAAGAATGTCATGATAGCAAGTGGGCGGGACATCCAGGTATACATCGGACTCTTGCTCTTGTTGAAGATTCCTATTACTGGCCACATATGAGGGATGATATCGAAGCATATGTGAAAACTTGTCTTGTATGCCAACAAGACAAAGTGGAGCAACAATCGCCTGCAGGCTTACTTGAACCCCTCCCCATCCCAGAGAGACCTTGGGAGAGTGTTTCCTTAGACTTCATAGTTGGGTTGCCTGCATCAGAAGGTTGCAATTGGATACTTGTGGTCGTGGACAGATTTTCGAAGTATGTCACATTCATTCCCACACCCAATGAGTACACAGCCGAGCAAGCCGCACATTTATTCCTCAAACATGTGGTGAAGTATTGGGGTGTGCCTAAATCTATCATCAGTGATCGGGATACTCGGTTCACGGGAAAATTTTGGATTGAGTTGTTCAAGTTATTGGGTACCGACCTTAATTTCTATACTAGCTTTCATCCTCAAACGGATGGTCAAACGGAAAGGATGAATGTCTTGCTAGAGTTATATCTTAGGCACTATGTGAGTGCCAACCAGCGAGATTGGGCTAAGTTGCTAGATGTTGCCCAATTTTCTTTCAACTTGCAGAAGAGTGAAACGACAGGTCGTAGCCCATTTGAGATTGTCATGGGACAACAACCTATGACCTCGAGTTCTATTGCCACTGGCTACACTGAAGTGAGTCCATCAGCCTATAAGTTTGCCAAAGGATGGAATGATCAAGCTGATGAGGCTCGAGCTTACCTGGAAAAGGCATCCAAGAGGTTGAAGAAGTGGGCCGACAAGAAGAGACAGCCTCAAGAGTTCCAGGTTGGAGACCTTGTGCTTGTCAAGATGCATGCTCATGCCAGACTTTCTGGACTACATCGTGGTCTTATCAGGAGATATGAGGGTCCTTTCCCCATAGTCAAGAAAGTGGGAAAGCAAGCCTACAAGGTCGAGTTGCCACCGAGGATTAAGTTTCATCTAGTCTTTCATGTGAGCCTACTGAAACAGTATAAGGAAGATCGAGATGATCTAAACAGAAGAGTTTCACAAAGAGCACCAATGGGCATGAGGATCCAACATGACAAGGAACCAGAGATTATCTTGTCGGATCGTGTGGTGCGTCATTCCAACCAACCTCCCACACATGAGTTACTCGTCAAGTGGAAGGAGTTGCCAGAAAGTGAAGCTAACTGGGAGCCAATCCAACATTTGTGGCAATTCAAGGAACAAATCAAAGCGTACAAGGATTTGAAGGCAACGAGGACGTCGCCTGATTAGGTGGGGGAGAATGTCACAACTATCTTCTTGCCTAGCCAAGTGAGGTTGGCAAGTGTACATAAAGTAGAGTATTCCACATTGTTCTAGAGAGAGAGTTCTCTAGAACCTCCCATAAGATTCCATAAAGTTTCATAGGATTCTAGTCCTTAGATATTTCTAAGGAAGTGTGTAGAAACTCATTATAGACTGTTAGATTAAATTGATCACCACCGTCCATTGAGGAGGTGGAGTTGTATACATAGCCTAAGGCCTCATTTGTTGTAATCACCTCAGAGAATTCAAGCAATACAAGTTCTAGTTCTCTTTAGCTCTGTTGTGTGTGTTCTTAGCTTGCTTAGTTTCTCGAAGTCTAAGTAAGTCTTTTGTGGGCAAGGCTGACTAGCTTTCTTTGATAACTCGGGGTAAAATTTGTTAGTACCGCACGGAAAATACTTGTGAAAAGAAAGCTCGTGACATAAGGTTGAGCTTTAGAATTCTGTATGTTATATCAACGATAGGGATAGCAATGGTCTTCCCTTACTTCAATCTGATCTTGGTAGTATTAGGTGCCCTGAATTTTTGGCCCGCAGCTATATATTTCCCTGTAGAGATGTATTCTGTGCAGAGGAAGCTAGGTAGTTGCTTGGACAAGAAAGTGGGTTATTCTTCAAGCTTTTAGTGTTGTTTGCTTGCTTGTATCGATATTTGCTTTAGTTGGATCAATTGAGGGACTCATAAGTGCCAAGCTAAGCCAAAGGCATCCTGATTCTTTGGAGAAATAGCTCGAGAATTGCAATGAAGGGAGTTGGATTGTATGACAAAATATTGATACAAAGTTTCCCTTGGATGTTTAAAAAACATTGATTCGAAACTTGTATCTTTTAGATTTAACTTTTAGAAATTATTTGGTGTATCCAATAAAATTTGTTAATGTTAAAACGTACAAGATATGTTATTCATTTCGTTGATTGGGGACTTTGTCCTAATGTAAATGTTTGGATATCATATATTTTTTTAAGGTTTTGGATGTAATTTTTTGGAATTTAATACAATAGTTACAACTCTTTTGAAATTTATGTATTATTTATATTTTTTAATACTTATTGGTTTTGTCAATCCTAGTATGGTTAATGAACATATTGAAATTTAATGAATGCGAGATTAAATTTTAGTATTTTAGTTTATAGATGATGGTTGTTATTGTTCATTCATTCAATCGTCAATTAACGCTCCTAAATGAGAAAATTTCACACCAAATGATTTTTATTAGGTTGTTACTAAATAACACCATCATTTCTGCTAAATGACACCACCACCCACTCTCACCTTATTTTCTCTCTTCGCCTGAGCAACACCATCCGGCCAGCCCTACCACCACCAGCCAACAATGGTGATGGAGCTTGGGATAAGATAGAAAAGAAGAGGAAGAGAGGAGAATTTTAAAATAATAATAATAATAAATAAATAAATAAAATGTGAGGGGAGGAGAGGGGGGTGAGGAAAATAAAAAGAAAAAGAAGATGGAAGGAGCAGCGGTGGCAATGGTAAAGTGGTGGTGAATGATGGAGAAGAAGAAGAAAAATAAGAGGGGATGAAGAGGATGAGAGGTGGTGGCGGTGTTGTTGGACAGTAAGAAGAAGAAAAATAAGAAGGGAGGATGAGGGGGAGAGGTGGCGATGGCGAGGTGGTGATGGTGAAGGATGGGAGGAGGAGGAGAGGTGACAGTGGTGGGGTGGTGGTGGTGATTGATGGAGAAGACAAAGATAGAGGAGAAGAGAGGTAGGTTTTTTTTTTCTTTGAGTGGGGCTAGGGAACTAGGTTTTGCAACCAGGATGATGTGATGTCATTGGACGATACTTTTTACAACCTCAAGATGTACATAAATACTTTTTATATTGGTGATGTCTTTCAGCAGATGATGATGTCTGTGGTGTCATTCTGCAGAAATGGTGTTGTTATTTAACTACGACTTTTTTTATTATTACAAAAAATGAGTCGATATTACGTACATTAAGTTTGTGCAACAAAGTCGAAACATTTCAAACTATCGAATGTAATCAAAAGTGTGTGCAATTAAGCCAAATAATCGGGTAGACGTGTACATTATTTTTTTTTGTTTTGCAAAATATTTTCTTTTTCCGAGAACAAAAGGTGGGAGGAAATAGGCTTCCTGAACATCTTGCAAATGAAGTGCAAATGGTCCTGTTTGTGTTATAAGAACTACAACATACCTTTGGCACAAATAGTAAACCAGTTATATACAGATCGGCAAGAGTGTTGACCGGGCATCGTCTGGGTGAGCTACCAGCTAATCCCCTCATGCCCTCAACGGCGTTGAATTCTTTATTTGACTCATGCGCCTTCCGTGCCTCCGTCGATGTCAATATTTCTTTTTTTAGCAACATCACATACAAACCTTAATAACTCATTCTGCAATTGTTTGAAGAAATAAACAAACATCATCTGAACTAGTTAATTCTTTCAGCTTCTAGTGAAGTTTATTTGGAAATGGGGAGGATACCATGTTGTGAGAAGGACAATGTGAAGAGGGGGCAATGGACACCTGAACAAGATAACAAGCTCTCCTCTTACATTGCTAAACATGGCACCCGTAACTGGTGACTCATCCCCAAGAACGCGGGTTTGTGTCTTGTTTTAATTTTGTTGTACTCCTTACTTGTACATGTTCATTTATCCATGCCTGAATGTTTGTTCTCTGTGCTTCTCAGGTTTGCAAAGATGCGGAAAGATACTGAAGAAGATGAAACAGTGGGTGCTGCCAAGAGATGGGAACTGAAGAAAAGAGTAAGAAATCAAGGAGGAAGCTGATAAAATCACTGTAAATTTGTGTTGATGACATGGATGATTGAACTCATAACCGTAAACTCTGGTATGCCATTGATCCAAACAAGGAGAAGAAAAAATAAAGCAGCCATTGATCATCTTCTTCTGCATAGAGTATTGAAGTATTTTGATCTCAAATATGAAGCGTACGTCCTTGCATCTTTCAAGACAATACTTTATTGTTACTTGTCAGGCGAGTATGAAGCTATTGATCAAATTTGTATTATTGATACCATTGAACGAAGAGAAGCCATTCCCATGAATGCACCGAGGCTGTGTCCTCAAGCCATACTAGTTGTAACTGACACAATCAGGAGTTACAAAGAAGATGGTGAGGAGGATACAGTAAGGGGAAGGGAGTTGGATAGAACTAATGAGGAGGACGATTCAGGGGGCATTACAGAGTTGAGAGAAGCTCTTGAATACCAAACAGAATGCTGCAACATTGGCGAACAGAATGGTAACATTTACTCCTTTATAAATCATCGTAGTTGTTCTGGTGTGGTGTAGAGAATGTTACAGTTAATGAGAGTAACAAACCTATTTATATTTGGTCGTCAAAGGATTCCTCTATACTTACAGCCATGAAGATGATAATTTTTTTTTTCGAAAACAAGCAGGGTTTTAAGGACCCCTTGACCTTTATATTAATAACCCCACAAGACCAAAATGGGAGATGCTTCCCACCCAAATTCATAAGAACCACAACAACCCTGCGACTGTTCCATTATGCTCAGCGCAACCCTGGCAGTTTTCTGTTTTGGTACTATCTGGGTGGCATCTATGCTTTTGATTGTGTTAAAGCTGATACTGACGCCTGGGCAGAGGTGAAGGCCAAGGGTAAGGAGGTCTGTTTTCATTTTGTTGTACATCCTCCTACCTCCTAAGCTCTTGATTATAAGCATAAGTAGAATCCAACTCATGTTTGAATCGACTTAACATCAGATATATCATCATTCTCCAGACACTCAGTTTTTTATTAACTTATCATATAGATGGTTGGTTGCTCGTGTATCCTGATAATCAAGCAGTGAAATGGAAACATGAAATGAGTTCATAATAGACTAGTTTGTTCAATTTGAAATTTGATTTGCCTGACCATACAGATTAGATGTTACTGACATACATGCATCAAGTCTATTTCTTCCTAATTTTTTGAGAATGTGCAGCGAACATTTTGGAAGTCTGATGATGTTAAATCACAGTTTGGAAGAGTAACTACACTGTATATAGATGCTTCATCCCCTAAATACAGTTTAAGAATAGATTCTCTTGTTGTCTCCTGTATTTCATGGATGTTCACTTGTTTGTGTTTACCTATTGACCATGTGTTTCTAGTGTGTTGAATTGTCTGAATTGCAGCCATTGGTGAAAATCATAGAATTAGGTGTCAGATATGTGGAAGTGATGCACTAATCCACCAGTGGGGTCTCTATAACATATGAAATACACTCTAATAATAAGAGATTGAATGGTGGATCCCAATTTTCGAAGAAAACGACAATCCCAAAATTCACGTAGGATTATCCGTTTTTTCAAAATTCGGGATGTGAAATTCAATAAAAACAGACACATTTAGCAGCAACAATAAAACATATTTTAGAAAATAGAACAAAACTAAAATTTATAATAAAACTCTAACCAGGAAATTCCGACGTTGCTAGCCCCACTAGTGTAACTCCAATAACGCTGCTCAAAAGTCCTTAAACTTGAAAGGCTAATTGGCACATTCCCAAAGGAATGTACCCAAAAAACAAAACTTTAATTACTTGGGTCAGCAATATAGCTGGTGTGAGCAATCTTCATCCCAAAAATCAATAAATTTGCACGCGATAACATCAAACTAAACCCAAGTAATAAACAATCACACCACATGTACGTAGTTCCTCAACGAGGCAAATGTAACATGCAAGAAAACACAGTTCAAAGAATTTAGTTCCTCATCGAGGCCATCATATCATCATCCCAATGAAGTAAACATGCATTTACTTATACTTAAATGGTAAAAGTTGATTATGGCAAGTCTGACCTGCAAAAATATTAGTAGACTTGTCATCCTGCATGAAAAGGATTAGAAACAATGTAAACGTAATTTATTCATTTTTATTTAAATTTGGTTCATCTCTTAACAGATTGATCACTTAGACGATACCACATTTGCACCACCTCTGTGCCGAACATACATGCCCGTATGCCTCTCTCATATAAATGAGGACTTCTCCGTCATCCATGCCCAAGTGGGGACACGTCACATACAGGAATGCATCACCAGATACTCCTAACAATATGAGTAACAAAAGCCACTCTTGGGCTATCAATGCGCATAAAGTCACGTCACATTTTTTACGAAAAAATATCAAAGCCTATCTTAGGCATAAAAATTCACCTCATTTCCGCAAGACTAACCCAAAGGTTATTTTAGTTTATCTAGTAAGAAATGGGCGCCCCAACTCCGCAAGACGACCCACTGGTCATTTAATTTCTCTAGTAAGAGAGGGGAAATAATAAACAAAAAGAGGTGTGATAGTTCTTAGTGATACAATTTCAGGTGATTAAATTTTCGGGAGTCAAAGTTTACCAAAATCATTTATTTTTGATATTTCGAATTTACAATGACATTTTGTCATACATAAGTAAATTCACCCATTCGTTTGGGGAAGCATAGCATATTCATTAATCATGCTCTATAACAACATGGCGATCAAGTGACATTTTGTCATTAATAAGTAAATCAATCCACCCATTATTTTTTTTTTGGGAAATGTAATCATTTCAAATGCATACATTCAGTGTTGGCAACACATGAGCCACGCAATCACCATCCTCTAACATCATAACTAAAATATTAACCAATAGATTAGTATGACTTAGCAAAAACAATAGATTAGGATGTACAATGGTAATTTTAAACAAAACAGTGGTAAACACCACTCCAACATGATTCAATAAAGTATTCATATTGATAGCATCACTCCACTTTTCACTATTAGCTACATATTTACAAAACAACATCATGCACATAAACTACATGAAACTAGACAGATCTGAACAAGTCCAACGAGCCAACCCCAGGCATCGTAATAGTATAATACCCTCACCTACTCTATATGAACCCCAATGTAGGTCCATCTATATATTTTTTTTACTGTTCCAATACATAAACTTCACTTCATTCCAACCTATACTCATGCTTGCATTAGTCCCTCTCTCTTAAAATACCAAACCTACACATTGAAAACCACTCCCCCAGAGTCTCCATTTTCCCTCTAATCGAATATATCATTCAATCCAACACCACCCTCCAAATTTCAAACACACAATGTAAGCGCAAATATTCCACCCTTCCCTAGTTGGTATCTGCAGAGAACAATGTCAGATGAAATAGTTCACCTTTTCCGAAACCATGTTCATCTTCATTCCCACCATTATCATGTCTATGTGGCAAGTTCACCAAAAGGAATTTGCTTCTCAACTTCATCAGTCCAATCCCAAGTAGTCCATCATGTTTATCATCAGTCACTATATCCACTCATAGGCTGTAGCATGGTATCCAACCCATACAAAGTGTTCAAACACCTAAAGTTTGTAAGTTAGAGGCTTTTGTACCTCAAACATAACATCAACAAAACACAAAAGAAATAACGTGACTTAGTCCCTATGAAATCCAACTTTTCAGCAGTATGACCAGAGACAATACTAAGCAAACACAAATCCTCACAAACATTCGGATCAATAGCCTAGTAAAAATTTAGCATTCTCCAAAACATGAACTAAAACCCAGAGTCCAAAACCCCTTCTTACCTAGAATTATAGCAGAAACACCATTAGATGAGTCGAATCAAAACAAAATTAAAACCCACATCAGAAACAAACTAAAATGCCCAGATAAGCAAAACCCATATCTCATAACATTAAAAACAATCAGAAAACACAAACTCCATACTCAGATTATCTCTCTATTCATTCCAAAATCAAACCAAACCCACAATCCAAAATCATCAAAGACACACAGATACAAGTCATAACACCACCAAATGCCTCCTTCCAATACATGCCAAACAACAACAACCCTAACAAAAAACCCATACTTGTCATCAATATCTCTCCTTCAATAGCTTCAATGAGTCAATTCCCAAAGGTAGTGTATTCAGTTCTTTAGCATTAGAATCACCTCAAAGCAACCCACATCTCTGTTCTTACAGGAGATGATAAAACGGCTCACCACCATAAAGGAGGCTAAGAGTTCATACAAAGTATCTTATGTTCTTAAACCCTAGCCACCCAAGAATCATCAATCAATAAATTGTAGAGGCTACTAGGGGGTTTGATCAAAGCAGATTGACCACACAACACATATATCAATCAATACCATCACATAAAACAACTGAAAGAGGAAAAGAGAACTCACAGATTGCATCTCCATCGGACCACCACGCAGCCTCGCCATGCTAGCAAAAATACACAGCCACACTTCACGTTCCCTTTTTCTCACAGAGCCATCATCGCACGCAAGGTAGCCCCATTCAAAGGTGCCATTGGCAGCAACCATCTGTTTTTCCCAGTTTCTCTTATCTTACTTCTTTCATTCTCTGTTTTCTAGTTTTTAAATCAAATGAGAAGGAAAGGGACGAGAGACGAAGGAGAAAGGAAGAGGTCAGGGGCGGTGAGATCGGCTGCAAAACTCGATTGCAGTCCGAGTTCATCGCTGAAAGAAGAAGAAAACATGTAGGGAAGAAAAGGGGGAAAATGGGGAAAAGAAAAGAGGTTTCTCTTACTTAAGCATCTTATTGCTTTGCTTGCTAGAGCTGCCATGGTGAGAACCCTAGCAGGGGAAGAGAAAGAGAATGAGAGGCTTTGGGGTTTTTTTTTCTCTTTATAAGGTGGGTGGCTATTCGCCTTCGCTGAAATTTCGAAGGCACCTACCCTCTAAACACACTAAATAAAACCCTAAATTTTGAATTTTAATTCCAATTAATGTAACTCTATTTTATTTAATTAAAAAATAAAATAAATTAGTTTTATGAAATTTAGGGGTGTTACATTATACACACGTTAAATGGAATCTCGACCCGAGATTCGAAAGGTAAGAAAATTAACTGAATTTCGAAAGATACTTGATAAATGAAAGAAGATTTTAAAATACAAATTTTCAATTGAATTTTATGAACATAAATATTTATTGTCATTGAAAAAGTAGGGGTGTTGCAATATATACAACTCAAAAGGAATCTCATCCCGAGATTCGCAGAAAGTGCTAATTGAACAATACGGATATCAAAACTGCTAAAAAGAAAATAATACGGAATAATGTCACGCAAATATCGACATTATAAATAAGATTAATCGCGCACACACAAGTCAATGAAGCCTCATCATGAGATTCACGAAGAAAAAGAATCAATACTAAAATTTCAAGGTTCAACCTTGTCACTTCATCATTAAGACTTCCACACTCATATCCACATTCTGAGGATCACCTAGACTCTACCCCAGCCTAGGCTAACCAAATGCTCTAATACCAAACTGTCATGCCCCGATTTCGAAAAAATCGAAAATCCCAAAATCTACGTAGGATTATCCGTTTCCCCAAAACTCGGGACGTGAAATTCAATAAAAACAAACGCATTTAACAGCAACACTAAAAATATTTTAGAAAATAAAACACAACCAAATTTTATAATAAAATTCTAACCAGGAAATTCCAACATTGCTAACCCCACTAGCATAACTCCAGTAACGCTGCTCAAAAGTCTCTAAACCTGAAAGGCTAATTGGCACATTCCCAAAGGAATGTACACAAGAAGCAAAAACTCACTTGGGTCAGCAATATAGCTAGTGTGAGTAATCTTCATCCCAAAAATCAATAAATTTGCACGCGATAACATCAAACTAAACCCAAGCAATAAACAATCACACCACATGTAGTTCCTCAACGAGGCAAATGTGACATGCAAGAAAACACAGTTCAAAGAATTTAGTTCCTCATCGAGGCAATTATATCATCATCCCAATGAAGACTATGAAGTAAAAATGCATGTACTTATACTTACACAAGTAAAAGTTGATTATGGCAAGTCTGACCTGCAGAAATATTAATGGACTTGCCATCCTGCATGAAAACGATTAGAAACAATGTAAACGTAATTTATTCATTTTTATTTGAATTTGGTTAATCTCTTAACGGATTGATCACTTAGACAATACGACATTCGCACCACCTCTGTGCCGAACATACATGCTCGTATGCCTCTCTCATATAAAAGATGAATTCTCCGTCATCCATGCCCAAGTGGGGACACATCACATACAGGCATGCATCACCGAATGCTCCTAACCATATGAGTAACAAAAGCCACTCTTGGGCTATCAATGCGCATAAAGTCACGTCACATTTTTGACGAAAAAAATATCAAAGCCTATCTTAGGCATAAAAATTCACCTCATTTTCGCAAGACTAACCCGAAGGTTATTTTAGTTTATTTAGTAAGAAATTGGCTCCGCAAGATGACCAACTGGTCATTTAGTTTCTCTAGTAAGAGAGGGAAAATAATAAACAAAAAGATGTGTGGTAGTTCTAAGTGATACAATTCCAGGTGATTAAATTTTCAGGACTCAAAGTTTACCAATATTATTTATTTTTGATATTTTGAATTTCCTTCACAATGACATTTTGTCATACATAAGTAAATCCACCCATTTGTTTGGGGAAGTATAGCATATTCATTAATCATGCTCTATAACAACATGGCGATCAAGTGACATTTTGTCATTCATAAGTAAATCAATCCACCCATTATTTTATTTTTTTTGGGAAATGTAATCATTTCAGATGCATACATTCAGTGTTGGCAACACATGAGCCACACACTCACCATCCTCTAACATCATAACTAAAATATTAACCAATAGATTAGTATGACTTAGCAAAAATAATAGATTAGGATGTACAATGGTAATTTTAAACAAAACTGTGGTAAGCACTACTATAACATGATTCAATAAAGTATTCATATTGATAGCATCACTCCACTTTTCACTATTGGCTACATATTTACAAAGCCACAGCATGCACACAAACTACATGAAACTAGACAGATCTGAACAAGTCCAACGAGCCAACCCCGGGCATCATAATAGTATATTACCCTCTATATGAACCCCAATGTAGGTCCATCTATTTTTTTTTAGTGTTCCAATACATACACTTCACTTCATTTCAACCTATATCCATGCTTGCATTAGTCCCTCTCTCTTAAAATACCAAACCTACACATTAAAAACCACTCCTCCAGAGTCCCCATTTCCCCCCTAATCGAATATATTAGGGGTGGGCATCCCATCCCGCGATCCCAATCTCGTCCCGTCCCGTTCCGATTTTTTTAGGTCTTAATGGGATTGAATAATTTCATCCTATCCCGTTCTAGAATGGGATGGGATGGGATGAAGATTTTCAATCCCGCCAATCACGTCCCGTCTTGAGCTATTTTTGTAATATTTATTATTTATTTATTTTTATTCATATAAACTTACAGAAAGCTGACAGAAACTCACGGTGTTTGCACTGGTAACAGAAATGTTACTTCAAGAAATAAATATTCATTAAGCAAGGGAAAGATAGCAGATTGTTGCTTGGATTCTCAATAAAAGTGGCTCCAATTATTTAACTTCTAAATATTGATAATACCCAGGTGAAAATGAAAAATGACAATTAACTGAGTAATACATATTCAGAAGGTAACATTCAAAGGCGGAGCCAAGAATTTGAGATGCCCCGGGCTGTAAAAATATATATTTTTAATTACAATATATGTATTGATGGTAAATCATTATGAATATGTTAGAGCATCACCAATAGGTCTATATTTCTTCCCTAACAAAAGTTGAAATGTCATTTTGTCAAGGAACCATGAATTTTGTTTCCCACAGTAATGAAATTGTAAAATCAATTGGGAGGCCATCACAGCGACACAATACTCTTAGTGTGTCCCATTTATCATGTCATTTTCTAAAAGTCAAGCCCACTCGACTTCATTGTTAGGGAATTTAGTGGCTACCCTTATATTTGCATGTCACGTCTATATCTAATTATAAGAAAGTTATTTTTCGCGCTCTTATATGATGATAATCTTCGCGACAGTCACAGGCAGCACGCTGATCCCGTCCCGTCTCGAACTCGTATGAACGGGATGGGTATATCTCGTCCCATCCCGTCCCGTGTCCTCCCCTAGAATATATCATTCAATCCAACACCACCCTCCAAATTTCAAATACATAATGTAAGCTTAAATATTTCACCTTTCCCTAGTTGGTATATGCAGGGAACAATGTCAGATGAAATAGTTCACCTTTCCCGAAACCATGTTCATCTTCATTCCCACCATTATTGTAACGACCCGATCCATAGAGTACTATATTGTCCGCTTTGGGCTCAAGGCCCACACGACTTTAAAATGTGTAGTACTTTGTAGATCCAAACTCGTACATATATAGCACATCCCCTTCCCTCACCTAGGCGATGTGGGACTATAATCTCTCATTGGTAGCTCACCCAATCCCTATTGGTATCCACGAGCCTGTTGGGCTTCGCGATCACGGGCCTTTCCCTCACCCTCCCCCTCATATCCGCCCACACAAAGGTATCACAGTCTACCCCCCTAAGGGAGCCCAATGTGCTTGTTGGCACACTTCCGGCTAGGTCCGGTTTTGATATCATTCTGTAACGACTCAATCTGCACAGTAAGATATTGTCTGCTCTGGGCCCAACCAGCCCGCACAGTAAGATATTGTCTGCTCTGGGCCCAACCAGCCCGCACAGCTTTAAAAGGCATCTTAATATGGGGATCAAATCTCGCACATATATAGCACATCCCCTTCCCTCACCTAGGCGATGTGTGACTATAATCTCCCCTTGGTAGCTCGCCCTACCCTTCTTGGGATCCACAAGCTTATTGGGCTTCGCCATCACGGGCTTCTCCCGCACCCTCCCCCTCAGGTCCGCCCACACAAGGGTATTCTGTAACGACCCGATCCGCACAGTAAGATATTGTCCGCTCTGGGCCCAACCGGCCCACACGGCTTTATGAGGCCTCTTACAATGGGAATCCAACCTCGCACATATATAGCACATCCCCTTCCCTCATCTAAGCGATGTGGGACTATAATCTCCATTTGGTAGCTCGCCCAACCCCTCTTGGGATCCATGGGTATATTGGACTTCGCCATCACGGGCTTCTCTCGCACCTTCCCCCTCAGGTCCGCCCACACAAGGGTATCACAGTCCACCCCCCTAAGGGAGCCCAACGTCCTTGTAAGCACACTTTCGGCTAGGTCCGGCTTTGATACCATTCTGTAACGACCCGATTCACAGATTACTATATTGTCCGCTTTGAGCCTAAGGCCCGCACGACTTTAAAATGCGTAGTACTTTGTAGATCCAAACTCGTACATATATAGCATATCTCCTTCCCTCACCTAGGCGATGTGGGACTATAATCTCCCCTTGGTAGCTCGCTCAACCCCTATTGGGATCCACGGGCCTGTTGGGCTTCGCCATCATGGGGCTTTCCCTCACCCTCCCCCTCAGATCCGCCCACACAAGGGTATCACAATTATCATGTCTATGTAGCAAGTTCACCAAAAGAAATTTGCTTATCAACTTCATCAGTCCAATTCCAAGTAGTCCATCATGTTTATCATCAGTCTATATAAAATTTGCTTATCAACTTCATCAGTCCAACCTAAACAAAGTGGTCAAACACCTAAAGTTTGTAAGTTAGAGGCTTTTGTACCTCAAACATAACTTCAACAAAACACAAAAGAAAGAACTTAACTTGGTCCCTATGAAATCCAACTTTTCAGCAGTATGACCAGAGACAATCCTAAGCAAACACAAATCCTCACAAACATTCGAATCAATAGCCTAGTAAAAATTTAGCATTCTCCAAAACATGAACTAAAACCCAGAGTCCAAAACCCCTTCTTACCTCAGATTATAGCAGAAACACCGTTAGATGAGTCGAATCAAAACAAAATTAAAACCCACATCAGAAATAAACTAAAATGCCCAGATAAGCAAAACCCATATCTCATAACATTAAAAACAATCAGAAAACACAAACTCCATACTCAGATTATTTCTCTATTCATCCCAAAATCAAACCAAACTCACAATCCAAAATCATCAAAGACACACAAATACAAGTCATCACCCCACCAAATGCCTCCTTCCAATACATGCCAAACAACAACAACCCTAACAAAAAACCCATACTTGTCATCAATATATCTCCTTCAATAGCTTCAATGAGTCAATTCCCAAAGGTAGTGTATTCAGTTCTTTAGCATTATAATCACCTCAAAGCAACCCACATCTTTGTTCTTACAGGAGATGATAAAACGGCTTGCCACCATAAAGGAGGCTAAGAGTTCATACAAAGTATCTTATGTTCTTAAACCCTAGCCACCCAAGAATCATCAATCAAGAAATTGTAGAGGCTACCAGGGGGGTTGATCAAAGCAGATTGACCACACAACACATAACAATCAATACCATCACATAAAACAACCGAAAGAGGAAAAGAGAACTCACAGATTGCATCTCCATCAGACCACCACGCAGCCTCGCCTTGCCAGCAAAAATACATAGCCGCACTTCACGTACCCTTCTTCTCACAGAGCCATCATCGCACACAAGGTAGCCCCATTCAAGGGTGCCATTGGCAACCATCTGTTTCTCCCCGTTTCTCTTACCTTCCTTCTTTCATTCTCTATTTTCTAGGGTTTAAACCAAATGAGAAGGAAAGGAACGAGAGACGAATGAGAAAGGAAGAAGTCAGGAGCGGTGAGATCGGTTGCGAAGCTCGATTGCAGGTCGTGTTCATCACCGAAAGAAGAAGAAAACGTGTAGGGAAGAAAAGGGGGAAAATGGGGAAAAAGAAAAGAGGTTTCACTGACTTGAGCATCTTATTGTTTTGCTTGCTAGAGATGCCATGGTGAGAACCCTAGTAGTAGGGGAAGAGAATGAGAAGTTTTGGGGTTTTTTTTTTTTTTTTTTCTCTTTATAAGGTGGGTGGCTATTCGTCCCACTGAAATTTCGAAGGCACCCACCCTCTAAATACACTAAATAAAATCCTAAATTTTGAATTTTAATTTCAATTAATGTAACTCTATTTTATTTAAATAAAATAGATTAGTTTTATGAAATTTATAAGTGTTACAGACTGAAGGTTAATTGTCAATATATATAGGACTCTTATGAAATTTAGGGGGAATTCTAATTGGCGAGGAAACGGGTGAGGGAGGGGGGTGCAACCCTCCATCCCCCTCAAGATGTGTGCTTTCACGCATCTCGAAAAAAATCGAGGGTTGCACCCCCTTCCTCGCCCGTTTCCTCGCTAATAAAACAGACGAACAGTCCCCCCCCCTCTCCCTCGCTGTTTTCCTCGCCCATTCCCTTGAACAATTAGACGTGTTGATATATATAGGGCTCTTTTGCTCATCAGCCAATAAAATCACTAATTTCTTCCACATATGAAATACACTCTAATAATAAGAGATTGAATGTTGGAGAGTTGGTTGATAACAAAAAAGGCCAGTACCAACCCGTCAAGCTCTTAACTACCAATATATATAAAAGGACTCTTTAGCTCATCAGCCAATACTGAATAAAATCACGAATTTCTCATTTGTTTCAGTGAAGAACTGCCATGGGTGAACATGATGAACAGACCCCATTATTCACAGATGAGACCTTGAAAAGGACAGGTTAGTTTGAATTCTTCTGTGCTCATATTCATGTTTAGCCATCTCTTCACTTCAATCTTTCTTATTCTTACTAATTTGACGAAGTCAGTGTTTCTGCAAACAATTTACTTCTTCGATCTTTCATATTCTTTACTAATTTGATGAAATCAGTTATTCTGCAAACAATTTCTGCAAATCAGTAATTGCACGCACGATGTTTTGGTTTCTTTCTTGTGGTCAAAAGTCCTTTTGATGTATTAATTTTTGTCTTGCTTCGAGCATATGTCTTTTAGAACAGGTTTTTAATTTCTGTTTTTGCTTTTTAATACGGGTAACATCGTAATGTACTTCCGTAGCATTTGTACGTCAATTTTTTGATAAGTAATAACGGTCTAGCATTCCCCATTGGAGGTTCTTTATAAAAATAAAAAATAAAATAAAATAAAAAAATGACAAACCCAAATCTGTTTTGTTTGGTATTAGTTCAGTAGAGTAGAGGTTTGGATGAATTTTGATTCATCTGTTTCTACTTGTGTGTGAAGGGTCTTTTTGGACTGCTGTTGCGCATATTATTACAGCTGTTATAGGGTCTGGGGTTCTATCTCTTGCATGGAGTATTGCGCAGTTGGGTTGGATTGCTGGACCCTTTTCGATGATAATCTTTGCAGCAATCACAGTTGTGTCTTCGTACCTTCTCTGTGACTGCTACCGATCTCCTGATCCTGAACATGGGCTCACCAGAAACATTTCCTACATGGGTGCTGTGAAGGCAAATTTAGGTAAGCATATTTCCTCTTAACACTTATGAATAATTTTCCATAAAATGCACTTGAACTTGTAATTTCAGATTACCATAACTACACATTGTGTCTGGTTGCTAAATTCATCCAAAGGGGTATTCTAGTTTTGTGCATGTGCCTGACTGGCTTTTAACTTTGATGAGTGTAATTACTAGACCCATTTATATCACCCATTTAGAGCTGCGGGGTTCCTCAGCTAGAAATGGGATGACTGTAGGATCGGCATTATTGGTAGTAATGAATTATAGAGTCTCCCTTACTTGATTTGGCTTTATGCTTGACAACATCAATTCTTCATAATTGTCTCCTTACAAGGACAAACTCATGGAAGTTATTACATCATAACAAATGGGTTGTTATCACTTATCTTTGAGAGAGGGGGTACTGGTATCTGACAGTCCTCTATTGGACCTCTTATTACTCACCTAATGCGGGTCATCCATGTTCATTCAAATGTAGTTTGTTTAGTACCCTTATTCATCATGTGGCTTTCGTGTTTGAATGTCTCACATTTATGGCCTTGCTTGTAGAAAATCAAGTTGACTTGTTGGTGAGGGAAGAAAAGATAGCGATATAAGTTTTTGGTGAAATAAATTGGGGTTCCAGCCTTCCAGGGAGGAAGAGTATATGGGTGAGTGCATTGTTTCAACAAGTAAGCTTATTTTTCTTGATACTTGATGGATCCCCCATACCTAAATCACCTACTTATCAACCTCTTCTCTTTCAAAAAGGAACTTGTCTAGAAAGCTAGGGCTGGCCCAATACCCTCCATCATTCTAGAGATGTCTAATACCCTCCATTCGAACACAATCACATGTATAGGAAACGTCCAATAACCCCCATTCGAACACAATCACACGTACAGGAAGCCACTCTGACACTGTCCTGACGCTAGGGGTCTGGTTCTCTAGAGTTTTGGTTCAAAAAGATAACTTATTGTATGGAAAGCGTTCCTCTTAAGGAAGCGACATCTTTTGTTTAGACCAATTAATTGGATGCCTTGGCTGGTATTTAATGGATTATAGTTTAGGTTTGTTGTAGTTGTAGTCAAGGAATGTGATTTCTCGAAAAGTGTTGAAATTTCATCGAATATTTCTTTTTTTCGAGTTACTATATTGTTTGTATAACATTATGAGTCTTGTAGTTCTCTTTATGTAGTATTTAAGAGTTTAAAATGCTTAAATTATATTGATAAATTCAAAATTACAACCAAAATTTTTACTTTTATACACAACGAAATATTACATACATCTTACTTTTGTAGTAAGATATCAACCCATAGGATTTTTTTTTTTAACTTCCACCACATGCCGCCGGCCGGGTTTGAACTCGTGACGTGTGATACTATCCGCCACACCACTACCAACTCAATTGATAGGTATACCTTTCGCAACCCCCATAGTTGGATAACTTGTTTTTGGATAATTAATGTCTGTGAAAGTTTTGGAACCAAACAAATGCTTAAAACAACTCTCCAACACAAACTAAAACATTGCACAGTTCACAAGAACCATGTTTCTGAAAACGAGCGTCTGCAACGCTTCTTGCGGCTAGTCAAACTCACTCAAAACTCTGACGAACAGGTCGAAATCTGAACTTAGGGACATCGCATTGCTGTTTTCTGTATTGGGTTTGAGACTCTGCTCAGCTAAACTACCAAAACTCCTCTAAAATGGGGTTTTAGTTGAAAGTCCACTATTGAATTAAGCGTTTTAACTCGTAAGATTATGTAGAATCAGAAGACTGGCCAATGGCATGACAACTCAATGGTTAAAGCTTGACGGATGCTATCACTAGGTCATGAATTTGAACCAGTCGGCGACATATTTATCAGTTTATGATGTGTTGACCAATTCTTGTCTTTGATAGTTTATCGCCTTTCAAAAAAAAATCAGAAGACCGTAGGATATGCATTATTGGTAGTTTATATGAATGATTCTTCTTATTTATTATTGTTATTATTAATGTTCTTTTTGATATCATCAGTAATTATTCAATGTTGTTTCTTTCGATGAAAAGTAAACCCCTCACTAAAACCAGTACAAATGGGTTGTTATCAATCACAATAAATCAATAGTAAATAAATAAACTCTATAATTGTCTTATCTCATATGTTTATTCCAAATGATCCTGATACGATATGCATCATGTAGTTTTCACATTACTTGATACTGTGCATGGAACATTGATTGGAGGGGGAAAGTATAGAGAAAATTGTAACTGTTTGATAAAATAAGATGGGTTTATTCAGGGAGGAAGAGCGTATTTGTGAGTGGATTATTTCAACAAGTAAGCTTATATGGGACCGGGGTTGCGTATATCATAACAGCTTCAGGAAGTATGAGGTATGTTCATTGATGTTAAACCCTAAACCCTACTAACCAATTCTTCTCCATTATTTTGATTAGAAATTGTGTAGCTTGTCACTAGCACAAGTCAACTATTTTTGTTTTCTTCATTAATAGAGTAATTGATAATTAAATGCTTTTGAAAATTAATAAAATCTGGGTCCATGAATGGGGATTACTATTTTCCTTTGTTCTAGAAGAAGTTAATCAAAATTGCACTGCAATATTTGATAGTGCAAAAATTCTTAAGAGTCAGGCCCGCTAGCGTCAGATTCGTGTCGGAGAGGCTCCTCAACATGTTTTTAGGAGATAGATATCCTCGAGATCTTATCAAGAACTTCTCAAGATCACCTCAAGAATTTAAGAGTCCCTCAAGATCTCCTCTCTCTTAAAAATTTGTAAGAGAGCCTCCCCTTGCGCAGATCTGACGCTAAGGACCTGGCTCTATGGATAAGCTCTTGATAGTGTAATCTAAGTTAATTTTTTTGAAGAAAAATTATTAAAATGGGACTGATAAACCAATAGGCTCAAATGTGAACAAAGACACTTTTCAATATCCAGGCCCAGTGACTCAACTATGAGTCCATGACACACTTTCCAAGCAACAAATAGGGCCTCAGCCCAACCCACCCAAGTTTGAAATGAGTTGAGCCCAAACCACTACCTTAAATTTGGTTCGACTATTGGGCGTAGGCCCGGCCCACCACTATAAGCCCAAGATTTTTCATCCAACTAGAAACTCGATGGGCTTCAGGTTCGGGCCCAAGAAGGCAACACATACAATCCAATGCAATATAGCCCATGCTTTTGGCATGACTGCCCACTTTTTTCGCTTCTTGACATGCATAAAGCACAAACATAATCATTTATGGAAAATGCTAGGAAATTAGGTTTTTGCAATCAGATGATCTTAAAAGAATGATGAAATCTCCAAAGTGTTTATGTGTATCTCGAGACCCTAGTTATTAGTTATTACTGATAAAATCTTCAGAGACAGAGATAATAGAGCAGTTTAGGGAAATTTAATTTAAAAGCTAAATAAACATCATCACTAATGCATAAGAGAGAGCCGATCTAGAGGTAAAGAAACAACTTGCACTTGACAACCATGCCTTAAAACAAACAAAAAAAAAAGGTAGGTTGGATACTTTTATACAATGTGGGGAAAAGAGTGTTTGAAAGCAATGTCCACTTACCCACACCCACTTGGTATCTTGATCTTTCTTTGTCACTCTCGTCATTTCTTATCAAAACTAAGTAATTATTATATATGAAAAAAGAAAAAGAAAAGGAAATATATCAATATCAAGCAACCAAGGTTTGTTCTTGATAACATTGTTAGCATGTTATTAAGCGAAATTATTGTAGGAGCGTTCTTTGTGGCAATTTTGTTGTTGGTGAGATTGTTATAATTGTTAGTGTTCATGTAATGTCTCATTTCTTATAGTCAAAAGGAAAACTCGCTTTCGTAGAAAACACTACAAGGTGTGTCACTCATGTCATGTTAGCCTTCATTTCGCTTTTCGCCTTTTCTTTATTATCCCGAAAATATTGAGAATGGGCTTTGATGATGATGATAAGCTTTTTATTATATATAATCATCAAACAGATCCTTAGATAAGAGAGAAGGAAGGACTACAATCAGTCACCTACATGGAGAAAGACAGAAAGGTCAATTATTGGAATCTAACTTTTTGTGAAGAAGATTTTTAGTTGGGCCATAAGGTTCAACCTTCAAACTTTGAGACAAAAAACTTTCAAGCTGTCAATTATTCAGTTCTACTTTATTCTTAGACTTAGATTCCAAGGTCACCCACCACCCCCTTCTCAATCAACTTTGAAGTCATCAGTGAAAGTGTCTGAATGAGTGAAGATCGTCAAGACTTGTGAAGCTAATAAACTGGAAACTTTGTTCTTACAACACAAACAAACACTTATGATAAGACAGTATTTATTCGAGTAATGCTATGCGGTCCCCTAGATAAAAGAGCCATTGATGGTGTATTGATCCATAATTATATTTTACGATAAAATGACTTATACAGGGACTTGTAGCACATCTCGATCCAGCATTGACGACTAGTCGATTACTGAGATATAGGCAGTCCTCTAGCTAGAATATGGTAGCGGCCCCATTAGCAAAGTGGCTGGTTTGATCCACATGACAATATTTCTCCCATTATTTCAGCATTAAACTCAGCATGTGGAAGGGTCACATGACAACATTGCCTCCATATCCTTCATACCCTACATAGGGTACCTCTAGTCATTTCACTATGAAGGTTGACAAACCAAAAAGGACACAAATTTGAGTAATTGGATGGGCTTCCAAATAATTGTGTTTTAGACGTAAAATATATAGTGGAGTGAAGGAAGCACATTCACACTGAGAAAACATGGCAGTCCAACACTCTCTTGAACTTGAACCAACCAATGAAGATGACAAGAACATTAGAACTGGTAAACCACCCAAACACTTGTTAATACTTTTTGTTGGTTGGTTTACATACTTTGCGACTATGTCCTAATTTGAGTGCCTTATGGCAAGAAAATTTTTAACCAGGAACCTTTTGGACATGTATCGCGCATATTATTACTGCTGTAATTGGATCTGGGGTGCTTTCTCTAGCATGGAGCACAGCTCAATTGGGGTGGATTGCTGGACCAGTTTCCATGCTTTGTTTTGCTATTGTCACCTTTGTTTCAGCGTCCCTCTTATCAGATTGTTACCGGGATTCTGTAACAGGGAAACGAAACCACACTTATATTGATGCCGTTGGTGTTAACTTAGGTACTACAGAAACAAATGTTTTCTATCTAGTTTTGTTGTGCTTCCTTGTGGATTGATTCGATGGTAGTTCAGGTAGTAAGCGGTCATGGGTGTGTGGGTTGCTTCAATATCTGAGCATGTTTGGAACTGGTATTGCTTATGTAATCACTACTTCAACCAGTATGAGGTACCCTCTCTCTATGTTATACTAACATTTTTTTCAAACCATTTTACTGTACTGATTTTGTTCTCAATACTATAAACCAATGTGTCTCATTGAAT
Source organism: Berberis thunbergii (assembly GCA_003290165.1). NCBI lineage: Eukaryota > Viridiplantae > Streptophyta > Magnoliopsida > Ranunculales > Berberidaceae > Berberis > Berberis thunbergii. The sequence continues at coordinate 52,530 of QNQO01000969.1, forward strand.
GAGGACCGAAACCAAAACATCAGATGATACTCCGCGACATCATATTTACAAAAACTTAGTTGTTTACATTCTAATGTATCTCTTCTTGAGTGATTTTTCTCTTTAGCAGCGTGGTTAAGATTTGATTATGTTCATTATTGTTTGTACTTTGTAGGGCGATTCAGAAATCCAATTGTTATCATAGAGAAGGGCATGAGGCTCCATGTTCATATGGGGATGGCTTTTATATGTTGATATTTGGAGCTTCTGAAATCCTATTCTCTCAAATTCCCGGTTTACACAATATGGAGTGGCTCTCAATTGTTGCTGCAGTTATGTCCTTCTCCTACTCGGGCATTGGATTTGCACTTGGTTTCGCCAAAGTATTAGGTATTCTTCATTGTTCTCTTTGCAATATTATCTTGATTGTCATAGTCATCAAAAGAATTGCATGATGAAATTGGCAAAAAGTATAAGGCATGTTTACGGAAAGTAACAAGGACAGTGAAGCCTTATCCTAGATGTTCAGAGTGAATAGGTAGTGATATATGAATATATAAGTTAGGTTAAAGACAAAATATTAAATTAATTATATGTTGCTCGTCGGGAATTGCAGAAGACGGATGGATTAAGGGTAGCATAACAGGAGTTACCACTGCTACAACAGCTCAGAAAGTGTGGCTTGTCTCCCAAGCACTTGGGGACATAGCTTTTGCATACCCATATTCTATAATTCTGCTCGAGATTCAGGTGAGTTTTTTTTTATAAATGGGAAAGATGTCTTGAAAAAATTTTAGGCCATTGCAAACCAATCCTTCAAAGAATGTGTTTCTTTCGCATTTTTGTTTGAAATAAGTATTAAGAAGCTGAACCAATGAATCAAATGCTTTTGGAAATGAAGGATACTCTGAAGTCGCCACCACCGGAGAATCGGACCATGAAGAAAGCATCAATGACAGCAATATTCATTACCACCGCCTTCTATCTTTGTTGTGGATGCTTTGGGTTTGCAGCTTTTGGGAATCAGACACCAGGGAACCTTTTGACTGGATTTGGGTTTTATGAACCATACTGGCTTGTTGACTTCGCTAATGCTTGCATTGTTGTTCATTTGGTTGGAGGATATCAGGTAATAGCTCTTAACTTTCATATGTCCCATGTCAAAATCAAAGCCAAACTTCAATTTTACTACATATGGTACTATTTGAAAGCTTTACTACTGCTAATTTACCTTACTTGAAAAGCTTTACGTTAACTGGCAAACGCCATTCCAATGACTTTTAATACAATAAAGAAAACTCATGCATTTTTCACCATCTGCCATTTACTTATACTGATTATACCACTATTACAACTATTACTGAATTCGATCTCTCCCATTAGCAGTTTGTTTATCACCTTCCATTTTATTAGAGTTCTACCACTAAGGTCTTTACTCGAAAGATTTACTACTACAACTAAATTCAGTCTTTCCTTATAAGACAAAATGCCTAAAGAGGTTCTCTTTTTTTCCCAGCCAGATGATTGTGAGTTATGGATCCTACTTCCTGGTAATATGAATCCATAATTGTTCTCTCTATTTTATTTCGTAGGTATACAGTCAGCCAGTGTTTGCATTTGTAGAAGGATGGTTGGCAGAGAAGTTCCCTGACAATGGCTTTGTGAATAAGTCATACGACATCAAAATTCCTTTCTTGCCAGTCTTCAGTCTAAATCTTCTAAGGCTGTGCTTCAGAACTATTTATGTTATATCAACAACAGGGATTGCAATGGTCTTCCCTTACTTCAACCAGGTCTTGGGAGTATTAGGTGCCTTGAATTTTTGGCCATTGGCCATATATTTCCCAGTACAGATGTATTTTGTGCAGAGGAAGGTAGTTCCATGGACAAGACAGTGGGTTATTCTTCAGACCTTTAGCCTTGTTTGCTTGCTTGTATCAATTTTCGCCTTAATTGGTTCAGTTGAAGGAATTATAAGTGCCAAGTTAAGCTAAAAAGGACCAAAATTCTTCCCATACAAGCTGACAGAGGAAGCGAAAATGAGGGAAGTAGGACTCAGGTATTTTGAAATAGGTGACCATGCATTAAGGGAGTTGGATAGAATAGAATGATAGAATGTGTCAACTTGATCAAACTGAAGTGTTAGTTTTTAGTTCATTACACTCTGAACTTACTGTAGCTTCAGTAAAACATTAAGAGATGTTGAATTTGACATATCTGAAATTTGATATAATATTACCAAAGTTTGATGGTCTTCCTTTGTTTCTTCTTCTGCCTGTTGTATGTTGTCTTCCTAATTACCATACATAGGAGGAAGAGTGTGATTAGGTATCTTAACCTTACCTGATTTTTATAACGTAAATGGTTTATAATAGAGTTTAATGTTGGATCACACATGTAAAACTTGAATATAGTATGTTTGTGCTTAGAATGGGGCCTCAGGGGAGTGGGCGGGTTTATCTCTTCTGAAGGTCGACGCACAGGGGTACTGTCAGTCATTTCACTCTCACTCTGAAGGTCGACTCAAAAGAAAGAAAGAAAACATGATTTTCAAAGTCCCCTCAATATATATTGGGGACAAGGAGCACAGCCAACTCTGTTAAGACATGGCAGTTGAATTCTCTCCTGAACTCGAACCACTCAATGGTTCTTGCAGTGAAGACGACAGGCACATTAGAACTGGTAATTTATTCACCACAACACTTGTTCATATATTTTTTGGTTGTTTTCTTATGAGTTCCGATGTGTACTAACTTTGTTAGTTGTCTTGCATAATCAGGAACTTTTTGGACGTGTACTTCTCATATATTACTGCAGTCATTGGATCCGGTGTTCTTTCTCTAGCATGGAGCACAGCACAGTTGGGATGGATTGCCAGACCAGTTTCCATGCTTTGTTTTGCTGTTGTCACCCAAGTTTCTGCATCCCTCTTATCAGAATGTTACAGGTCTCCTGATTCTGTAACTGGGAAAAGAAACTACACTTACATGACTGCTGTTAGTGTTATTTTAGGTACCATACTTAGAAGTCTTGTTCTTTATGTGGTTTTGATTGAATTGTATGTTCTTTCGTTGGAGATTTAATCTTATTGAAGTTTAGGCAACTAGAGGTCATGGTTGTGTGCTCTGCTTCAATATCTTAGCTTTTATGGTACCAGTATCGCTTATGTTATCACTACTTCAAAGAGTCTGAGGTGCTTCTTTCAACATAACTTTTCAAGACATTTCAGTTCGGTCAACTTTGTACACAATAGTACTATGAAATTGTATCTTGTAAACAGAATTTGTGCATTTAGCTGTTTAGATTGTATGAGCAATATCTCTGTTGTTTGATTGTTATTTCTTTTGTTATTCGGATGCAGGGCAATTCAGAAATCCAATTGTTACCACAAAGAAGGGCATGAGGCTCCCTGTGCATACGGTGATGATGCCTTTTATATGTTGATATTTGGAGTTGTTCAGATATTCTTCTCAGATACCCAATTTCCATGCCAGGAATAGCTCTCAATCGTCGCAGCGGTCATGTCCTTCTGTTACTCTGGCATTGGATTTGCACTTGGCTTTTCCAAAGTTATAGGTAACGTTTTTTTTTTCTTTAGATTGCTATATTGATTGTCAAAATCAATACTAGCAGACAAGCGTTCACTCCATTTATGATACGTTTTAAATTGATTATATGCTGCTCTTAGTGAATTGCAGAGAATGGAGTGATTAAAGGTAGCATTACAGGAGTTACCGCAGCGACAAAAGCTCAAAAAGTGTGGAAAGTCTCCCAAGCACTCGGCGACATAGCTTTTGCATACCCATATTCTTTAATCCTTCTTGAGATACAGGTACGAAGTCTCAAAAGGACCTTAGACATATTGTTATGAGTTCAGAAACTGACCATGAAATAAAACACTTCTGAGAATGAAGGATACTCTGAAGTCACCACCACCAGAAAACCAGACGATCAAGAAGGCGTCAATGACAGTAATATCCATTACCACCTTCTTCTACCTTTGTTGTGGATGTTTTGGGAGGATATCAGGTAACACTCACCCTGATGTCAAAACCATAACATACTCCAACCCGTACTGTTTTTGGTCTTGTGTTAATACTACTAACTAAGCTTTAGTACTACTATATTAGTCAGTAGTTTGTCAAAAATGTTGTTCTCATACACCGAAAGAGGGGCTAGAATCAATAATTGTAACTGTTCAATGTTCATTTATATTGTAGGTATTCAGTCAGCCAGTATTTGCATTCATAGAGAGATGGTTAGCAGAAAAATTCCCCGACAATTGGTTTGAGAATGAATCATACAACATTAAAATCCATCTATTGTCAATCTTCAGTCTAAGTCTGCTAAGGTTGAGCTTTAGAACTCATTATGTTATATCAACAACAGGGATAGCAATGGTCTTCCCTTACTTCAATCTGATCTTGGGAGTATTGGGTGCCCTGAATTTTTGGCCCGCGGCTATATATTTCCCTGTAGAGATGTATTTTGTGCAGAGGAAGGTAGTTGCTTGGACAAGAAAGTGGGTTATTCTTCAAGCTTTTAGTGTTGTTTACTTGCTTGCATCGATATCTGCTTTAGTTGGATCAATTGAGGGACTTATAAGTGCCAACCTAAACCAAAGGCATGATGGATTAGCAAGTTGATTATTTGTATGATTTTAGCATCATTCTCATAAAACACTTTATTGGGCTTGATTGTTGGATCACAATTACACACCTCTGATTCTTCAGGATACTACAAGGATCCATTGGATGTACGTAAACATCCAGAAAAACATTGATTCGAAACTTTATCTATTCGATTTAGCTTTTAAAAATCATTTGGTGTATTCAACCAAATTTGTTAATATTAAAACTTACAAAATACGTTACTCATATTGTTGATTGGGGACTTTGCTCTAATGTAAATGTATGGATATCGAAATTTTTTAGGTTTTGGATGCAATTTTTTGGAATTTGATACAATAGTAGCAACTATTTGAAATTTATATATTATTTATATTTTTTAATACTTATTGGTTTTGTCAACCCTTGTATGGTTAATGAACATATTGTTGCAGTTAAACTAGGATTGTGTGACTAATTCAAACGATGAAGGATATCTTCTTTGTTATGGAGTAGGATTTAGATTTCTTATTGGCATATATTTTCTATCTCGTTTCAAATTAGGATACTATGTAATTGCTATCTCTGTATATAAATGCTCATATCAATTAATAAGATAGCTCTCTGTTTTTCTCTCTACTCTTGTTTTTTTTTTTTGCTTTCTTTACGTTACTTTTAACACGTTATCAGCACGAGCCCTAACCCTAGTAGCTATTAAGAAAAAATCCCCACGCGAACGCCATTCGCCGTTAACACCATCCGCCTCGAACGCTTACCATAAGCGTCTTCCCCCTCGACTCTTGTTTTACCTCCTGCTCGACCAGGTTAAACTGCCAACAGAGAAAGCAATGAATTGAGGTGAGGGATTTTGAAAAAGAGATGAATGGGTTCGTTAGGTCAATCAATGATCGCCCTATCATCTGTCACAAGGGTTGGATATTTTGTATTGTGGATTCATCTTGAGTTAATGCGCATGGATTCAATGTATGTATGATGAATCCCACACTTTAATTAAACTTTCTTCATCAAATGCTAAGTAAAATTCAGCTCTTCATTCCTCATATGCAACATAAACAACATTATTTCACTTTTTGCTCAAGTCTCTAACTAGGAATGATAGATGCTAGGAAAATCAGGATTCATGTTGTTAAGCACTTAAACATAAATATAGTATAATACAACCTTTGTTCATTTCCTCAAAGATCATTTACTTTCTCTGCCTCCTTATATTACATTAGACTTCAAACTTATACTTTAGCCTGTCATTTAGCATTGTTTGTGTGTTCTACATACGAGTGAGATGCAGGATTTTTTGTGTTTGTTCGACTTTATGTTCATATGTATGCTTGGTAAAGGACACATAGGAAGATGTAAAAATCACATTGTTGGTATTTCTAGGAGTCTGTATTTGAACTTTATCCCTACAAACACTAGTTGAAAATTTTTGTACAACTTTTTTCACACTGTTATCTTTGGCAGTGAGCCACAAAGGTAACGACGAACACCAACCCTTGTTACTCTTGTCCTTAACAAAAGCATATCCAAATCTTTGCCTCCCCAGTCTCTCAGTCTAGTCGATCTGGCTCTCAAGCAAAAGCCAAACAGTATGGTATTTGCCACACTGAGTATATTCTGGATCAGTTAATTTGAATTCCCACTTTAGGTTTGAATCAGTCTGACATGAAAGCTACTTACGCTTATATCATAGTGTAAATTGTTTTGCTTGTGATTGTGGGGATAGTGAATGTAAAATCAGATTGATTGTTTTGCTTTACACTTGTATGGAGTATAACGTTATACACTGGATGTAAAACTTATGAATGACAATTTGTTCCATAGAACAAAGTTTATGTCACATCCCAACAGAAATTCATAGTTCTTAGTCCCAAGTTTCTGTATAATGTAATGTAAGGTAAGTTTTTAACTTACTGTCAGGCATAAATAACATCGTATTCTCCATAAAGCAATGAAAATTAACAAGACATGCTTAAGGTGCACTAAATCAAGCTAATTCTTCATGATCTATCCTCATTGATACATTTGGCTTTCTCATTGTTTATCTATTTCCTTGCGACGTTACTAACTCCTCTGAAACTTTGTGATGGCTTACTTTGATTATATGTAAGTTTTATAACTTTTGTGAATTAATTTAAATTTTAGTCTCTCCCAGTTAGCTTTCTACTCCATTCCCTCTAAGTCGAACTATGGAAGTTCGAACCAAGTCGAACAGTGGGGGTTCGCATTCGCTCCGAACTATGGCAGTTCGTGTAGCATTGAACGATGACCGTTCACGACCATTGTTTGAAACTTCAAGTTTCATTCTAATATAGTTCCATGGATATCTGTTTCTTGGAAGCATTGGCTCATAAACACTAATTTTGTTCACTTTGCATTGTGCAAGACATCCATTCTTTCAGGCTACCCGAAGCACTAAAAGGAATCCACTTCGGTTGACCAACGCTGGTCCACGGGCCGCCGTTGCACCACGGGGTGCCGCCATGCATGCAGCTCGCTTGTTCTACAAATCCTTTTCCTTGGGAAAATTAGGACTGAGACCGTCATATGCAAAGATTTCTAAAGAGTTCATCCCATTTTTACAACGAATTCAAGGGGATATTTGTGGACCTATCCAACCAACTTGCGGACCATTTAAATATTTTATGGTGTTGGTTGATGCGTCGACACGCTAGTCACATATCACGCTACTATCCACCCGAAATGCTGCATATGCTAAACTCTTAGCCCAGATTATTCGGCTGAGGGCTCACCACCCGGATTACCCTATTAAGTCAATTCGACTCGATAATGTCAGAGAGTTTACATCGAAAATATTCGATGATTATTGCATGTCCATTGGGATTAATGTTGAACATCCGGTTCCCCATGTTCACACCCAAAACGGTCTCACAGAAGCCACCATCAAGAGGTTACAGATGATCACTCAAACGTTGGTTATGTGCACCAACCTGCCTATATCCGCATGGGGCTATGCAATTTTATACGCAGCAATGTTACTCCGTTTGAGGCCGGGTGCCACCTAACCATTCTATGCGTCACAGCTGGTGACTGGGTACGAACCGGATCTTTTGTACTTACGCATTTTTGGGTGCGCGATTTATGTATCAATTGCGTTGCCACAACGTACTAAGATGGGGCCTCAACGAAGGATTGGTATATATGTGGGATATGATACACCATCAATTATCCGCTACTTGGAACCCTTGATAGGCGATCCCTTTACCGCACGATTTGCAGATTGTGTCTTTGATGAGACAGTCTTCCCGTCGTTAGGGGGAGATAAGAACGTTAACGTTCAACAAGAACGACAAGAATTATCGTGGTCTGTCCCCACTTTGTCTCATCTTGATCCCCGAACCGCACAATCCGAGAGTGGGGTGCGGCGAATTCTCGATCTTCAGAGCTTAGCAAATAAGTTGCCAAATGTTTTCACTGATATTGCTAAAGTGGCGAGATCACATATACTTGCAAGGATTGACGTCGCCGCCCGTGACAGAAACGGTGTGCGTGGTACCCTAGCGGCTAACCAGTCATCTGATCCCGCGAGAAAGTGTGGTAGACCAGTGGGTTCGATGGACTCTCGTCCTAGCAGCACAAACCAATCCATCTGACATCGCTATCTCAATCGAACCATCCCATGAGAATATCCCGGACTATGGATATGTCCGAGAGGAGTCATCGTTGGGGGACACCTCAACGTTGGTACCTACTCCCGAGAATAGAGAAATCTCGATCAATTATGCATGCATAGATGGGACATGGAATTGAAACGAGATCATCATCGATGATGTATTTGCATACTCGGTTGCGCGCGAAATCATGGCTTGATATGATATTGAACCCCACTCCGTTGAAGAGTGTCAACGTAGAGCTGACTGGCCAAAATGGAAAGATGCGATCCATGCTGAATTGGATTCCCTAACGAAACAGAAGGTGTTTGGGCCAGTACTGCCAACCCCTCCAGGTGCAAAACCCGTCAGATTTAAATGGGAAAAACGAGATTGTGAGATATAAGGCTCGTCTCGTGGTGCAAGGTTTTTCTCAACGCCCTGGGATCGATTACAAGGAGACGTATTCTCCCGTAATGGACGTAATAATGTTCCACTACCTTGTCAGTTTAGTAGTTTCTAAAACTGAATATGCAGCTTATGGATGTGGTTACGGCATATCTCTACAGAAATCTAGATACAGAGATATACATGAAAGTCCCAGATGGACTTCGTTTGCCCGAATCAAGTAGATTTGAACCACGAAGCAAGTTTTCTATCAGATTGAAACGTTCACTTTACGGATTGAAACAATCCGAACGGATGTGGTATAACAAAATAAGTGAATACTTGATCGGAAGGGGATACATAAACAATGAGTTATTCCCATGCATGTTCATTAAGAGAACAAGTTTCGGGTTTGCTATTGTTGCAGTTTATGTCGATGACATGAATTTGATTGGAACTTTAGAGGAGTTAAAGGAAACCGCTGAGCACTTGAAGTCTGAATTCGAGATGAAGGATCTTGGGAAAACACGGTTTTGCCTTGGATTGGGGATCAAGCACCGTGCCGATGGGATTATGATTCACCAATCGGGCTATATTCAGAAATTGTTAAGGCACTTTAATGAGGATAAAGCTAAACTTTGCAGCACTCCCATGATCGTCCGGAGTTTGGATCCGAAGAAAGATCCATTCTGTCCCAAGGAGGAGGAGGAGGCATTACTAAAGGCAAAAGTTCCATACCTTAGTGCAATAGGCACATTATTGTACTTAGCGCAATGTACGAGACTGTACATCTCATTCACTGATAACTTGTTGGTTCAATTTAGTTCTGCGCCAACACGCCGCCATTGGACTGGCATTAAAGACATATTTTGATACCTAAGAGGTACGATTAATATGGGCTTGTTTTATCCCTACAGAGAAAGGTCAAAATTGGACATTGATCTTCATGAAATGGAAAAGTTCCCAAAAATTGACGACAAAGCCACATCTCCCATCGCCGGCCGCCGCCGCCGGTCAAGCCACCATAAACGCCGACAAACGTGCTGCCGCTCGCTTTGGTCAGACTCCAAGTGATGTCTTGACAAGTTTTGTTGATGCCGAGTATCTCTCTGACCTGCACAAATGACTTTTTACCATGGGAAACAAACAAAGCAGACTCTTGTTGCTACTTCTTCGAATTATGCAGAGATTATTGCTCTTCACGAAACAGTTTGTGACTGTGTATGGTTAAGATCCATAATTAGGCATATTCGAAGTACTTGTGGTTTGAAGTCAACCACAGATGAACCTACGTGCTTTTACGAGGATAATGTCACTTACATTGAACAAATGAAACTAGGTTACATCAAAGGCGACAATACTAAGCATATATCGCCGAAGTTCTTCTATAATCAGCAGCAACAAATGCTCCTGAAGATTGAAGTAAAAGAGGTTAGATCTGATGACAATGTGGCAGATTTTTTCACGAAAGCTTTATCAAAAGCAACTTTCGAGATACATGTACGTAGTATCAAACTACGTAAATTGTCTGATCTCCCTTGATTGTTTGTGTCAGGGGGAGACGTTGGCATCAGGGGAAGATTTGATGCGCAAAAAAGATTTTCTCAAAACGTTTACTTCATCTTCAAGGAAATGACGCGTAGTACTCTTTTTCCTTCGACCAAGGTTATTTTTTCCCATTGGGTTTTTGTTACTTAGCAAGGTTTTAACGAGGCAACATGGCATGTGTCATCGACGTAACGTAACATCGTGTTTGGACGTCACAAGGGGGAGTGTTGTAGTTAAACTAGGATTGTGTGACTAGTCCAAACGAGGAAGGATATCTTCTTTGTTATGGAGTAGGATTTAGATTCCTTATTCGCATAGGTTTCCTATTTCGTTTCAAATTAGGATATTATATAATTTTTACCTCTATGTATAGAGGCTCGTATCAATGAATAAGATAGCTCTATGTTTTCCTCCCTACTATTATTTTTTTTACTTTCTTTACGTTACTTTCAACACATATTGAAATTTAACGAATGCATGATTGAATTTTAGTTTTTTAGTTTATAGATGATGGTTACTATTGTTCTTTCATTCAATCGCCAATTAATGCTCCTAAATGAGAAAAATTCACACCAAATGATTTTTATTAGGTTGTTGCTAAATAACACCACCACCCACCCTCGCCTTCTTTTCTTTCTTCACTGGAGCAACACCATTCGGCCAGCCCCGTCACGCCCTACCACCGCCAACCGACAGTGGTGATGGTAATTGGGATAAGATAGAGAATAAGAGGAAGAGAGGAGAAGAATTTTTATTTTATTTTTAAAAAAAAAAAGGTAGGGGAGGGGGATGAGAAGGAGAAGAATATGGGAGGATGAGAGGTGGCGGTGATATAGTGGTGGTGATTGATGGAGAAGAAGAATAATAATAAGAGGGGAGGAAGAGGATGAGAGGTGGTGGCGGTGTTGATGGATAAGAAGAAGAATGGAGGAAGAGAGGTGGCGGTGGCGAGGTGGTGATGATGAAGGAAGGGAGGAGGAAGAGGAGAAGTGACGGTGGTGGGGTGGTGGTGGTGATTGATGGTGAAGAAATGGAGAAAGGAGGATATAGGTATGTTTTTTTTTTGTTTGAGTGAGGCTAGGGAACCAGGTTCTGTAACTAGGTTATGTAACCAGGATGATATGATATCATCGGACGAGTCTTTTTACAACCTCGAGATGCACATAAACACTTTAAGGATTTTATCATTATTTCAGGATCAAGCCATGTCACCCTGGTTTCCTAGCATTTCGTTTTTGTTTATATTGGTAATGTTCTTCAACAGATGATTGCCTTCAGAAAGTAGGGCATTGGTGGTGTCATTCAGCAAAGAAATGGTGTTTTTATTTAATGACGACTTTTTTATTATTACAAAAAAAAAGTCGATGTTACATACATTAAGTTGGTGCAACAAAGTCGAAATATCCCAAACTATCGAGTATAATAAAAAATTAATGCAACGAAGCCAAATAATCAGATAAACGTGTATATATATATATATATACATATATATATTTGTTTTGCAGAATATTTTCTTTTTCGAAAAACAAAAGGTGTGAATAAGGAGAAAATGGCTTCCTGAACATCTTGCAAAATAAGTGTGATTAGCCCACACGTGCAACTAACCATAACACTGTAACTGTAAATGAAGTGCAAATGGTGTTGCTTGTGTTACAAAAACTGCAACATACCTTTGGCACAAATAGTCAACCAGTTATATACAACAGATCGGCAATAGTGTTGACCGGGCATCGTCTGGGTGAGCTACCGGCTCATCCCCTCATGCCCTCAACGGCGTTGAATTCTTTATTCGACTCATGCGCCTTCCGTGCCTCCATCGATGTCAATATTTCTTTATTTAGCATCATCACATACAAACCATAATAACTCATTCTGCAATTGTTTGAAGAAATAAACAAACATCATCTGAACTAGTTAATTCTTTCTGCTTCTAGTGAAGTTTATTTGGAAATGGGGAGGATACCATGTTGTGAGAAGGACAATGTGAAGAGGGGGCAATGGGCACCTGAAGAAGATAACAAGCTTTCCTCTTACATTGCCAAACATGGCACCCGTAACTGGCGACTCATCCCTAAGAACGCGGGTTTGTGTCTTGTTTTAACTTTGTTGTACTCCTTACTTGTACGTGTTCATTTATCCATGCATGAATGTTTTTTCTCTGTGCTTCCCAGGTTTGCAGAGATGCGGAAAGAGTTGTCGCCTAAGATGGACAAACTATCTTCGTCCGGATCTCAAACATGGGGGTTTTTCAGAGTCGGAAGAACAAGTGATTGTCAAGCTTCACTCTGTTGTTGGAAATAGGTAGGTAAACTCTTCACATTCATGATGTTTCTAAAATGTCTTGTATCAACAGGGCAGGGCATTTGATGGCAATCTCCAAGAACAATCTTGCACAAGTCTGTTGATTTCATACATGGTTTATTGTTTTACCAGGTGGTCACTGATTGCAGCTCAACTGCCTGGCCGCACAGACAATGATGTCAAGAACCATTGGAACACCAAGGTGAAAAAGAAGCTGTCTGGAATGGGAATTGATCCAGTAACACACAAGCCCTTCTCTCACCTCATGGCAGAGATTGCCACTACCTTGGCACCACCCCAGGTAGCTCACCTCACCGAGGCTGCTCTCGGATGCTTCAAAGATGAGATGCTGCACATGCTCACCAAGAAGCACGTAGACTTCCAGCTTGAACAGTCCAGTAGAGGATCAGGACATGGCACATCACCACTTCCCAGCAGGAATCTTACAGCCATTTATGCCATGGGAAATCCTAACGATGAAGATGACACGGTACAGAGGATAAAGCTCAGTGTGTCAAGGGCCATGCAGGAACCTAACACACTTCCCTCTAACAAGCCTTGGGCCATGGTTCCTATGGAAGAGAAGTCTGACGCATTTGCAGAACCTTATAACGGATTTTATACAGTAGCTTCTGGACTTCACTATAATAAGGGGGATGGCTCACCGTGGAATCAGAGTTTGTGCACTGGGAGCACATGCACTGGCATGGTACAAGACGGTATACTGTATGGGAAAAGTTGGGATGATGAAGAAACTGATTGTGCGAAAGCCATCAGAAAAGGATCAGATGTATTCAATTCAAACTGTGGCTTATGGGATTTGTCAGAAGATCTAATGAATCCCATTGTTTAAAGCAAATGAAATGTTGCTTGGTAAGGTTAACATGAATAAGGTAATGGATGGCAAACATAAATGTGAGAGAGCAATTCTATTCTGTATTTTCTGTATATAAAGTTCACTTGATGACTACAATGAGGCTATCTAAATAAAGGTCACTCAGACCAAAATGAGGCTATCTAAATAACCTATAATCATTTTTCTTTTTTTCTTTTTTTATTTCATGTTCCAAGTTTCCCTTTTACAATTGGAGATCCAATATACATCAAGCAAAATATGAAGCTGACGATGATGTATCAGCCAGAACCTGCCACACAGGAAATACATAAATAACAAATTAGAGTAACGATTAAGTAAACTGAGACAGATTAGAAAAAGGGGAAGAAAAGAGTTTTTAAATACCTCAAGTTGTTCTTCGCTAAACATATCTTTTTGTATGTTCCATGTGTCTGCATGGGTTCGCCGAAACTCAGCAACTGCTTTCATAACTGTAGATCTCACTGGTGATGGCTCGCTGATGAAACGAGCCAGTAAGGTTACATGATCCGGCAACCATCTACAGCACAATCACAAGAAATGTCATTTACATAGTCCAACACCCATCCACACAAATCAATTCTAGACGAAGGTAAAATACAAAGGAGGAAAATAAGACTTTCTTTGCAAAGTCTGTATTGACCTAACTAAAACTATCACATATACAATGCTACATAAAACATCCTATAGCATTTTAATAAGAACTTCATACTGTCTCTATTGTATAACTCTAGCTAAAAGATCTGCCTGTATCTTGGTTCCTTTCTGATCTATTTAACTCCCACACAATCATGATGTATGTATATTCTTATGAATACGATATAGCCAGTTATTTTGTGAATGCGACACATACCTGGGCATGTCGTAAGGCACTGACAATACAGAAGCTGCTAACGCAAGGACAGCACCATGTATAGAAGGTACAGATGGACTAGATCCAGAGTTTCTGCAGGTGTTAATATCCCAATCAGTATCAAAACAAGTTTGGAGCATGCAAGACCACTAATAGTGTGTATTATAACTTATAAGATACGCTGTTCTGACAAACTATATAGGCCTTTATAAAACACAGCCATATGTGATCCCACAGATTTCTTCATATGAAATCGCATACAGGTGTTTTCCATTGTAACATTTGGTGCACATAGACAGACAAGGATTCAAGAACTGCATAAGTGTACATCTACATCAGGACGACCAGAGATATATCAAATCCAACCTCTTTTTCCGCTTCTTTTGGATTGAGAGCGCAGCCTCAAATGCTTTTTCCCGAAATTCCCTAGCTAAATCTTCATCTCCACCCTTCATCAGACCCGCAAGAACTGCTGCAGCATGCTCCCTTACCTGAGTCGGTGATAGTTTTACAGTAAATGGTTAGTGAAAGAAAAAAGACCATCCTTCAAACTATACGCAAAGGGTAATATTTGATTCACATACGCACAAGAAGGATTGTGGAAGGTTCTAGGCTAGAAGCCTCTAGGACTTTAAGGGCCTATAAATAGGCCTTGGCACTCTACAAATAGAAAACACTTGTACAACTCTCTCAAGCAATACAAAGCATTCTTTCAAAAAGCCTAAACACTTGTGCCTTAGCATTTTCCCCACTTAAGCTTTCGTAGCATCACTTAACATTAGCCAAGCATCGAAGTGCCTTGACTAGTTAGTCCGACGGGAGTGTGACGCTAGTGGGCAGCGTATTAGCCGAGGGAAAAAGGTCAGCACGTGACACGAATAGTTTTACAATAAATGGTTAGTGAAAGAAAAAAGACCATCCTTCAAACTATACGCAAAGGGTAATATTTGATTCACATACGCACAGAACTAAGACATGCTTGTACATAGATGGAGAGAATGATTCTTGTAGGCGACTTAAAGGAGCTTTGCACCCTACATTCCTAAAACATTATGGATATGTTGGTAAAACTAAAAATAATTAAGATACTAGTCCAAATTGTTAGCTAAAGATTGTCTGCGGGGCATAAACATACTCTTCTATGATAATGCTCCCCATCACCATCTCCACTGTCTAACACCTAACACCACAACCTCTAAGCAGCACGCACTGTCACCTCTCCCCCTCCTTCTTCCTGTGCCCTCACCACCTACTTTGTTTTGAAGGATAGAGCCGAGGAGACAGGGTGGTAAGCTAGGCAACAGCCAACAGTCTTCTCTTGGAAGGGCATAAAAAATGTAAGCATATAGAAAAGCAATTTATTATGGTTCATTTTGTGAATACATTAATTGGTGAAAGTCAACTAGCAAAACAACCCTATATGTAAACAAATATATCTAAACTTTAAATGAGATCAATATACAACGCAACCATACATCATACATAGGAAGCACGGACACGTGTTACCATGCTTTAGGCACTCCCTCACCTGCCCTACCCTCCGTCTAATTAACATTGCCAGTAAAACCAAAAATCTATGAGCCACAAATTTTCGATGATCTGAATATTTCCAGAACTGCAACTTCCAAACCAAAAACACTTTGGGAGGTATGGAAAGTATATATGAAGAAGAAATAGGTAAAAGTTTGGTGATTGCACGAGATGATTATGGATTTGACATAATGCACAATGCAGGTGTTAAATGATAATAAACCATCAAGAAAAACGCATGCACCACAATATTAATGTCAATCAGCACTAAATAAAAGGAGGGCATGCGATTCAAACAGGAAACATAACAAGAAAGTGTTCAGGGAACTACATTTCAGTGACCATCAATCTAGTCATTTACCTCAACTTGGTTGTCAATGAGTAGCTTCTCCATGGTTCCCCAGATTTGTTGCTTCTCTGGTCTTGAAAGAATGAATGTATGCCTGATACAGAGAGAAACCAGAATTTAGGTGAAAATTATCTTTGAGTATGTATGATATAACTAGCTCATCAACACAGGCTTCTCATTCTAGTTCTAAATGGATGTAAATTGGTATTATTGATCACTGGTGTGGGGTGTGTCCATGGCTGAGAAGTACGGTGCTGAGTGGGGAGGGCATAATATCTGGACATTGTCATGACTCATGAGCAGCAATCCTCTGAATAAAACAACCTTTGCATGTGCAACATACCTATACAGAAAAGTCCTTAGATATGTCAGAGTTGCATATCTAGTTCGCCAGTTGGAATCATTGGATGATGAAAGCAGCATTGATACAGCTTTCTGAAGATGTGGCTCAGGGAATAAACTCCACTTCAGTAACTCAATGCTGCCTTGGCCAACATTGACAAATCTTTATGTGATGTTTCCTGCAGAAAATTGATGACATTCTTCAGATATAAGACTAAATCTTGGCGGTTTTGTGGGATAGCAACAATTCCCTACACTATGTTTGAACTTGAAAGTCAAATCATTTTATGATGGGCCATACTAAAAAGCAAGTAGATCAAGCAAAAATATTAGAGATTGGAGATTAATATGAGAATTGATGTCAAATTTATTGGAATAAGCAATCTAGCTGAAAAACTTAGTAGGCTAATATTTTCTTCTTGATCACAAAGTCTAAACCCCTACAAAAAAAATGTTTCTCATCTAGTGTTTAAGAACCATCAACCACATATATTTCAAAGAAAATGTTCTCACTAAGTTGGTGAGTCTGAATAGTCCGCTCGTGAGTATAGGGATCATGTTTCCTATGCCTTGAACTTACACGTAAAAACCAAGTAACACAGGTGGGGCCAGAAAAAGTAGCAATGCCAGAAGTACACATTTGGGTAAAGGCTTAAAAAGGATTTTTGAAGGAGGTAGGAAACATGATCATCAATTATATCCAATTGCCAAGTATTATGGTGAGCGTGGCAGACATGGATGCCAAGTCAAATACTTCAAGACTGGATTAAAATGCAACTTCACATATATATTGAGAAATGGTATCACAAGGCAAACTGCCAAATACCATTAAGAAATATCAAGAGTACACTTTCAACAAGCGTGACATGAAGTGGTACCTGTAATGTAATAACAGGATAAAGAAGATCCACGATTATGTCCAGCAAAAATGAAGATCTTCCAGACTTCAAAGACGAGATAATGAAATGTAGCATCTGCACTCACAAAAAGTGTGTCGATAAATAAAATGCACTAGAAAATTTGTTAACTTGAACAAAACAAATTACATGAAATTCATTAGAAATGGTTATACCGTCTCCATCCACTTAACGTCTTCTTGGTTCTCCTCATTTGAAAATCCATTTTCACATGTTCTGTCTGTGTCTGTGTCTTTGTCCAAATTGTCTGAATGGCCAGTTTTCTGTATGTTTAAAGCCAATTCACAAGCTCTGCTTGTTAGAAGGTGCTCCCAATTTTCTGTTCCGTGTGAATCAACCATTTTACTATCTGAACCTTCATCACAACGACCATGAGAAAAGGATTTACAAAGTCGAATGTTCGAGCATAACACAGAAAGAGCAACACCAATAGCTTCCCTTACCTGCAGTTAAAAAGGGGGTAAGCTTTAAAAGTAGAAAGTAATAAATCTGGTAATATTTCAAAAAATAGATGAATAGTGCATGTTGAGTTGATACTCCAGCATATCAAACAAAGAACCAAAACCAAACAAATGAAAAGGGAAATAATTAAGAACAAATAGCTCGACTGCCTTTGTTTTAACAGTTTGATAATAGATCTACCAACAGTATAAAATTCATAAGTTACACTTTAGGAATAGATAGGATAGCTTACATCAACGGTTACTACATATAAGAAATGATATTTAATGTTTTGAATTTAGAATACAGCTTTTAGTCGATATTGCATACAGAACTCCTAGTTTCTATTTAAAAGTCAATATAATCTCCCCTAACGAATACTCTTTTTAGTGAAAACCTAAGGCTGAATCTAAAATTGAAAATTTACAATTTTTGATTTTTAAAATACAAAAATAACCTAAATGGAAATCTGTAACTCATAATTACCGTTTGGAAGAAACATAATATAGCTATATAGTGAATTAGTTCTCAGAAATTAAAAGACGTGGATGTTGTTCCTCCAAAATACATATTTGGCTCAAAATATTAAATTTTGCTTACACACATCCAATCTCATACCAAACAACCATATCAATAACATGGCAATAAGAAATCAACAGTTTACCAACCAATAAAAAGAGTTGTTTTTTTTTATGTAGATGTTTTTCATTCTACTTTCCTGTTCCTATAACCCTCCGGCTATGAGTTTTGTTTCATGTGGGTGTTTTACTTGTTTGTATTAATTATATTATGCTTGAAATTTTTATTAAATTTGTAACTTGATGGTGAATAGAATTTTTTTAATGTTGTTGTATTGGTCATAACATTTAACTTCAAATAGGCTAAAAACACACTGCATTGTCATGTAAAATATACAATACAAAAAACGAGGAACCCAAAAATTTTAGGGCCATTAAGTCTTAATGCACGCTCATGAGTAATGCACTGGTGATACATAAGGCACCCAGTGTGCATCGCATCGCACACGGCTTACTTGACAACATTGAGAGCACCATCATGTTTCTTTCTTTTTTCCCCTTCTTTTCCTAATACGGTTTCTAACTTCTGTCAACCTACCAATTGTTTTCTTGCTCCTCGCTTATATATATACATAAAATCAAAACATAGGAAAATTTTTAGTTTAACCATAATAATTAGTCATATTTCATAGGATAAGAGTGAGATAAGCCACTGGTAGGTTAAGACTAAAGCAGGTATTGCAACCAACTTTATAAGGGTGTCACCCTTCAATGTATTAAACAGAGAAAAAAAAAACGATGATGAAATGATTATCCAGTGCTTACTTGGGCAGATGAATGATTCATGTTATCAAGCAGCTCCTTCAGAAGTATATCATGAAATTGGATCTCCTCACTTGGCATACTAGCTGGACAGATTTCAATGAGTGCAGCCGAAAGAAATGCATATCGCTTAGTGACCACATTCGTAGCCACCATTTGAGGTAAAGGTGTGACCAAGCAATCGATGATCTTTTGCCTCAGAAGAGGAACTCGAGTCCCATATTTTCCCTTCCCGGTAACTGCATAACGTATGCAAGCTGCCCATTCAGGCATGGACTCAACTGATGGTGCTAAAATTATCTGCTCCAGTTGAACCTTTATCCAACTGTCCCAAGCTTCTAAGAGACCGTTGACATCAGAATGAAGAACTCCAGCCAATGCTTCAGCAGCAACGCACTGCTTCGACCTCTCTTTAGCATTTGAGAATTCTTCCAATGAACCCTGAAGAGATAGTAGAACTGGCACCCCACATTCTTGCACTAAGCGCTTGAAAATCCGGGCAAAATTTGAGTAAAAAGTATCACTTCCCATTAAAGAAATCCAACTAGGAGTTCGCGGCCAGGACGATGAAAAGTCAAAATAGAAACGGGTAATTGACTTATCTGACAGGCTCTGGAAGGTACTTCCGCGATTTCCTCGGCTAGCACTGTCATTGTCAGTGATTATATGGACGTGAGAAAGACTAGTTAGAGTCTCGTTGAAAAACCCATCTTCCTGAAATATTTGTCCCAATTCCCTCTCAAGGGATGATTTAGTGTTCTCTTCAAAATCACCAGAGAAATTAGAAAGCTTCTGAGCTGAAAGCTTGTGTGGTGATTCTTTTAATAGGGTATTTAAAGCCGAGATTGCAAGTATTCTTGTCTGAGGGAGCTCACTTTTCAAGCTCTTCAAGAAGTGACCTGAAAAGAACATAATGTGGACATCAGAAGGCAGAAACACATGTGAAGTAGTTCTATTCATGGAGTACGAACACATTATGATAACAAGAACAGATGCTCTAACATAAGAATCCATTTGATATATCCACAAAATGTTTTCTACTGACCAGCAGTTTCGCTTAGGATCTTTGAAGAAAGGTTTGGGTCATTTCTTGATGCCATAGTCAGCAAAAGGAGTGTTCTATTGGCCATCAAATTATATCTGAAAATATAAAGAGGTACAAAATTATACCATTAGTTCCAAAACAAAGGATCAGTTAAATGTCTAAAGATTCAGATGACCAACTTGAGAAAAAATTGTTGTGATCATTACCGCCAATGTAAGCCAGTGGTATTAGTACTTATAGAACCAATTTGGGAAACCAAATCTGCAAACTCTGGTCCATCTGAATGATTCTGTGTTCCCCTGAAAATATTCTTGGATACTCCCGCAAAGTGAATGTTGTATTTCACAAAAAGCTGTTTGTACAAGACAACATCAGAAAAGATAAATGAATTGATGAAACAACTACCACTAGGGTTTAAAGATATATAAAAAAAAAAAAAAGCAGGCCATAAACACAAGATGAAAGTTAGTAGTTTGGGTTGAGACATTCGTGATGGTAATAACCGGGTGAAACGAACACAACTAGTCATTTAGGTTTGATTCTCAACCTGTATGACACATTTTAACGTAACCAATTATAACATCTGCTGCATCAACTACAACCTTATGTGACCCCTTGTATGTGAAACATATAGAATTTGTTTTCAGTTATTACGAATTTGTAACATGAGTGAATGATTTATTAGAATGTGCTTGTACTTGTCAAGAATTTATAACATATTGAATAACTCTGTAGTTTAAATTCAGGTACATATTGTAAGATTGTGTCAGTACAGTTTGACACGAGTCACAACGTAACCCACTTTGTAAATGGGCTGGATACGCAAAACAAGTAACCCAAATCAAACCGACACAATCCAATGCATTGCCACCCTTAACTAGCACATCATCTTGCATTCATTCATATAAGGTTACCTCATTGATAGCCTTCTGAGATTTCAATGATTCGTGGTGGGAGCTATAAGACCACACACAACAAAAATGTCAGGAAATGCATGTTTAATTTAAATTAAAATTGAGGATGTTAACTGTGGAATGCAAGTTTACCTAGCAAGGACACCAAGGAGAAACGAAGAGAAGGCCTTTGGATCCTGATGAAGAATCAAACAGAAAAGACATCAGATAATCCATTCTGTGAAATTTAATTTGAAGTGATAATCTACCTATGAATAAATACCATTGTCAAATGTTTAATGACTGTTTGAGTGGCAAGGACAGCACAAGATCCCAAGACAGCATGTTCTGGTGCGTTGGCATTATGCAGGTTCTCAATGATGGTCAGAACACATTTTGAAATCATAGATGGCCAACGCTTGAACATCTTCAGTAGAGATTTCCCTGCAAGGCTGGAAACAAAAAACCGAAGCCTAACATCAGACTTTGCAAACCTTCACAAGTGAGGAGGAAAAGAAAAAAAAGTTCAAGTACCTAGTGAAAATGGAACACGTGATAAAAAGAGATGTATAAACTTATATCAAGTGACGTCAACTCTCATCTAAATGACCTCCGAGTGGAAGGAAAAGTGGCGCTTTCTTGATTTTGACCAAATAATAGGATTGAAATTTCCAAGTAAATAACTCATGTAGAGCATTTCAAGTACCCAAGAAAAGGTAGACTGATTTGAAGTACAAGGGTGAATAGAAAGAAACCAAGAGGACAAAGAAAAAATGAAACCGTAACTGCAACAAATAACACACAAGTGTACTACATATAAGTCATGTAGACACAGAAGTGTGCAATGACTCCAATGAGAAACAAATTGCATCACAAAATTACTTGGAAAAGGCAAACTATTCATCATCATCACCATCAAAGCCCATTCCCGATATTTTCGGGGTCAGCTACATGGATTTTGGTTTTCCAAGCAATGCGGTTTTCCCACATATCCTCACCTAATCCAAACTCAATGATATTTTCATTCACCGCCTTCACCCAATTTTTCAACGGTCGTCCCCTCCATCTACACCCTCCATGAACTTGCCAATCTAGACATTTCCTAATTGGCGCCGTGCTTGGTCTCCTTCGCACATAACCAAACCAAGTTAAACGTCTTTCTCTAATTTTGTCCTCTATGGGTGCTACACCTAAGTATCTCCTAATTCTTTCATTTCTAATTTTATCCTTACGAGTTTTACCACACATCCACCTTAACATACGCATTTCTGCTACTGTCATCCTATGTGTATGTTGTCCCATAGTAGCCCAACATTCTACCCCGTATAGCATGACTGGTCGAATAATTTTCTTATAGCATTTCATTTTTAGCCTTGCAGACATCATTTTATCGCATAATGCTCCTGACATCATTCTCTATTTCAACCAATCAGCTTTAATCCTATGGTCCACATCTTCTCCAATAGCCTCATTCTTTTGAAAATATAAATGAAACCATTATTTATTTAGACAAACCAAGAACTGGTATTATGACTATGGTGCTATGGAGGCAAGTAAGGAACCGACTCAATGAATTGATTCACAATTATCAATTAGATTTTGTCTCACATCACTATTATTAGCTCTAAACCACAAAGAAGTGAAATTGGTGAGACTGGTAGCTTAAACCCTGTATTTGTAAAATAGTGGCACAGCAAATAAAACCGTTGCGGCGCTGCCTCTGCCTCTCTATCCAACATATCTAAGGAAGAACAATCACACACTATAGGCCTTGTCATCTTTTCCACACAAAAAAAAAAATTAATAATACAATCAATAAATAATCTAAAAATTTTGATTGTTTCCGGAGGATCGATTCCAATTTTGTTATACGACTTCAAGAATATAGCATGAAAATGAAATCTAAACTGTTCATGCATAAACCTGTGCCATATGAAATATGGAAAATGCAAATACTAGATTATATATACATGCCAAGATTGTATATACACTACATGGTCACAATTTCTGAAGATAACTATTATCTTCATAATGTTGGAAGTTCAAAATGGAGAAGAAAACTCACATACGAACAGTTTCATAGCTATGCAAAGAGAGCTTCAGAAGGTCATCCATCAACAGGCAAGCATGATCAGGTGGAGATGCATTCCTACTTATACGATAAAGATGATAACTTGATTGCGATGATCTCCATGTATTATGCATATATGCCTTGTCAATAAATGCCCACCTGGGTCTGGAAAAGCAGCAATATAAATTTAGGACCGAAAAACCAACTATCTAATTACTTTTCAGTTAAAACCCAAAGGGAAAACTCAGGATATGCACACCTCTTCTTTCCTCGAGAATGAGATGACACAATATAATTTATTGGAGGTTCTATAATGGCAGCAGATTCCAACTTCCAAGCCTGCCTGTGATTTGCCCACTCATCATATTCCAAGCTTCCTGAAACACAGGTGAAAGACTAAACACGTGAGAAAGGGTTGCAAAGGTTTTCACGTAAATATACCGTCACTGACATGCTTGCAGACATTATTCATCCAAGATTTAAGAGTTCATACCAAAGTTTCCTAAAGCGTCAATTATGCGAATCATGAGTATCAAAAGGATGCTATCATCCGATCTTTCCTCCAATATGTATCTGGTCAATCATTCATAAAATATTAAGTGGTTAGCAATCAGAGTTGATACAAGAAGACTAGATATTAAAGATGGGTGCCATATAACATTACTTAGAAGCCACGTGTATGATCTCAGCAGCTTTTTCCCTCATTTCAGAGCTACCAACAGTTGAGCCAGTTGCTCCAGCAATGAAGAAAGGATTATCAATCACTTCATTCCTAAATGTTGGTTTAAAATCAGGCAAACATGACAGCACACCCTGCAGCGAAGAATCAATACGTAATAGAGTGACTTTCAGGTGCTCCTTTTCATTACCTGGCCACAAACATTTCATCGAAACGTCAGATGCTAAAATAATATGCGAAGTGAAATCATCAGAACAAGCAAGTACTCATTACAAAGTTGGATATCACTTCCTTCCAAGAGTGATAGAAACTGAATCACAAGGATAAACAATTAGAGCAAAAGAATGACCACATACTACCATCTGAATGACTTTTAGTTTGGCAAATCTTGAGAAGACTGTCTAAAGCTGAAGAAAGGTGCAGGTTCAATAGCTCAGTAGCAAAGGATAACTCCTCATCACTGGGAATGTGCCAGTTAGGACACATTGATGGATCCTCATTCTTAAAACCTTTTGTGCTAATCCAATCCTCTGTCAGCACAGCATCAGGATGACGTGAAATGCACCTACAGAACCCACAAATTATTTTAAGTAACAATAAAAACAAGTTATAAGAATGACAATGGTGTTAAAAGTTTTGGGAATTACTTATACTGGTCCATGGGATAATAAAAAACCAAGCTTCCAAGGAGGGAACGGAGAACATGATCACCAGCTCCATTGACCTATTATAGGAAAAGATATAGTTCATTAATGAAGACAATTAGCTTTCAACTCGAGTGTCAAATTAAAACAATATCTCAGCAGCAATTGCATTTAGAAACAACTAAAAGAACAGATACTTAAGACTATAAGAGTTTGCCATGTACTCCCAAACGAGAACAAAGAACTAGCAGACAACATGCAAGAAATTTAATTGTACTGATTTTTTCTTGCAATGAAATTTAATTATCTATATGCAGAGGAAAAACCTTCCAAGATGGGGCATCAAATGCAGACGTGATGGCTTCTTTCAATTGATCCTTGTATCGAAGCAGCACGGGGCCTCCATAACTAATTGCAACTGATAATATCTTCAACTGATAATCTACTGCAGTTTCCAGTGCTGGAGAAATTGTTGGCATTGCCTACATGAACAAATAATCATTCGGCATTAAGCCTTTAACACATCATAGAGTCCAAATTAGGATATCATGAAAGGAAACTCATCATTTGAAATACAAACCTTAGCCGATAGTGAACCATCAAAAGCCCCTCCTCCCCCAAAACCAGTAGCTGGAATTCCCTTTAAAGAGGATGTGACAGAGGCCAACATTGGGTCGATAAGGTGCACAGCTGCCTCTTCAGGGTTAGAATGAATACATGCACAACAAAGAAGTCCAACCTCTGCAATAGCCCCGGGAAGAATATTCCCTTTGACAAACTTTGAAATTTTTTTCAGAGCCTGTTATATACAACAGAAGAATCTCATGAAGCTATCTCCATCCATCATGAATGCAAAATAGCTATAACTCAATTCAAAAGTGTTTGCAAACCTGAATATACAAAGGTTTGGACAGTTTCCCAAGTAAGATTTCCAGCATGCAGAAATAGTAAGGACCATCTTCAACCAGGAAAGTTCCTGATGTTGCTGACGTGTGGATACCTTCATTTCTACATTGAAATAAGAAAAGTCAACAGTGTAGTTAAGAAAAGTAAAACGTATAGGAGTGTGGCATAATGAAAATTATGTCAAAATGCAATTAATTACAGGACACTGCTAGGTTCCAAATGCTGAAGTAAGGAAAATAAGCGGCACAAGAACTCGTCAAGCCATTCAGAGAAGCTAATCGCTGGCATAAAGGATGCCCCGTTTTCATCATCTAGTGTAATCATCTGCATTCATATGATAATTAATATTAATTCAGGCTAGATTTTGAATATAATGCAACCATGTTGTACGAGTACTTTGATGTTTACATTGGAAAACAAGGAACCAATCAACTGCATGGTTGCCATGGTCTTGGGGGGATCATTAGCATCCATGCCAAGTAGAGAAGTGGACAATGCAATCATTAAAAGATCGACAAAGCCCTCGTTGCTTCCAAGATCATCCACTTTCAATGCAGATGAAAAAGAAACAAGAAATAGTGCGCCGGCCAGCAAATGCTACTGATGTCAATGCAGTGGTCAATTGGTGGGTAGCTGTCACCTAATAACACAAAACCAGTAAAGTGAAACAGGTTCAAGTTTCTCAGAATATATATTAAGGAACAAATGTCAAGTGATTTATTCAACAGTGGACCAGAGATCCTATCAAAGAGATGGGTGCGAACGATTCAAAACATCGTAAATCTAAATGTATGAGAACCAAGAGTACTCACTGTCTCTAAGGCCATATGGAACCGCGATGCCATAAATGGGAGCACTATAGAGGGCTCCACAAATGATAAGATTGAAGTTGCAGCAGCAACAGTCTCAGAAAGAGATTCGTTTTTGCTATATTGACCACGGTCTATTAATTTCAGTATCTCTTTGACAAAAGAGGTTCTTTCTGATTTTCCTAGAAATGATTCAGATGGTTTATTTTCTTCCATTTTCCTGTAGAAGAAATATTTCAATAAGTAAGATATATAGTTCATCAAAACAGACAACAAGAAAATCCACACTACAATGCAAGGCAAAAATTCATACCGGTGCTCATGCTGAAGGCGTTTTTGGAAGGAAATTACCAAGTACCTCAAGAAACGCTCTAATGAGTAAGTCCAACGACCCCCATTAGAAGGATGGTAATATCTAAAACCACAAAATTGAGAAAAAATAAAAAATAAAAAAAGATAAGAGCATTAACAGCTAATTAATCAAGAAAATGAATTGAACAGTAAATGTCAGAAAACAAACTGCTCTAAGAGGTTGACCAATTTCTCGAAGTATTCTTGTGATGAACTCCCAGGCTTTAACAGATAGACCTGCAATAGTTTCCCATAATAACACATTCATGATTGTCAGAGAAACCATCCAGACTATCTACATAAGAATTTAAAATAATAATAATAATAATGAAAATAATTTTTTTTTAAAAGACACAATATTTTAAGAGAGTCATTGCAAGGAATTAGATGAGATTTTCCTTACAATAGATTTTGCTATGGCCTTTGCTGGTGTAATTGCCTTGTTTGAAAACAAGAATCTTGTATTTCTAGGTACATTCACAGAGTATGGAAATGATCCATTGTTGTTTGCTATAGGCACCTGCAGAAATAATGTAACCAACATCACCTACTCTTCAGAAATTTACTGATTTCTTTACATAAATAGCATTTTTACAATAGCCAAAAAATATAAATTGAAATCGATTAGAAAGGTGGTAGACTGAGGAGGCCTACAAAAGCATTGAAAGAACATGTAAGTCTGCCCTCAGAATATAAATTCTCTAAGGCTGAAAGATACATTCATTTATCTCATGGCCAATAGTTGGAAGTAATATATTTTACCTAATTGTCCAAGGATGAAACAATGTTTCATCTGTACTCTTACTTCACTTGAAAGCTCCCTCAACCCACAAACCCCACAGGGTTGAAAAAGGCATAGCAGTTGGAAGTAACTTTTCCATTAAGAATAAAATCAAAGAATACAAGCCTGAGGTCAAATAAGTATAGCAAGGTCATGCATAGAACACACTTGACTCTAGCAGTAGAGAATTCCATACTTGAGGGAACAAAGTGATATATAAGGAGATGATCCACAGCAAGGCTGGCCCAACCACTAGATTCTTAGTCAAGTTGCATGTGGCCTCACATGAGGGAATGACCTCAAAATATTTGAGGGTTGTGAGAGGGATCTCACTCTTTATATAACCATTTTTATCTCTGCGTTTTGTCATTAAGAACCAAAAATCTGAGGAAAAATTTAACCGTGAGAACAAATATGAACTCCATGTTAATTTATTCTTTTGCCTCCCTCCGTATTGGGGAAATAGAATTTTTTTTTATGGCTATGCCTGTAAGCATCATTTAGGTTATAATCATGTTTCAAAAAAAATTATCGAAATGTAAAGGCTAAAGAAAAGCATTTGTTAATTATAACTTGCAGTTCAGATTATAACCTTCAAGAAAAGCTGATTGCCATTTATGTGCCTCAAAAAACAGAGCTACCTCTACAGAATGAGAAGGATATTTTTATCGACTTATGGAGAATGAGAACATCTTATATGTTTTCAGCCCACGAGATAATAACGTGTAATAACTATACCCTATTTTGTTACTTTTGCTAAGGCGAAATAGAAGATTTCACTAAGCAAAGGACCAAAGTGAAGGAAAGACTCACAGAGGCCACATAAGACTAAAGATTTTCCAATAAGTTGTTTTTATTGCAAATTAAAGTAGCCTTAAAGTTGTTGTGTATGTTTTATACGAAAATCACCATTTTTACATGTTATTCTCATAAACATTTTCACATATTAAAACATATATTTCCATTCTTGTGAATGCAACAGACATCGACATATAAAGTTCACTTCATTATAATCAGAAAAACATTGCGAGCACTATTGTACTTGTGAAATTCTTGGAACTAAACTGGATAGTAAACACACATCATATATGCATTTTCTGGAAAGTTAGTCTTCAGCTACTTTTTTCCAGTATGATTACTGTACTAACCTCAAACATATTTAAGAATCGAGTGAAAAGCAAAGGCAGGTAGCAATCCCAATCAATCAATTTGCAATTCTTTATACAACGAGCAATAATAGAAGTCCATTGACTATCCCAAAATTGGCAATTGGGTATCGAATTCCAATGATCAATACATTCTTTAAACCAAGCACTGCCATCCAAAAGAATAAGTTAAGCGATGTCAGTGACACTTGGTCATGATGAAACCCATAAGAAATAATAGTTCACACAATAGGTAGCTTCAATATCCTTACTCTGTAAAGAAATCCTGGTTGCTCAAGTTTGTAGGAAGAAACAATCTCACAAAGCCAGCCCCTTCAAAGGATGAGTTATGCCATGGATTTTCTAATAAGGATCTGCAAATAAGTCACAAAGTATTTGATTTAAAGCTCTATATATATAGAGCAGCGACATTCAAGAATGTCGGTGCTCAAACTATCCAACACCAACAGTTTGAATGAAAGTAGAAGGTATGACCACTGACTAAAGTCAAACTTGAAAGTATTAACATCTACCTACTTAAGGCACAAAGTTTAGGACCATTGTTAACAGCAAGCAAACTTATCAAGAAACGATAATAACAACATCATGAAGCGACATAGGGAATTCCCCAAACTCTTCAAATCTGATTTCCAAACGGCATCAACGACACCATTGTAAAGGTCTTTCAATCATTTTACTGTTTCTTTAAACATTGGTACAAACCAATGCACATAATGTTATTTACTCTAATTTTTCTTCAAAATAAAAAATAAAATTATATATATATATAGTAAATTGTTTTCTTGTTTCTTATCAAATACTTCACGTATACAGGAAGATTACTTCTTCAGGTACACATGCAATCCTCCTGCAAGCTCTTCTTCCAATTGTAGAAGCACTATCATCAGAAATTCCATGTATAAGGATGTTTAAGTTGAAAATGAAGGAAGCAATCTCACTGGTTTTGGTTTTTCTGTGGTAGATGTTATGTGTTAGCATATTTCAGGCCTACTTAGTGTTGCTTCACTGCTAGTAGTAAAGATTATATTTACGCTCAGCCTTGCTAGATGTTACTTTTGGTAGGATAGAAATAGCCTTTACATTTTAGTGAGCACCGCTTACTAAGTTACCATGTGTCCAACAATCAAATAGATCCCAAGCATAGGGACAGTGAGAACTAAAGATAATAACTAAAATGTCAGGTCAGAATGCTATAATTTCTTTTATATAGCTTTAGCTATGCCAATTTTTTTAGTATGCAATAATAAATATAATAAAGAGAAACTTGACATGTACAATATTTGCAACATGGTCGTAACTTGCAAAAGTAAGACATGTGTACATGATTTGATTCTCAACTTATAGTAGCTCCTAGAAAAAATGGTTTACTCATAAATGGAAGGTAACCTTTGTAAAAGTAGTTAAGTACCACAGATGGAAATTTACCTAAACTCGGACCATATCTCAGCTGCAGAGCCAGATGGGAAGAACTTACGGCATGATCGAACAAGGGATGTGACAGCCTCAAAATGCCGCTGTCTCAATCTCCATCCCTCAGGGCCTGTATTTCTGCCCAATGAACATGAGTATCAAACTTATTAGAGTTTTCATGAAACCAAAACCAGAAATCAAATATGATGTCAGCATATATATGCAACAAACACGAATTAAAAGGATCACATAGAGTATTGTTTACTGAGATCATTAGCTCCAGGTGCAACATGTGACATATCAAATAATAACGCAGACTGTGACAAACTGAACAAGGCGTCCCAAAGCCAGATTAGGGACTTCCCAGACAACTATCAAATTTTGAATCATGATTTTGAAGTATAATACTCTTAAGAGTATATGGAACAGGGACGTAACCAAGTCTCATGCTTATGCTTCTGCAATTTACTCCTGCATCGGTTAGGGTCCAGAACGTAGATTCCGCCATATGGGGTCCCATGTAATTGGCATGGGGCCTTTTGAGGTAAAAACTCATACTAGAAACACTATTAGTAGATCATATTCTTAAAGGTGGAGACTACAATACTTCAAGAAGGTACAGTGAAAAGGTACCTAATCTAGTTAACATGATGGTTGATCTGTATTTAGTCCTCGGTCGAGAACAGCCCACAGTGAAACTCATAAGGTGTGACTGCACTATACTTGGCACCAATTTCTCCATAGTTCAACCATACAGCTCTATGGGGAGAGGTTAAGTGGGACAACAACGGTGCTTGCTAGAGTCAATCACCACAAGAACTCAAGTAATTATTACACTCATAACATGATTCACACTTTCACTAGTTTCTCTTTTCCCCATACATAACAATTTCTCAGCTCTCTCCACATATCACGCTTTAGGTAGCTTTACAGTTTTACCACAGGTGTTCAAAAGAAAGCACATACTGAAATCGAAGCAGCACAATCATAACATCGTTTCAATTTTTCTTGCAGTATAGTTCATCAACACCATGTACACAGTGAACCACACACAAAGAAACACTTAGTCTTCTTAAAGAAACTAGCAACAAACATAAAGGATCAAAAATAAAACTTAACTAGGGGATCACAAACTCAGGCACACACAGACATTAGTTCTCAAACAATCGAAATTATAGTTCACATTTGACTGATTTAAGCAATACCCTTGAAGGTTTTGATAGCCAACTCAACTAAAAGTCAAAACAGGCATATACTAAAATGGTTGAATTTAAAATTTGAATATGTGAACCTAATCAACGGCAAAGGGGGTTAATTACTAAAAAAATTTAAAGAGTTAAATGCACTGTTATAGGCACCAAAATGTAGTATGACAATCTGATAAACTTAGAAATAGATAATCATTGCTAGCATAGTTGTCAAATACCGGTGTACTGCTCAGTATACCAATCTATCAACCGGTACACCACATTTAACGTACCAGTCAAGACCCATTTTTTTGAATTTTAAAAAATAAATAAATAAATAAAACATTTTTTTTGCTTTTTCTACTTTTGACCCTTCTCTTATCCTTATCTACTTCCTTAACTTTACAAAACACCACTTCATCTTCTCTAAGAGAGTTTTTGAAAGAAAAACCCAAACAAAGCACTCATATAGAGAAAACATCAAAATCCTCATATCTCACGATCCGTCTTCATGTGTAGTTTTCTTTGATTGAAGGTTTGAAGCTTCCATGTAGAACTTCCATCGGTGGCCCTTGTAGGTAATTTTGTGTTACTGTTTGGGTTTTTTCCAAACTTTCCATAGTTTCTTCACCACTATTTGTCTGTGTGATTGTGTGGACGTAAAAATGCCTCCAAGTAATATGATTGTTTGACTCTTATTATTAGTGTCTATTTAGTATTTAGAATGAACATTTAGCAACTTTTTGTATATGGTGATGGTGGGCATTGGACATGTTTTGGCCATTTTGGGTGCCTAGGGTCATATATGTTTTTGTCCTTTTGGATGATAACGATAGATACTTCTTACGTGCATATGTTACACAAGTATTACATGAATGAAAGTGTTTTTTGGACTTTTTTTGTTTAAATACTTCATAATTGTGTTGTTTATATATATTTATTTTTCTTTTTTTTTCATATGTCGTACGATATACGTTATGATATATTTATCTTAAATTTGGGTTTCTGAGATACGATACGAGAAACGTTTTGACAACTATGATTGTTAATGCTACAAGGAGAAAAACTCATGTTGTCATAGAATTCTAAATCACAATTAACATTCAAGTAAACTAAAGCAGTGGACTGAAAAAGAAAAATGAACTGAAATCTCACCTTGTAAAATGAGTATTTACCAAAGTGTCATAGAAAGGTCGCCATTCAACATTCAAGGATAGTTTCTTTCCATACTTATTGAGTAATCTGACTAAGAGATTCCCCCATCTGACCTAAACATCATAATATTACAAAATTTATAACATGTGCATGCAAGAAGCCAACAATTATAATGTGACGCATCAGTATCAGTGACATTCAAATGGTGAACCATACCTGAGCATATATCTTGTTTTCTGACGCCAGATATATTTCTAACCCAACTTTCACAACTCCCTCCACATCTTCAAAAGAAACTTCACTTTTTGCCTTGATGAAACTACAATGAAATAAAGAATCAAATGATAACTATAAGAAACACGTATTCCTTGTAGCTGGACAGACATACCAAAACAAGCAATAAATTTTTTGTACATTGCACAAGATACCCAAAATCCCCTCCTTCCAACTCGCTGAATAACAAACACTGAACAAAATAGCTCATGGTTTATTCAACTAATTTTTCAAGTATAATTCAAGAAGGTGAAAGATTTGAAAAATACCTAACTGTCGTAAACTGCAAAAGCTAGTGAAAAGGGCTCAACTACCCATGTATTTCATTGATAGGAAGCTAGAGTGCTAGACACATGCCCAAACCCCACCCGCCAACTCAAACATCAAACAACATAGCGCACGGTTTATTCAACTAATCTTTCAAGTAAATTCAAGAAGGTGGCCGATCAAAACGCCTAATTGACCTAAAATTGCAGAAGCTAGTGAAAAGAGGTGAACATGAATTCCTAAACAAGTATTAAATAATGGACACTGTGCAAACAATACCAAACCCTAAACAATCCAATTTAAACACTAAATCCACAGCTCATGGTTGATTCATCTAACTCTTCAAATAAATTCAATAAGATAACACATGCAAAACCACCTTAACCTAAAAAAAATCAAAGACCCAAACTTCAACCAAAAATTCATCAAACCAAACCTCAAAACCACCTTGAATTAAAAACACTCAAAACACAACAGACATCCTCATTGAAGTTACAAAAAAATCGCTCATTCTCAGTATAATTCTTTTAATTAGGAAACCAAGCGAAACAAATTCAACATCGATCAAAGCAAAATTGATTAACTGAAGCATAAAACACCTAAAGAAGTAATCATTTAACCAGAAATACGAACAAAAACACTCAAATTGGAACAATTGAACACGAAATGAAGGAGAAATCGAATAATGGGCAATGTCCAAACCCTAAACCCTAAACCCTCCAACTCCAACACTAAACCCACAGCTCATGGTTGATTCATCTAACTCTTCAAATAAATTCAATAAGATAACACATGCAAAACCACCTAATTGACTAAAAATGGAGAAAATAACCAAAAGAAGCAAAAATTCGTCATATTAAACCTGGAAACCACCTCAATTTCAAAAACACAAGTGATATCATCATTGAAGTCACACAAAAATGCTCATTCTCAGTATAATTCTTCCAATTAGGCATCCATGAGAAGTAAATTCAACACCAACCAAGCCCAAATTGATTAATTGAAGCATAAAACACGTAAACAAGCAATCATTCAATAAGAAACACAAAGAAAAACACTGAAATTGAAGACGAAATCGAAATTGAAGATTGAAATGAGAGGAAGTGAAACTACAGATCGATGACAGAGATCCATTTGATAGTACAGTAGACGGATTCGGGATCGTCGGATCGCCAAGAGTCTTTGAGAGACCTGACGGCCGAAGCGAATGATTCCTTCTCTTTGTTCGTCTCCTCTGAAACTGGCCCAGGAAGCCAAGCATTGTACAGATGCATCTCTCTGAGCTCTCTCGTCCGTTCTCGCAGACTGACTTGACGAAGAAGAAGAGAAGAAAGAAAAACCCTTTTGTGTTTGTTCAGTGGGGAGCGTCGACGCTCAGAGAATATTTATAGTGTGTTGTCATTTCTTTCGCTACAAGAATTGGTGGAACCGGCTATAGCCAGTCAAGTGCAAGCGAGATAGAGTGATACACTGAGGGGAAGACGACTTGGGGGGACTTGGAATCTCCTTTGTGTATCTCGAGGTCGACTTGCAATGCAAGGCAACAAGTGAATGATGTTTGAATCCTCAAGATACGTGTAAACCTCATGTTTTGGAAAAAAAATTGTTGCATAGCAACTGATACTAATGATACACCTTAATCTGCGTGGTATACGTGTCACGATAATCTCGTTAGCAGAGTAAAGCAGGTTTGATTGCTCATCCAATCTGGCAAAGTCCAGACAACACTAAGCCCATATTGGCATAATCCAAAAGGTTGGACCTAAATTGCAAAGCCTCACTAATCCCATATGTCACTTGGTCAAGCCCAATACCCGTAAGCCTAATCAGACAAGTATCTGAGGGATCGACCTAAGACGAGTAGGCCAGTAGTACATTGGGTCCAACTAGGAAACAAACACAAGTGTATAAGTCGTGCATAGAAACTTCATTGCGTGGACAACACTCCAAAAGAGAAACTTGTCCCGCAGATCTAGGAGTACAAGTCGTGTAGATAAACTCTCATACATGGACGACTCCCAACTAGGAAATGATCTCCAGCGAGATCTCTTTCCCTAAATTACGCCACTAAAAACCTAGCCCGAACAAAGACTCTCGTATTATAAATAAGACACAAGGTTGATGAACAAATGTACGCTACAGAACTCAATTTACAGTTGTAAGTCATTCTCAAGCCTTATCTAACTTTAGTATTGGAGTATCATAGGCCACAACAACAGTGGTCCTTGGCTCATGTATGTTTCCTATGCAGATCAAGGTCAAGGAGAGCGGGATTCGACTACATCGGCTTGGCACCGTCAGTCGGGAACGACAAAGTTCCTTAAAAAAAACAGTGATAACATCCTTCCTCACATCACAGAGTTATGGTGATCACAAGATCTCGCAATGAAGACATCCCTGTGCACTCGAACGTTCGTACTAGAGGAGTGCCGCCAGTTCCGGCACCCCGGGGTAAACATAATGAAACCAACGCACCGGTAGCAGCCACAACGAACCCCGGGGTGGATCTACTGTCAGCTCAGATGCAACAAATTGCACAAGCAATGGATAGGCTTACTCAGCAGAACCCTCCACTCATATAAGGAGACCAGGAACAACAAAGAGCCACGTCCCCAGTAGACACTAGAGAACACGTTTAGGATAATTGTGTCGCCCCTGCGACCTTTCAGTGGACCAGAGGCGGAGTAGCCAACAGTGACCCAGCGTCTAGGGCCGACAGACCCGCCTCGCAGAACCCCATCCGGCTAGGGGCCACCAATCCTGACGTGTTGTTCAACCTCATTTCCCCCCGTTCATGGATCACATCATGAATGAGCCTCTGCCGAATAAATTCACTCCTCCAAAGGTGGAGTTTTATGACGGGACAACAGACCCGCCTGATCACTTGCGCTACTTCCAGCACGTAATGGCGTTCAAAAAAAGTTCGAAGTAGTAATGTGTCATTCATTTCCTACCAGCCAAAAGAAGTCAGAGCTAACCTGGTTCCACAGCCTACCTCCGAAGTCCATCGACTCATTTTGAGCACTGGAAACAACGCTTCTCACACGCTTTGTCTACAGCCAGCAAATCGGGAAGGGCCCACACTACCTGCTCACCATCAAACAGAAGTCGAGCGAGACATTGAAAGAATATGTCACACGCTTCAGTGATGAGCTGACCCACATCGACGGCTACAGTAACGACATCGCGATCAGGACATTCTCCTCAAGTCTGATAAGAAGTAAGTTCTACGATTTCCTCACTCTGAAGTCTCCAATCAATATGGCGAACTTATTGAAAAGTGCCCAGAAGTACATTAATCTTGGACGCTAAAAAGGAGGCGGAATCTAAAAATAAACCTTTTGATTTCAGAGACAAGAATGAGAAGAAGAAACAGGGTGACGACTATAGAAAGAGGAAGCGCAATGACAGCAAGTTCAACACTGGCCGTGGAAGACAAGATAAGGCCTCCAACTTTGTCGGGTCTAAATCCATCACTCCCCTCAACTCTAGTCTGTCTGACATCCTCAACTCCATCAATAATTGGGGAGAGCTAAAGTGGCCCGCCAAACAGCAATGATAACCCTCTCGGCACTATAACAACAAATATTGCTACTTTCATAAAGAAGGCGGATGAATTATAGCCCTCTCGGCACTATAACAACAAATTACCCTGTCTAGGAGTTCATGGTGGTCGATGCCCCCTCTGCCTCAACACCATCTTGGGGAGGCCCCACCATACGAGACAGTAGTTTCTACTCTGCACCAATGCATCAAGTACACTGTCAATCAGGCCCAAGTGACTATTCGTGGAGATCAACCTTCAATGAGAGACTGCCACTATGCAGCTAGATTGCTAGCAATTATAGCTCAAGTCCGCGAGACGGACGTATCAAACATCGGGCCCAGATAAAAAGGAAAGTCACCCCCCGTGGATGGAGACAAAAATTTGACAACCAAGGCTCAACTATTCTACGAACCGAAATTCAGTATTGGAGATACCAACCAGTCCAGTACAAAGCTAAGTAATAACAGTTCAACAGCCCGCACGCACGAAGTTCACTTTTCAGTAACTTCGTTAATATTGCCGAAACGTGACACTTCGTCAAGGGAACTACACAGTTTGAGCTAGGATCGTCTGTGTCTCTATCAGGGCCAGATTAGCTTAGTCCTTGCTTAGACTGAAACTATCTTATTGATTTGATTTCTTTTGTTTTTTTGTTTATTTCTTTTCAGTTTAGAAGATTTGTTCAAACAAGCCTATATGATAGAGATTCATTTAAGGAATAAAATAAATTTTATTGATTACAAGGAAAGTTATTATAAAGTTGCCCGACTGACTAATACAACAGTTTATACACTACAAGTATCTAAGTCCGACGCAAGTATGGATCCGCTGAAACACACATCGAGATTTCTCTCTGCCAATTTGTCTTCAGAATTGGATTCGGAAGTGAATGCAAAAATACCCAAAGTAGGCAACAGGCCACGATACGGGCTTGATTCGTTGCTCCGCCAATCTACCTCACAAAGATGATTCGAAAGTGGCAGCAAAAAAACTCAAAATAGACTGTAGACACCTTGCTCCACCAATCTGCCTTGCGAAGAGGATTCAAAAAGAAAACAGAAGAAGCCAGATGAGGATGTCTCTCAAATGTGTAATGCCTGGGGTGATGTAGAGTAAACACCATAG
This sequence comes from Berberis thunbergii, assembly GCA_003290165.1. NCBI lineage: Eukaryota > Viridiplantae > Streptophyta > Magnoliopsida > Ranunculales > Berberidaceae > Berberis > Berberis thunbergii. The sequence continues at coordinate 89,933 of QNQO01000969.1, forward strand.
GACCGCAGGTCGCGTACACCAGAGCTCGGCTCCACCAAGTCTGCCTTCTAGTTGCAGCATCACTTGAGAAGCCCAGTAGATACATGGGGAAAATTGCCCCAAAACTAGTTGCGAGTATCATCTCCCAACAACAGTGATGGATAGAAACTCGAGAGCAAGATAAGGCGACAAACAGACTCGTCCCCTAAAGGAGAGTCTGTACTTCTTCTACGAAATGTGAGAAGAAGTTACAAGATCCCATAGAACCAATTGTATGTTCACCCAAACCAGGTGGCACCACATAATAGCAGGTCCTGACAAGAGTCATCGCTACAAATGTCAGAACATTCATAGGCTCCAATAACGAAGATATTCTTTTAGCCTTTGGAAAACCCAAAACATATTTTCTTAATAAATGCATTTTCAAGAACATTATCTACAACATTCATGGCAATGCTCAAAATGGTGAACATTAGCATGTTTATAGGCGTGACGGTTGGCAAAACAAAATCAATCAACGGTTATGTCAGCATTAAATATCGTACGGGAAATAGGGAGGTGATGATTCCAATTGAAACTGCACGAGTCCACATTCATCGAATTAATGGCACTGCACACAACCTCATTAACTGGGGGGGAGTAACCGATACTAAACTGTCTTGCAATCTCCGTCGTACACCTGTCATGTTGATCTTAACAACATGGTCCAACCAACTAATGGGCCCAAGCGAATACCCCGCCAAATCCGGTCCAGTACACAAAAAATACACAAACAACGAATGCCTTAAGTGCCGATGGAATGCAGAGCACACCTACGGTGATATTATCAATAAATCCAAGGTATCCGCTCTATTAAAATTCCTCTATTGTTCATTAAACCGGGATAAACTTAGTTCGATCAATCTATGGCGATCCAACTCCATAATCAAATTTATTGGTCTGACCTTCGTGTCAAACTATTAGGTGAATTAAGTTAGTCAGGACACCCAATTAATTCAAGCTTACACGCCCAAGGCCAAGCGGAAGCCTAACCCAAACAAAGCTTAGTCAGTTCCGACTGACGACGATGGCTTCTAATCCGCTCTATCGCCTAGTCCACTAAAAGCAGATGACGATGGCTTAGAAAATAGGAGCTTAGCCAGTGCTCTAACACCAGATCAAGATGGCTTGCCAGGGATCATCGTTCAACTAACTACAATGATCGTCGAACCCGATCAAAGCTTAGTCAGTTCTGACTGGTGATGATGGCTTTTGATCTACTTTAATTCTTAGTCCGCCAAAAGCGGATGACGATGGCTTAGAAAGTGGGAGCTTAGTCCGCGCTTTAACGCCTAATCAAGATGGTTTGCCAGGGATCATCGTCCAACTACAAACAATGATCACCGAACCCGATCAAAGCTTAGTTAGTTTCGATTGATGATGATGACTTCTGATCCACTCCAAGACCGTAGTTCGCCGAGCGCGGATGAAGATGGCTTAGAAAGTGGGAGCCTAGTCAGCGCTCCAATGCCTGATTGAGACGACTTGCCAGGAATCATTGTCCAACTATAGATAATGATCACCGAACCCGACCAAAGTTTAGTTAGTGACAACTGATGACAATAGCTTCTGGTCCGCTCTAATGCCTACTTTGTCATGCGCGGATGTCAATGGCTTAGAAAGTGGAGTCTATTTGTCGCTCTCAAAGCTCAACCACGATGGCTTGCCGGGGATCTTTGCCCAGCTACGGGCAACGATCCTTAAACCCTACCGCTCTAGGATCGTAGCCCATCGAGTGCGAGTGAAGATGACTTAGAAAGTAAGAGTTTAGTAAGTGTTCTCAATGCCTAATCACGATGACTTGCCCACCAATGCAAGTGAAAATGGCTTAGAAAGTGTGAATCTAGTCAGCGTTTTCAACACCTGATGACGATGACTTGCCAGGGATCATTGTCCAACCACAGACAACGATCGCCGAACCAAAGTTTAGTTAGCCCCGATTGATGACGATAACTTGTGGTCCCTTTTACAGCCTAGCCTGCTGGAAATAGACAGGGACGGTTTTAAAACTCAGTCAAAACTCAGGAAGCTTAAATCAGACGACTCACAAGGACTACTGTCTGGTCACTTACGGTGATACGCACGTATGACCATAGTCTGACCAGTTCGTTTATGGAAGCAACGACAGCTGCTTGTCCAATTTGCAGCCTGGTCCGCATATGACAAATCAAAATGACGGATCTCAAAATGGGTAACGACTTGGTCCGAATAATCTATCACCAACAAAACTTATCCCGTAGCCAACTTACAAGACATGGTCGTCACAACTCCTTGATCTCTAAAGAGTACAGATCATGATTGCCTGAACTGTCGCAACATAAGTGGTCAAAGCTCTCATTAGTAGATCATCATACGACTTCCTAACTCAGCAAAACTTCTTGTCTCAAAGTTAATATCACGGTACAAAGCAGTAAAAAGCCAGCAGGGAAAGTCAAAGAATACATCAGTACAGAATGTTGCTCAACATATTATCTCTTATTGATAAGCCAAAAATACAAAGTTCACTCCTCGTCAGGAGGAGGTTCAGATACAACAGATCTAGACTTTACGAGAGAAGAAGCAGTGGATGCTTCCATACGCACTACCGTTCGGACACTCTGTTCTTGATCACCCTCTTCGTCTGATTGATCGAAGGCTTCTCCAAACTTCACAAAGGACACTTCCTTGTTTTAGGAGAGGTCTCAATTAGGATGTTCCTTTTTCATTAGCTGCAACACCTCCAGTCTTCCGTGCATAGCTCTACTGAACTCAAATGTGCCCTAGGCTTTAAGAAGTTTATCTTCGTGCACTCTTGACTTACTGCTCTCTCGCTTTAGCTGCCCCAATTTGCCCGACAACATGTCAGTTTTAGAATGTTTGACTCTTAGGTTGTCTTTGACCACACTTAGTTCATTCTGTGCCAGAAGGAGTTGTTCTCATGTCGACCTCACACTTTTGGCGTTAAAATCAACATCGGCCTCTAGCTGTTGACATCGAACAGACCATTCAAACTTCTTTTTTGCCTTTTCTGCATCCAGAGCCAGTATCTCAACATGCGCTTTAGTTACAGTCTACTGAGCAAATTGTAAGTCACGACGGACAAGGTTCAAGTCTTCCTCAACCTTGTCCCTCGCGGACACTGCCTCAGCCAAATCGAATTCAAGCATTTCCAAGTGAATCCTCTGAGCCTCTGATCTTGTCTGCCAGACCTCTGAACCAATAGCCAACTGGGCAGGCCTCTCTTCCTTAAGTTGCTTCTTCAATGATTCAATTTCTCGAAGAGCATCGGAGTACGACTTCTGCAAATTCACAAAGACACTCCATGGTATACACCCTCTCACGGGCAACCTCAACCTACATTCCAGCGACGACAACTTAGTTCAGATATGACATCCCTAACACGAGATATTTCTGCCCCTTGTTCATACGCTCTCCTAGCGTATCACCTATTGGCATTAGAGCACAATTCGCTAGCCATTCGTTTCACTGACATGTTTCTTGGAGGCGTAAGAAATATCAACTTCCTAGTGCCAGGCTTGGTTGCTCGTCTTCAATACATCCAAAGCAAATAGGCTTATCCGCACATCCGGATGGAGGTCCTCTGGGATCGAAATTACTCTAGCACCGCCCATTTGCTGTCTTTACCGCATCGGGACCCTCATCATCATTTTCCCTTTGCTCACAACGATCGACTCTCTTTCACGAGCCAACTCGAAAGCAGTAGACAGGGAAAAAGGAAGTGAATTATCTCTCGGACCCGTTGTCACCTCAATGTGAGGTCGAGATAAGGATAAAGGACAATACGGGCGACGCGGAGGAGAATTTTCTTCATAAGAACGACTGTCAGATGACTCTTCAACAAGCCAGGAAGACTCGCGGTCCTAAAAAGAGTTATACTCAAAGTCTATCAATGAAAAATGTCGAGTCAGACCCGTATTGGATGAAGCTGCCACACTCGCCTGCAGCAACAAGTTGGTCATGAACTCCTTCTGCTCGATGCTCAGCTTTGTTACATCATCAACCCCCACCATTTGCAAATACTCATTCTTCAAGTCGGGGAGAGAAATAGGGCCCTTGACTGAGCGTCTTGCCCCTCAAACACAACAGCTGTCGTCCCAGCGGACGAGTTGATAACTTGCCTCACAACTTTGCATCTCCCTTCTAAAGGGGTCAAACGCTTACAAACGAACTTAGTTGCAGCATAAGGCTTCTTTGAGCGCACAAACAAAGAAAACGCCTTATTCAACTCCGCCCTCCTTGATGGGCTCGAAATATTAACCTTCGAGAGCTTCGGCTTCAGCTTCGGAACTCTAAAAAGAGTGGGAACCTCATGCCCGCATTCGAGGCATGTCATGAAATTAATCCAAAACAGTTTCATCCTCAAGAGAAAGGGCATAGTTAGAAACCTCCCTACAGAAAGCACATATAACAATTCAATATGCAATTAACACTAGCAGGGTCAAGAACGAAATTAAACTTACTTAGTTGATTGAACTTTTGCTCGATCGGACGATCAACAAACTCAAAATACTTCGAGTTCGCAAAAGCCATCAAGCAGATTGCCAAACTAGTCCGGCGACGTCAACACACACACACACACATGCTTGTTTATCTGAGGAGAAGTGAGTAGTTGGATCACCATCGGAGACACTTGGACACCAACGTCATTCGCCCTAATCAGAATGACGATCATCATCCTATACTCGTTCGACACTAGCTGAGCAGGCGCAATGTTGAGGTAGGTCAGGAAGCTCCAAATCTCCTTGCTGACAGGAAAACAGACACCCGATTGGAGCATACCTCAGTGCAAACAGATAAATCCTTTAGGAGGAGACAACATCGTATAATCAACGCCCAATGTGAAGAGCGCCAGATCATCAGGGATCTCGTATGTCTCACGAAGGCCCTCCAAATTCGACCCTGGAGATTGACATCCCATCGAAGAACTGCGACTTTTAGCAAACAACTCATCAAAAAAATGACTTTGGCCCTCCATTAAAGAACGTACAAACTTTCGATCACAGAAGTTAAGCAAACTTAAAAGCACAGAAAGCGAAACGACATAGCAGAGTCTCTAAGATCGAAGAGTAAAGAAAATAAACTCTACAGGAAATGGGATCTATATAGAAAACATAATTCCCGCTTTTTTCTTTCTTGAGCAGACGCACACCCAATTAATGAATCACGCTTCTCAAGGAAATGATTTAGACTTAAACCAATCATGACCGCTCAGGTCCTCTACAACATGACTAGATGGATCGATGAGCTAGCCCTCCAACTTGGGGGAGTAGTTGATGATACACCAAACTGTCTTTTAATCTGTGTCGTACGCATGTCACAGCAATATCGTCAGCAGAGTAAAGCAGGCCTGATTGCCCATCCAATATGGCAAAGCCACGACAACACTATGCTCAAATTGGCAGAGTCCAGAAAGCTGGACCCAAATTGTAGCGCCTTACTAAGCCCGCACTTGGTCAAGCCTAATTCCCGTAAGGCCTAATCAGGCAAGTGTCTAGGGGATCAACCTAAGACGAGTAGGTCAACAGTACATTGGTCCGACTAGGAAACAAACACAGGAGTATAAGTCATGCATAAAAACTTATTTGCCTGGATAATACTCCAAAAAGAAAACCTCTCCCGCAGATCTTGGAGCACAAATTGTGTAAGGAAACTCTCCTACATAGATAACTCCCAACTTGGAAAAGATCTTATGTTAGATCTCTTTCCCTAAACTACGTCACCAAAGGCCTAGCCAAACGATGACTCTCGTATTATAAATAAGACACATGGTTGATGAACAAAGGTATGCTACAAAACCCAATTTACAACTTTAAGCCTTGTATGACTTAAGCATCGATGTGTCATCTGCCACCACAACAGTAGTTCTTTTACTTAGGTGTGTTTCCTGTGCAGGTCAAATTCAAGGTCGATGAGAGCATGATTCTACTACATCAGCTACCAAGGTTTGACAAAATTTGTCTCACTGGTACAAATCTTAAGCCTTTTGTTGTCATGGGTGATGATTTTGCTCCGAAATGTAGCTATGATAGTCCCAGTTCCTACTACTTTTTTTTTCTTTTTTTTTGTTATAATTCGACTATTAAGAAAGTATGTTAAGTTTTATGTTGGCATAAAAAATTTCACACGTTATTGAAAATTTTTATTAGAGAAGTGGACGAATCAGAAATGATCCTCATTGTAAGTTTTCCCCCTTTAATTAAATTCATGTTATTTTTATGTCAAACTCATAATATAGATCCCCAATATAAGATGCCGCAAGCTGGGTTTGAACCCATGACCTAGTGGTACCATCTGCCAAGCTCTAACCGTTGAGCTGTCATGCCATTGGCGGAGTTAGATTATAATACTAAAGGAATTGCAAATGTTTTGATATATACACCTATACCTGATTAGATGATTGATTATTTTTACAGACAATTTAAATAAAAAAAAATCTTTGTTGTACTTATCTTTCACAATATAAATGTCAACAAATTCGACAACCACTTTTACAATCTGAGCTTTGTCCACTTCTCTACGTGCTAAGATCGTAATTATTTTACATTTTTTATTGCAACATGAATTTAGTCCAACTCAATTTCATTTAATAGATCATCTTTCTTAACTTTCTCAAGATGTCTATTGTTTGTCTATCAGAAAGTGCCATATAAGTATTGTACTCCTTGTATATCATCATTGTGGAGTTCCCTAAGTCGAGTTCTCATGTTGACTAAAGGCCTTAAACCTAACATACATTTGTTGTGAAGTCTTTCATTTTCCAATCTCATTCCAAAAGAGAGTTATGAGATGTTGATAAACTAGGGGTTCCAATAAACTAAAGAGTTTGAAATTTACATATAATATCTATATTACAATTCAGAGTGGTGTTTTACTATTCATTGCTGACTGAGACAAAGTCAAATAAAAAGAATTAGAGATAAAAGATGGTTAGAATTAAAAGTTTGGAGAAGTATTGAATTTGAGGGTTGAGATTCATTTCATATGATGACATATTTGTAAATATAAAACATGTAGAAGGGTAAAATTAATAAAAAACTTTTGAAAAAAGTTGGTGGAATGTACAAGTGGCGTAGAAAGAAAATATTGTGTTTTCTTTTTAGCAAAATGAAAATTATCATAACTATCTACATCGTTGTCGAATTTTGGTAAACTTAGTATCGTTAAAATGCATTTTTGAAGATTTTTTCAACAAAATCAATAATCAATACAATGGCCAAAATAAAAAAAATATATGTTTTATAATTAAAAAACGTGTAATGTATTACACGTCTTTAATATTTTTCAATATTTTTAAAAGCAATGAGACGGGTTGATCATACCAGAAAAAATGAGTCGGGCATCTTAATGCACATTTAAACAAAAATCCTAAATTTCATGTTTTGGCGAATTTAAAGATTATGGGAGAACTCATTCTCGGTTTTTAAAATTTTTTCCCAACTGATTCAAATTTGACTGAATAGGCTTACACTTCAATACTGATTGAGAGCGAAAATGAGGATAGTGACGGAGGTGTTCAGTACAAAATAATTAGCAAAAATAAAATTATGTGGAGTGTGCCAACGGCACGGGGCATAATCTAGTAAATCAACAATTTGAGCTATATATTTAAGCCATGTAAAAGTTAATGGCAACTTGTCTTTTAAGTTGAATTTCTTGATAATGCCTATGTTGAGGCAAACTCGGCCCTAAGCATGTACACCGGGTTCAATTGCACGAGGCCATCGAGCCCAAAAGGGCCAAGGTTTTATTTATTTATTTTTAATTTCTAAAATTTTGCATATTATAAATCTCTTAATTACTATAAATCTCTCTATCCCTCAAAGATCACCGAATGCCATCATGGAAATTTGCCAGAGTTCATAATTCCAACCAACCCACCGTATCTCTCACTTAATTTTTTTTTTAATCTTTATTTATGAAATCATTGTTGTTGGTTTACTCTTTATTCTCTTATAGTGTGTCATTGTAGTGTTAAAAATAAGAAAAAAATAATGGTTGCAACATATCAAAAGTGAACTCGGTTTGAAGTGAAGAAGATAGAAAGAAAGGATGAGTAAAAAATGAAGATGAACAATACATCGCGCGAGAGTTTTGATGTCTTCCTTTGGTATGTATGGAAAGAAATAAATTGATGCATATTTGAAAATGAAACTAGCTCCAACGAGGACCTCGCCAAATCCCTTATGTGTTTCCTAAGGTTCTTTTTTGGCATCTTGAAGTATATATAGTATTTCTAATTGTAGATATGATTGGTCGCATTTCGTTAAAGTTTAAGCGATATATATATGTTTTTGTAGAGGTGGCGTATAGTCAATACATTTTTTTAAAAATTTAAATTATTAGTTTGAACCTAGTTACTTAAACCAATACTTTGTAATTTTTGTTGTGTGTGATTATCGCAGGGACTTTTTATCACAACAACTTATACTGTCACATACCACCAATCCCACATTTTCTCTCCAACACCACCAATATAAAAAGGTCCACCCAACATCGCTCTTCTTCTTCACTCTCTGCAGAGCTCTCTTTCATGGTGGATCCATCATGCACCACCACCCCACCCGCTCCGCCATCATCGACAACACCACCATGCCATGCTTCGTTATTGCTTACCGCACCACCACCCCGCCACACCAATAAAAAAAACATTCCACACAATCTCTTTTCCTCTCCTCTCTGCTTTATCTTCTTAAAAAAAATCCCACCTCTCTACTCATTTTTTCTCCATTAAGCACCACCACCATGCTTGTAGTACCAAAATGTCATTTCACCGTCGACCGCACCACCAAGCCCCGCAACCGCTTTATTCTTCTCCTCTCTTATATGTTTTTTTTTCTCCATCTTCCTCGCAGAGGACTCCGTGAGGATGGGTTCCCACTCGCGGCAGCCTTTGCAAGGGCAAAATAAATTTGGCCATCACAGAGGATTTTGTGAATGGAGAACCCACCCTCGCGGAAACCTCTGCGCATGGGGGTTATTCACTTGCAGGAGCTTTTGTAAGGGACAATTTTTTTTTTTGCCTTTTTAGAGGCTGCACAAGTGGGGAACCCATCCTTGTGAAGTCATCTGCGAGGGTGACGAGGAAGAAAAAGAAAGAGAAGAAGAATAAGAAGATAGGAAGAGAAGAAAGCGGTGGTGGCGAGGTGGCCAGTGATGATGGGGAAGCATAAATAGAAAAGAAAAGAAAACAATATAGAAGATTAGAAGAAGAAGAAGAAAAAGGAAGTAGTGGCGTGACCGACAGTGATGGGGCGTGGCGTAGTGGTGATGCTTGATGTAAAAGAGAGGAACAAATGGGGAGGGATGAAGAGTGTATGAGTTGGAGTGGGAAAAAAAGGTAGCGCGGGACAATAGAAGACGTGGTGTTAAAAAGTCATTGCAATGATTATCTTCCTTCCCCCTTTATAATCAACTATCCAATCCTCTCGTGCCTAGCACTTGTAGCCGACAGTGGAAAAGAAAAGAAAAGTAAAGAAATAAATATGAATTTCTATCAGGTCTCTCAAACTAGCCGTTAGAGATTGACAACAGCACACACAACACAACACGCTCCATCTATCTTCTTCATTTCTTCAATAAACCATCTTTACTAGAGAGATTCTCCATACAAGCTCCCTCAAATATTCTTCTTCTTCTTCTTCCATCTAAACCAGAGACATGTTCACCGAGGGCTTGGATGAGAACGCCCTCAAATGGGTAAAACAGGTATGGGTTCTCTCAAAACCATTTGGTTTTTGCTTCAAAACTGTTCCGATCTGCTAGTTTTTGTCCATCTTGTTGATTTTATTCCGTAAAAAAAATCATATTTTGTGAAAATGTTGTGATTTTAAGAACCCCCATTTCAATTTTCAGTGAAAATAGTTCATATTGAAAAATTTATTTCGATTAGAGCTATGTTCGGAAGGGTTTGATTGAATTTGGGAAATTTTAGGTTCTTCTTTCCGATTCTCAACTATGCAAAAGTTTTTTTTTTCTTCAACTAAGATGTTTTAGACTGGCAAAAAGAGTGAAGAAGAAGAGTTTTTGAAATCTGGGCATGTCAATTGGTTATCTTTTTTGAAGTATGTAAGGAGTCAATTGGGAAAAAAAATTTATGTGAACAAGTTGGCATTAGGTTTGACTGATTTTTGTTACATGAACTTGTTTGAGTTCTTAGGGATCAGAGACAGACCAGCAAGTTCGGTCGCCGTTGGCGGAAAGGATTACTCTGGACCCACTTCTGCAATCATCTTCATTGTATAATAGCAAAGCTGCTCCTTTATCTCCAAAGGCACTGCCACCACTGAAACTGTATTCCGGCTATGTGGGTCCTCATAGAACTGCCACTCGATTAGACTATGATGACGAGAGTGTGGCGTCGGATGACATGGATTGTGCTTCCTCTGATGGATATGGGGAGGATGGTTTGGGGTCTAGTGATAATGATTTGTTTGATAAGTCTAGTTTACATTGCTACGATGAAGAAATTTTTGCGGAATCAACTGATGGATCCGAGAAGCGATATGATTCTTCTATGGTTAGAAGGGGTTCAAAGGAGAATCTCCGAATTGAAGTTCCGCAGATTGTTAGAAGATTCACAGATGGAGGTTTCAGTACTTATGCAAGCGCTAGACAGATTTTTACTCCAGGTGGCAGGGTTCAGCCTATAGAGCAGGTTGAAATTCTCAATTCATATTAGGAACATACTTGTTATCTTTCATAAGATTGACATGTAATTGAATTTCAAATGCCTGACACATTTGATGTTTACCACAGGATCCTCTGGTGCAGGGAGTTATGTCCCAAAGGGTAGCAGACTTGGGAACTCCTAGTGCTCCTCCCATTTTGGAAACCCGAAGAGAAGATAATTTTGAAGAAAGCAATGGAATGCAGTCATCAAGTGAACCAAGGGCCTGCACTGCAAGTGAGGAAGTCTTCTCAGATTGGGGAACAACATTTCAGAAAATGAGTGAACCAGGTGATAGGTAATATTCTTTTAGTCTACGCAGCCTTATTTGCACTTCTGGGTACTGATGCTTCATTCTTTTGTTGCTTTCCTTATATGTGGAGCTTCTTTCATGTCTATTTTTTGTCTTGATGCAGGATAATATCTGAAGAGGCTGAACCGCATATACCATCCTGTCAATCCAGCTCATTGGGTCAACCGCCATATTATAATACCAGGTTGGTGATGAACCAAACTTCTTCATCTGTGCTATCATGTAGATGGTTGATTCTATTTGTGATTTCCTTTTAGCTCAGTTTCTGTCTCTTTACCAAGAACCAACATGTTTCGTTCATGTCAAATGTAGTTAGTTTTGTATCTGCAAAATTATACCATTGTATGAGGCAGCCTGTGCATCAGTTGGATTATTCTGTGTTTCATAGGAGCTCAATTAAGTCCTTAAAATAGTTTAAATCAAGAAAGCTAGAGATAAAATTGGTTGAGTCGGTTAAGAAGGTCATGGCCATTAAGAGTAACATGTTTATTCAACGCGCTAAAGTGTAATTTTTGTGTCAGTTACAAGGTCCTTCATTAGTAAGAAATAATTTTCATTTCTAAAACTGACGTGTCTCTTTTCTGATTTGTCAATTTAACATTGCAGTGGTCAAAATGCCTGGCAAACAATGGTTGCCTATGATGCATGTATTCGCTTATGCCTATATGCATGGGCTAAAGGCTGCACAGAGGCACCAGAATTTTTGCGGGATGAGTGCTTGGTACTTAGAAGTGCCTTTGGGTATGCTATTAAGCTTTCACTCAGACTACCGTTTGTTTTGAATGTATATATTGCATTGTACTGTCTGTTGTTTTTTAAGATGATTTTTAGTTTGATTAGGATATACATATCTTTCTTTGTCCATAGGCTACACAAGTTTCTACTGCAACCGCGAGGTATCTACCCAGCAGGACAAAGGTCTATTGAGACTACAGAAGAAATGTGTACTGTGAAAGCACAGAAGGTAGTTGGAAAGATCAGAGTGGAAGGTACATGCGGTTGTTATTAAACAAGTACTTTCTACTTCAATAGTTTTATAAGCAAATTGCTATCTCAAATGTTTTGAGTCTACCCATACTAAAGTTCATAAATGTTTCGGTTGTTATTAAACAAGTACTTTCTACTTCAATAGTTTTATAAGCAAATTGCTATCTCAAATGTTTTGAGTCTACCCATACTAAAGTTCATAAATGTTTTTTGGATACATGACAGTGAAAAAAGTTCGAATTATACCGAGGAGAAAACTAAAGAGCACATATTCGCAGCTAGGTGTACTTTACATGCAAGCAGGGTTAGATTATGTTCGACAAGTTTCAGCAATGGTGAAAACAGGCATCAACACAGTAAAGCTAGTCCCATTTTCAGTTGCATCAGAAGGTTGGGATCCTTGCAATCCTAATTAAATATATATAGAGTTATCAGGATATGATGCACATCTAGGGGCTCAAGAAGCAGATAAAAGCTAACTGGATGTCCATAAACCATGTAACCAGTGAACCCAAACAGTTGCAAATATGGATGTTCGAAACATGGCTGGATTACAGAAATCCCCTAGAAAAGTGATAGATTTTGGCTCCTGCATGTCAATGCATATACTGATTTTTACCCTGGGAAACCTTTTGACAATAAGTTGGAGTGCGTGAATCTCTAATAGTACTAATGTGCATATGTGCAGACAAACTATCATGCTTATTGCAACTGAAAAGTTCTACTGGGGAGACAGACGAGGAACCTGGTTCTGCTATTTGCTTGCAACCTGGAGCTGGCGATTATCATGTCTTGTAAGTTCGTAATGTTCATGCATTTAGTGTTTTGACTTTTTTATTTCTAATTTGATGTAGTGGATGGTAGTATTATTATTTTATAATTTTATTATTATAATTGTTTTTCCTTCTTTTTTGGGGGCGGGGGAAGGGTGTGGGGTTGCAGTTGGGGGGATATATAGTTACTGAATGTAACAACATTACCTATTCCCATGAAATAGAACCTACAACCTCAAGTTGAGAGGATAAATTTTTATTGAGTGTAACAACACTGCGAAATTGCAGGAAATACGAGCCTCTATCCATATATTCCAAAAGAAATTTCTAAGTAGGTGATGTTTGCAGACAAATAAGAAACATTACTCAACGACACCAAAAGAGATGTCTTTACAAAATTAACTATGTACTCCACATATTTACCCAAGAGTTGCAAGCAATGTTGCATGCATCACATTCTTACAGGGATGAAGTACCCATAAGTCTACAACTTATAACCCCTAAGAAAAGATTTTCAGTAGACACAAAACTAAGAATTGATTTTTTGAACATAACTATTTAGTCCAACATATTTGCTCAAATAAATGCGACAAAAGTTCTATATCCTCAGTTTTGGGCATATGTTACTTACTCCCCCTTTTTATTTTACAATTGTCACCCATTTTCTCCAACTCTTTCTTCTACTTTTGAAGTACATAGGTTATGCTATTGCATATTGTGCAGATGAAGATCTCTAACTCTCGTTTGCTATCCCAGTTTCCCAGAAAGTCAAGGAGATGCTCTTTTGGTGGATGTTCAAGATATAAATAAAGCTACACAAGGACGAGCTATGGTTCAAGTTTCAGCTTTAACTGAAAATCCGGTGTGCATTTTTCTTAACCCTTCTAATAAATGTTTTGGTTCAGATTGTTTATGATAATTATTTTGTTGACATAATGTCTGATTTCTGTTGGTTCTCTAAATTAAGCAGAGTGATAGAGTTCGGTGGTGGCCACTTTATCATGATGATAATGAGTGTGTGGGCAAGATCCAGCTATCTATCGGCAGTACAATCTCTTGTGATGAGACTCATCCGATAAAGGTTCGTACTTCTCTTTTTTTAGCTGAAAGCATGTAGAAAATGTGTAAGTCAAAGAACATTTGTAAGGCATAACTTAGGTGATCGAGAGCATATCTACTTCAGTGCTTTCTGTATGCTCAATGTGCCCTAGGTCAAACTTAGCTCATCTTTTGAAGAGGACGCCACTTTCGGGAATAGCTTAGCTTTGCCAAAGTTAAACTGAAAGTGGATAACATGAAACAAAACAGTGACAGGAAATCAGCTATACAACAAAAATTTGTAATAAATCATAAATCATAGATTTTCTTCAGATTTGTAATAGCTCAACATTGCATTAGCTAGATCTGTAAATCATAGATTTTCTTCAGAATTATTCGTCCAACTACTGAAAATTGTTTCACTCTCTATTACTTAGTGAACTTGGAACTGAAACTCGTGTATACTCTCATCCAATGCAATGTGCATAATGTTAATTGTTACTCTCTACATCATCCTACAGAGTGGGCAGGTAGTGGAAACTCTGGCTTATGATTTGGTGCTGGAATCTGCTATGCGTGCTCAGCATTTCCATTCCCGGAACTTGCGGTTACATGGGACATGGAAGTGGTTATTGACTGAATTCGCAGACTACTATGGAGTTTCAGATTCATACACAAAGCTGAGGTACTTGAAGATACAACCCGTAAATTAACTCATCAATTCATCTTTTCAGTAGCTTAAATGTTTTATGACAACCACCACCTGTCATTAGAAAAAGGTTGCACTTAACAATAAAAACTCTCATAAGATACGTTGACTCCCTTTTCTTTTATTTGTTTTTTTATTTATTCGTTTTCTTTCCATGTTTTTGTTGGTTCTGTATAGGTATCTTTCATATGTCATGAATATAGCCACACCTACTAAAGACTGCTTGGAGCTTGTGTACGAGTTGCTTGTTCCTGTTGTCAAGGCTAAGACTGAGAGAAGCCTCACGAGACAAGAGGTAAGATTCAGTCTTGCTTTAATAGATATCCCATATACATATATTGTAAACAAAACTTACATATTATTCATAATCAAATGCAACAACTGCAAATGAAACCCATATAACACCATCATTCAGATCTTAAATTATCGATCTGGTCCCAAGTTGGGTTAGCTAATCAAAATGTCCATGCTGATCTTAGATTTGATTATTCATGATGCAAGCAATTACAAATGAACGTTTTGAGGTAGCCTTCTGCTTGTGCCATACGCCTTGTGTTTACTCAGTGTGGTTGCTTGTTTTCTGTAGAATTCTTCGGCTTCAAGCTCAAGGATGAGCTTCTTCAACCCGGGGAGGTGTATAGAATTGGAATATTTATTAATATTAGAAATATGAATATTTTAGGTATTAATACAATTCTTATTATTTTTTCAATAAGGATTCCAATTAGGGTTCTCATATTTGTTTCCTATTAGGTTTAGCGTTTGATTTGGAAGGTAGGTTAGCTATAAATATAGGAGTAGGTTTCCCATTGTTCTTTGATTGATTGAATAAAAGCTATTTGTTATTAGTTTATTTTGGTTATTGTTTATTTCGTTATTTTCGTTTTCTGCAATTTCTTTTATTTTATTGCAATTTTGTTTATTTTATTAGTCCGAATCTATCACTATCTATATAACAAATCCCATAGAACTTAAAACACTTAAGTTTGTATATAAACTGAGTTCATGGTTGAATTGTTTCATTTAATGGTTAGGACATAAGTTAGCCCTTATGTCTTACCCTCAACTAATCCACAATAAGAGAGCACGAGTTCGATTCCCATACCCAACATTTGGATGTTTATTTTTATTTATTTTTTTCCTTCAATTGTTGATGATGGTAGTTAAGTATTGAATGATGAAAACTTAATGGTGATTAATAATATACAATTGTTGGCTTAATGAGGTGTTGATACAAAAAATAAAAAAGAATTATAATAAACTTTATTTATTATTATTATTATTATTATTTTTCTAAATAATTTATAGTTGTGCCAATAGCACGTGCTTTACACTAGTAAGCTAATAAGAAACAAGGAAATTATTGTTGGGTAAAACTAATTGGTTTAACCAAATTATATACGCGAGTACAATTTGAAGACATATTAGATATTTACTACATGAATAGTTGTAGCTTACCTTTAATCAAGATCCTATTCTCATCGCATATTTTATTTTCTTAGTTATTCTAGAACTCCTTTGCATGCATGTGTAAATCTAACATTTCTTTTAATATGTTCATTTGCAGAAAAGCATATTGCTGGACTGTGAAACTCAAATTGAGAATCTCTTAGCGAAGGTTTTTGAGAACTACAAATCGTTAGATGAGCACTCTCTTACAGGTTTAACAGACTTGTTTGGTCCAATTCCCGAGTCTGCAGCACCCGCTTTAATTCCAGCAGTGCAAGTGTACACCCTCCTGCATGACATACTTGCTCAGGAAGCACAGACAATACTGAGAAATTACTTGCAGGCAAGTCAGTCTTAATATTATACAATGCATGTGGGTTTTATAACAGCTTGTAAGATGGACATCTCCCTAATATGAATCCTTCCTGCATAGAGTAGAAGCAATTGATAGCTTTATAAGCTATCTATCACTGAATTATTGAAATAAGCCTATAAACAATTTACCATATGATGCTGTGTTACTTTGGAACTTAGGATTGATAGCAATTCATTTATGTATCGCTTATCCTCTTTAGTGGAAGTATATCCGTCATCCAGAGAATTAGATTTCTAACTAAATAATCTTAAAGTGCAGACGGCCGCAACAAAGAGGTGTAGGTGGCACATGATCGAGACAGATGAGTTTATGTCAAGCAATACCGAGGGTTCGTTTATGGATCACATGACGATCTCAACAGCATACCTCAAGATGAAGAACCTCTGCATGAACATAAGTAATGAAATTCAGGCTGACATAAAGATTCACAATGAACACGTACTTCCGAGGTAACCATCAGTTTTTATGATGTATTTATTTTGTTGAACCTTATCTTTGTGAATCATCTCAGATGAACAGATTCAGAAACTTAATTTTTATTTGTCATATCATCACATGTTCAACAATCTGAGTAAACTGAAACACACAAGTTACATGGAATATATTAAACCAGTATCTTATTGTCCAAACTATGATTGGGTTCCAATTAAAGTTGATTATGATTAGGTCTTACTTAGGAAAAAAATCTTCATATAACATACTGTTCAATTGTAATAGATCTTGTGCCTGTTGTGCTGACGTATATGTCCTCCTTGCAGCTCAATAGACCTGTCAAATATAGCAGCTGCAGTTTACAGCACTGAGTTGTGTAAAAGGCTAAAAAATTTCCTTGCAGCCTGGCCTCCATCTAGTCCTTTGCACCATGTGACAGAACTGTTGATAGCTACCGCTGATTTTGAGAGGAACCTTGAGTTGTGGAATATCAGGTTTGTTTTCCAAAACACTAGTCCCCCACTTTTACTCTATGCATGATTTATCATTTACTGAAGTAACTTCCTTAAAGATAAAGGAATCGTCCACTTAGCCATTACAATGAATGCTACAAGAGAATATTTATGCAATGGATCTTCCTAGCAAGAATAATGTTTTATTTCCTGCTACAGACAGGTAAATGGCGGTGTTGATTCGAGGAATCTGTTTCACAATTACATAATGGTGTGGGTAGAAGATAAGCAACTGAATTTGTTGGAACTATGCAAGGCAGAAAAGGTATCTCTTGCTCTCGTTCTCTCATGCACTATCACAAACAGTCATATTACATACTGATCTGTGACTACCTTTTGCAGGTACCTTGGTCAGGAGTAACTACAAATCATTCCACCTCGCCATTTGCTGAGGACATGTATGAGAAAATTAAAGATTCTCTCCATGAGTATGAAGTAGTGGTCACTCGCTGGCCTCAATACTCTTTGGTTTTGGAAAATGTAAGGGTTCCAAAACTAACCACTTCTATGGGATTCGGTGACAGTAGTCCTTTATCTCGCTTTTTCTTGCAAAATTGTTTCTTTACATGTTCTAATTTCACTAATGCTCTAGAAAATCTTGTTGTTTTTTCAAGGCCATGGCCAATATAGAAAGAGCGGTCATAAAAGCATTGGAAAGGCAGTACAATGATATCCTGACCCCTTTGAAAGATAGCATCCCTAAGAAACTCGGTATGCACGTTCAGAAATTCGCAAGAAGGCAGTCTACAACACTGTATTCTGTTCCTAGTCAAGTAAGCATTACACGTTTTATTACATGACCACTTCATCATTTTAGTATGGAGCTCAATAATTTATTTGTACAACATCCCTTATGATTGTTCTTTATAAATGACAGCTCGGAACATTTCTGAATACCATCAAAAGGATTCTTGATGTTCTACATTGTCGAGTTGAGGATATTCTGAAACCTTGGGCATCTTATCTGCCTGTTGTCGAAGATAAAAAGATAGTATTTGGGGAGCAGATGAATGGTGTCACAGTTCTATTGAGAACAAAATACAAAAACTACATGCAAGCAACTGTAGAGAAGCTTGTAAGCAATGTCAGTATCATCCATATACCTATTATATTTTTGTTTTTACCCTTTCTCTCGACTTCTTCTTGGACTCGGTTCCCCGAGTCTTGAAATGTTTTGTATAGTGTATCTAGCAAGTCTATAAAGAAGAAGTTAACACATTTAGATGATATCTTTCAGACTCAAGGCAATCGAAGCACACGGCTTAAAAGAATCTTGGAGGAAACAAAGGAGGCAGACAAGGAAGCCGAGGTACGTGAGAGGATGCAAGTCCTGAGTTCCCATGTAATGGACTCAATCTCAAACTTGCACGAGGTCTTTACAAACCGGATTTTTGTTGCAATATGTCGTGGATTTTGGGACAGAATGGGCCAGGTAATACTAAAACTGGTGTTTGCACTTCCTTAGATATTTCGAAGGACTCTTACTGAAATATGTTCTCTTGCTATTTATCAGACCGTGGTGAAATTTCTAGAGAGTCGGAAAGAAAATCGGGGGTACAAGGGATCCTATTATGCTCTTGGGGTAATTATTATTCCTGTTCCCACTATATAACACTCCTATACAAAAGTTATGCATATAGAGTTTTTTCATCCCTTTTGAAGTATGTTTATTTCTGACTAATATTGATCGTAAATGAGATAAAAAGCTCTTCCCTTGCTGTTGGTTTGTAACATAATTTGTATTTTCCATTGTAGATTCTGGATGACACTTTCGCTTCCCAGATGCAGAGACTTCAAGGAAACGCTCTGCAAGAGAAAGATATAGAGCCTCCTCGTTCAGTAGCTGAAGCTCGATCCATTCTTTGCAGAGACACACAACACTCAACAGATTCATCAACATACTTCTATTAATATATTCTTTTTTGTATATTGTTCATTTTTTTTTCCATGCATGTAATTTTTTGTTGAAATACAAATGACATTCATTTGGTAACAATAAAAGAAATAAGTTTATGGTGTGGACAATTCCCTTCAGTGTTCTTTTTCTCATTCTACCATGTGTTGAACCATCTAAAGTTCTAATGCATTTCGAATTTGCAAGTTCTGATTGTTTGCATCACTTATAATCGTTGTGCCACTTATAGTGACTTTATAAGTGATCCAAATAAATATCCATAGTGACAGAATTTCTAATATAATTGTTTTCCATATATATCATGGAACAAATTCAATTGCTGACTCGTTTGCTACCGGAGCCAATGCAACACAAGTTTCACAAGTCTACAATTCAGTCATTCCCAGGTATCTTTGAGCTCAAGAATCGACTTTTATGCTTTTGAAATATTTTTTTTTATTGTGAAACGAGTGGCTTTGCATTGTAAATTTTATGTTTTCTATGGTGAATGCGTTAACATGAGGTTAATGTCAGCTTTGGGGAGAATTGGTTGGTTCATGACAATTGGTATTAGAGCCAAACCTCACATCTAAGATTCGATTTCCGGCAGGGGTGACCTATAGGTTGGATTAAAATAATTTAGCATTATGTATGAGCATAGTGCTAAGTTGTTGAATACTGGTAGGTGAAGGTCATCGGGCCAGTGTCGATAGAGTAGGCCAACGAGTACGTCGACTTTATAAGCGTGGGGTTCTGAACCATGATGACATATTTGTAAATATAAAACATGTAGAAGAGCAAAAATAATGAAAAACTTTTGAAAAAAGTTGGTGGAATGTACATGTGGCGCTGAGAGAAAATATTGTGTTTTACTTTTAGTAAAATGAAAATTATCATAACTATCTACATCGTTATCAGATTTTTCCAAAGTTAATATCGTTGAAATGCATTTTTTAAGATCTTTCCAACAAAATCAATTATCAACACGAGCACTAAAATTTTAAAAATATATATTATATAATTAAAAAGCATATAAAGTATTTCACGTTTTTAATATTTTTCAAAACAATGAGACGACCGATCACACCAGAAAAAATGAGTCAGACTTCTTAATGCACATTCAAACAAAAAAACTCTAAACTTCATATTTTGGTGAATTCAAAGATTGGGGAGAAGTCATTATCGGCGTTTAAATTTTTCCCCAACTAATTTAAATTTGACCGAGTCTAATTCTAAAATTTATATATATATATATATATAGCTTAAAATAAACTTACACTTCAATACTGATTCAGAGCCAAAATGAAAATAGTGAGAGAGGTGTTGAGTACAAAATATTTAGCAGAAGTAAAATTATATAGAGTGCAAGGGCACGGGGCATACTCTAATTCTATTATAAGATGAAATATTGTGAAGCTATTGTCTAAATATACGCAATGGCTCCAATTTTAGACTACTATTGATGATTTGATGCTCTTCAAATTGGGAGGGAAGGAAAGACATGAAAGCAGATTTGAAAACATGAACCTCTTCATCTTCACCTCATCAGCTCATTGTTCTGGACGCATTTCTTTGAAGTTTCTCTCCGTATTTCGCCGTTTTATCCATTCAAATTCCTCATTTTCTCCAAAAGATAAGCCAGATTTCAAATGGAGGATACCCCAAAACTCCCCAAACAGAGTAAACTTCCCTCCCCAATCCATTCCTTCGGATATTTATGGCTGCAATGTGAAAATAACAAGTCTGGGTCGTCAAGGAAAAGTTGGACAAGCACGGAAAGTCTTCGATGAAATGCCCAACCGAGACATTGTATCTTATGCAGCCTTGATCACTGTTTATTTGAAAAATGGGTATCTTTCAAATGCTGAAAAGGTTTTCAAAACAATGCCTGGGAGTAGTTTAGTGGCCAGTTCTGCAATGATAGATGGTTATGCTAAAGCTAAGAGAATGAATGAAGCTCGTGAAATTTTCGACGCTATGCCTGAGAGAAATGTGGTTTCTTGGACTAGTTTGATTTCGGGGTATTTGAGGGCTGGTCAAACTGATGTAGCTCGTCAGCTTTTTGATCAAATGCCAGAGAAAAATGAGTTTTCATGGACAACGATGATTTTGGGGTATGCTCGAAATGGTTTGATTCAAGAGGCGAAAGATCTATTTGGTAGGATGCGAGAGAAGAATGTGGTTACTTGGACATCTATGATTAAATGTTTAGTTGAAAATGGTGAAATTGATGAGGGGAAGAATTTGTTTGATGAGATGCCTAGTCGGAATTTATATTCATGGAATATAATGCTTACAGCGTATCTGGATGACAAAAGAGTGAGTGAAGCTATTGAATTGTTCGGATCAATGCCCTTGAGAAACGAAGTGACTTGGACTACTATGGTTACTGGATTGGCACGAAATGGAATGACAAAGGATGCGCGGGATTATTTTGATCAGATGCCTACAAAAGACATAACTGCTTGGAATGCTATGATCACAGTTTATGCTGAGGAGGGATGTTTGAGTGAAGCGAATGATCTTTTCAACTTGATGCCAGAAAGAAACATTGTGAGTTGGAACACAATGATTGATGGGTACTCTAGACATGGACCGGAACATGAAGCCTTGAAGATGCTGATCTCCATGCTTTGTATTGGTGATAGGCCTAATGAGACTACGATCACTAGTGTTGTTTCTGCATGTGAGAGTAGGGTGGAGATTATGCAAGTTCATACTCTTGCGATATTGCTGGGATTTGAGTCGGAAAACTCACTAGCTAATGCCTTGATTACTATGTACTCCAGAAGTGGGGATATTACTTGTTCTTACAATGTGTTTGAAAACCTCAAACTTAAGGATATTGTGTCATGGACGGCGATGATATTGGGATACTCTATCCATGGGCATGGGCAGCGTTCCTTAGAGGTCTTTGCGCGGATGTTGAGGTCTGGAGTTAAGCCAGATGCTATTACATTTGTGGGTTTGTTGTCAGCTTGCAGCCATGCAGGTCTTCTAGAAAAAGGTAAAAGACTCTTTCACTCGATGAATCGAGCTTATGGTCTGGAATCGAGGCCAGAGCATTACTCCTGCCTTGTTGATCTCCTTGGTCGAATGGGGCATGTTGATGAAGCTGTTGAGCTTGTCAATCAAATGCCGAAAGATAAGCGGGATGGAGCAGTGCTTGGAGCATTGCTTGGTGCATGCAAGTTACATGGGGACATTGAAGTGGCAAATCAAATAGCCACAGAACTGATAGAGATGGAGCCTTCTAGCTCTGGCAGTTACTCATTGTTGGCTAATTTGTATGCGTCACGCGGCCAATGGGATGATTTTGCATGTGTTAGAAAGAGCATGAAGGAGATGAAAGTGAAGAAAGTGGCTGGTTATAGTGAAATACAAGTAGAGAATAGAACACATTCATTCTTTTCCGGGGATAGATCACATTTACAGATGGAGGAAATCCGCGATATGCTACATATGAATCTTCTACCACAAATGAGAAAGATGGGCTACTTGGAAGGTAACCTGTCTTTCATCAGTCCATTTTGGGGTTGAGATGATGTAGTGTACTGCTTGTTTGGTTATCCTAGATGATAAGTTACTTTGTTTTTTCCTTTTTTTTTTTGTTATACATTAGATGCAAACTCTCTGGAAGCAGATTATTTCTGGTGTGGAGTACTGTCATCGTGACCTTAAGCCAGAAAATCTTCTTTTGGATTCAAAATGCAATGTGAAAATTTCTGATTTCGGATTGAGCAATATCATGCGTGATGGACACTTCCTGAAGACAAGTTGTGGAAGCTCAAATTATGCTGGCCCGGAGGTATGGAAGCATTACCACTAAAACCCAAAATTCTTGCATAATAATTTGGTGAACTAATACAAAGTTTGTTATAATGTTAATAATGAAGATATGATGATGTAACGATATAACCTCTTCGACAGGTTATTTCCGGTAAGTTATATGCTGGGCTTGAGGTGGACGTTTGGAGCTGTGGTGTCATTTTATATGCGCTTCTCTGTGGTACTTTGCCTTTTGATGACAAGAACATCCCAGATCTGTTCAAGAAAATAAAGGTATTCCTATTTGTAATTTAGTTTTAGATTATGTTCCACATCTAAAATTGTGATCTGATTATTCTAGATGGTGGTTGCTGTTTATCTAAAAAAAAAACAGAAAAACAAACGTAGTGATAGGCAGTATGTAATGTTTGCCAGTTGATCCACTCAACGTACATCACTTTAATTTCCCATATTTTATGATCTGAAGAACTGATAGATTCACACACTATGGTTATGTGGTTTGGATGATTTTCATTTATATGATCTTTAGGTTATATCATTATAGATCGGTTAGAATGTTTACATGTAATGCATTGTTTTCAAATGCTAATGTGTGATTGTAGTGGGACATAACTCATGAAGAATTTTAACTGGATCAATGAATATGTACACACAAACAAATCAAATGCTAATGGCTTTCATAGTCATTTCACTGAATACAATGCTCGGAATTCCTAAGTTTCCTAGCTATAGAAGAGAAAATTAGGGAAATCCTAGATAATGTAATAAGGTTTCTTTAGATGACAATTTACACATTCAATTTCAATCCTGAAAGTTAATAACTCAAATGAAGTGTTTATGTAACAAGATTTGAACAACAAACCTGCAATAGATCATACCTTTACCCCCAACAACCAACCACTGATCCATTTGCTTAATCCCCCCACCCCTTCCCTTTCCCCATTCACAAAAAGAGAAGTGAAAAGAAAAAGACTTGCGTTGGTTTTCCAAGTTTCAAGTATTCAGACAGTTTGATTGTGCCAATAATTCCAAGTACAAAGGTATAAAACCACTTCAACAACCCTCATAGGGTTCAAGCCCTAGTAGGGGGGGGGGGGGGGGGGGGTTTCACTAACGTCCTCCCCTGGTTTGTTTTTTTTTTTTTTCAACCAAAGGGCCCCTCCAACCTCATCAACAAATGAATAAATAAATACATTCTCTAGTACGAGTCCAAGAATGATTTTAGTTGCACAGAAATTGCACCACTTCAAGATAGAAGGGAGTGTAACAACTTGGACATGGTAGAAATGTTGTGGGGATAAGGAGAATAGCTTCAGAGTACTTGGAATAACAAGTGACTGACGGCTCATACCTAGAGAGAATGAGTCTGAAATACAAATGTCAGTGTATAACTTAAGTTCATAATGTTAATTGGACATTCTGCAAAAATCTTTAAACGTGAAGATTATTTGTAGTGGTATAAAAATAGAACGAAACTATTTTAATCCGTATGAGTCATTGTATTGTATTTTACAAACTAGTAATGCAAAGCGAACTAGCAGATAGGTATTAGGCGTTTTGTATAATTTAGAAGTGACAAAAGTTTGGTTCCTTTTAAGTTGTAGGTTATTTTAATATTTTTTCACTTTTGTATGAGCTGACATTCATGAAAATTTTGAGGAATTAGTGGTAACCCACAAGTCTTAAAGTTTAAGCTTCCACTGTTCATTGGTGGGACGTGACTTGTTTTGTTAACTTTCATTCTACTTTATTTGTGTGAAACTGTTCTTCATCTTATTTCCATTGTCCATTCCAGGTTGGAAATTTTTTTTTGAAAGACAAACAGAGTTTTTATAGGATCCCAGAATCCATAAAGATGCCGCAAGCTGGGTTTGAACCCATGACCTAATGATACCATCCGCCAAGCTCTAAACATTGAGCTGTCATGCCATTCCAGGTTGGAATTTACACCCTTCCAAGCCATTTATCCGCTGGGGCAAGGGATCTGATCCCTAGGATGCTTGTTGTTGATCCGATGAAGAGAATGACCATTCCTGAGATTCGTCATCATCCATGGTTCCAAGCTCATCTTCCACGGTATTTGGCTGTTTCTCCACCAGATACAATGCAACAGGCAAAAAAGGTATTGTTAGCTCTGATTTCTATGTGATACCAGAACTAATTTTAAGTGATTCTGTATTTTAATTTTCTTTATCTTTCTTGAATCAATGCTTGGACAATGGTTCCTGTTCATTAATTAGCTCTAATCATTGGGATGATTCTCCTTCCCTATAATCTTTATGGGCTGGGGCAATATTATCTGAAACCTTGGGCATCTTATCTGCCTGTTGTCGAAGATAAAAAGACAGTATTTGGGGTGCAGATGAATGGTGTCACAGTTCTATTGAGAACAAAATACAAAAACTACATGCAAGCAACTGTAGAGAAGCTTGTAAGCAATGTCAGTATCATCCATAAACCTATTATATTTTTTGTTTTTACCCTTTCTTTTGACTTCTTCTTGGACTCGGCTCCCCAGAGTCTTGAAATATGTTATATAGTGTATCTAGCAAGTCCACCATATAACACTCCCATACAAAAAGTTACGCATATTGAGTTTTTCATTCCTTTTGAAGTATGTTTATTTCTGACTAATATTGATCGTAAATGAGATAAAAAGCTCTTCCCTTGCTGTTGGTTTGTAACATAATTTGTATTTTCCATTGTAGATTCTGGATGACACTTTTGCTTCCCAGATGCAGAGACTTCAAGGAAACGATCTGCAAGAGAAAGATATAGAGCCTCCTCGTTCAGTAGCTGATCGACATACTTTTATTAATATATTCTTTATGTATATTGTTCATTTTTTACCATGCATGTAATTTTTTGTTGAAATGCAAATGACATTCATTTGGTAACAATAAAAGAAATAAGTTTATGGTGTGGACAATTCCCTTCTGTGTCCTTTCTCTCATTCTACCATGTGTTGAACCATCTAAAGTTCTAGTGCATTTCGACTTTGCAAGTTTTGATTGTTTGCATCACTTATAGCGACTTTAAATTACGATGTCATGAGGTTAACTAAAAAAAAAAAAAATCATATTATTCTATTATAAGATGAAATGTTGTGAAGCCATTGTCTAAATATACACAATGGCTCCAATTTTAGACCACTATTGATGCAATAACTAATTGACATTTTCAACTGCTTCTCAAATTGGGAGGGAAGGAAAGACATGAAAGCAGATTTGAAAACATGAACCTCTTCATCTTCACCTCATCAGCTCATTGTTCTGGACGTATTTCTTTGAAGTTTCTCTCCGTATTTCGCCGTTTTATCCATTCAAATTCCTCATTTTCTCCAAAAGATAAGCCAGATTTCAAATGGAGGATACCCCAAAACTCCCCAAACAGAGTAAACTTCCCTCCCCAATCCATTCCTTCGGATATTTATGGCTGCAGTGTGAAAATAACAAGTCTGGGTCGTCAAGGAAAAGTTGGACAAGTAGGGAAAGTCTTCGATGAAATGCCCAAACGAGACATTGTATCTTATGCAGCCTAGATCACTGTTTATTTGAAAAATGGGTATCTTTCAAATGCTGAAAAGGTTTTCAAAACAATGCCTGGGAGTAGTTTAGTGGCCAGTTCTGCAATGATAGATGGTTATGCTAAAGCTAAAAGAATGAATGAAGCTCGTGAAATTTTCGACGCTATGCCTGAGAGAAATGTGGTTTCTTGGACTAGTTTGATTTCGGGGTATTTGAGGGCTGGTCAAACTGATGTAGCTCATCAGCTTTTTGATCAAATGCCAGAGAAAAATGAGTTTTCATGGACAACGATGATTTTGGGGTATGCTCGAAATGGTTTGATTCAAGAGGCGAAAGATCTATTTGGTAGGATGCGAGAGAAGAATGTGGTTACTTGGACATCTATGATTAAATGTTTAGTTGAAAATGGTGAAATTGATGAGGGGAAGAATTTGTTTGATGAGATGCCTAGTCGGAATTTATATTCATGGAATATAATGCTTACAGCGTATCTGGATGACAAAAGAGTGAGTGAAGCTATTGAATTGTTCGGATCAATGCTCTTGAGAAACGAAGTGACTTGGACTACTATGGTTACTGGATTGGCACGAAATGGAATGACAAAGGATGCGCGGGATTATTTTGATCAGATGCCTACAAAAGACATAACTGCTTGGAATGCTATGATCACAGTTTATGCTGAGGAGGGATGTTTGAGTGAAGCGAATGATCTTTTCAACTTGATGCCAGAAAGAAACATTGTGAGTTGGAACACAATGATTGATGGGTACTCTAGACATGAACCGGAACATGAAGCCTTGAAGATGCTGATCTCCATGCTTTGTATTGGTGATAGGCCTAATGAGACTACGATCACTAGTGTTGTTTCTGCATGTGAGAGTAGGGTGGAGATTATGCAAGTTCATACTCTTGCGATATTGCTGGGATTTGAGTCGGAAAACTCACTAGCTAATGCCTTGATTACTATGTACTCCAGAAGTGGGGATATTACTTGTTCTTACAATGTGTTTGAGAACCTCAAACTTAAGGATGTTGTGGGCAGTGTTCCTTAGAGGTCTTTGCGCGAATGTTGAGGTCTGGAGCTAAGCCAGATGCTATTACGTTTGTGGGTTTGTTGTCAGGTTGCAGCCATGCAGGTCTTCTAGAAAAAAGGTTAAAAACTCTTTCACTCGATGAATCGAGCTTATGGTCTGGAACCTAGGCTAGAGCATTACTCTTTCCTTGTTGATCTCCTTGGTCGAATGGGGCATTTTAATGAAGCTCTTGAACTTGTCAATCAAATGCTGAAAGATAAGCGGGATGGAGCTTTGCTTGGTGCATGCAAGTACACGGGGACATTGAAGTGGCAAATCAAATAGCCACAGAACTGATAGAGATGGAGCCTTCTAGCTCTGGCAATTACTCATTGTTGGCTAATTTGTATGCGTCACACGGCCAATGGGATGATTTTGCGTGTGTTAGGAAGAGCATGAAGGTGAAGAAAGTGGCTGGTTATAGTGAAATACAAGTAGAGAATAGAACACATTCATTCTTTTCCGGGGATAGATCACATTCACAGATGAAGGAAATCCGCGATATGCTACATCTGAATCTTCTACCACAAATGAGAAAGATGTGCTACTTGGAAGGTAACCTGTCTTTCATCAGTCCATTTTGGGGTTGAGATGATGTAGTGTAGTGCTTGTTTGGTTATCCTAGATGATAAGTTACTTCTTTTGTTTGTTATACATTAGATTAGATGTAATACTTTTGAAAAAATGCATCATTTATAATGAAGGATGTCAATCTTGATAGTGATATTTTGTGGGTTATTATTATATTTTTTTTTTTTTTTTTTGATCACTACGTAACCATAAGAAAGGAACAACGAAAGCAACTAGGGCCAAACAAAAACTTGTAGTAATCTGCTTCGCAAAATCATTTTATACGCAATTAAGGGGTTATACTGATTTGGTTGTCCTATTTTGTACATGAAAGCCTGGTTTCCTCTAGTTTAGAACTAGCTTGCAAAGTATGATTGATCATATAAAGTTTCAGAGAGTCATTTGATTAGTGATTCAACTAAATTTACACTATGAAAGCTATTCATTAACTCACTATTTTGCAGTATTATATTTTTGGGCTAAGACTAGAAGAGACTGCTGGTGTACACCCAGACAGTCGACAATAAGATAAAGTGTAAGGAAAACACTGACACAAGGAAGAATTTGGAAATCATATATGGAAAAAAATATTATAGACACTACCATAAAAGAATTGTTAAAACTTTATATTTGACAATAAGAATATGATTTTTATTTATTTCAAAGCGACTAAATATCTAAATTAAGAATAAAATTCATTTTATTATCGAATACCCAAATTAAAAATAACAATTCCTTTCATTATCTTATTTTAGTTATAAGACAAAAACTATCCTTATTATTATTGACCAAAAGGCTTAACTTTTATCAATTGTTTAATAATGTAAGACAACTGAAAGGATTCTTCTTTATGCGTATATTAATGAGGAATCACGTGTTTTTATTTGGGTATGATGAAAAGTGTCATAATATTTCTTCCATAAATATAAATGTCCACAACTGAATAAAACACATTTAAAATAAATGGTATTATTAGTTATTATATTTTTTGGGTTGTTACACTAATAATTCGAAACTTTATATTTAATTGACTTCTATTTCTGTTTTAAAATTAAAATATTAAAATTAATATAAGAAATGGTAACTAAATAAGTTCGGTATGTGACCGAATGAGCGGGATTAAAAATCTCCATCTCGATTCCATCCCAGATTTGATAAATTCCAAAAGTTCCAAAAAATTCGGGACGAGACGAGATGAAATCAGGATCGTGGAATGGGATGCCCACACCTACTTTGCAGAGTACTATTTGCACCCGTGATTCTGATAAAGACATCCACATTGGGACACCATCGTTGTTACTCTCCACCACACCTCACCATCACCATCACCAAGAGAGAGAGAAAACAAACCTTCTCTCCTCATTCGTCTCTCTCTCTGAAGGTAAAACCAAAGTTCCGATCTTTATCTCTCAATCTTATCATCTTCGTATATAAATCGAACCCCTTTCGTCATTTTCGCTTCCCCTTTGTTGGTTTCTTGTTCAAAGTAAGCATCTTGTCGATTTTCAATGCAAGTTACAGGATCTTGGGGGGTCTAATTAGGGTTCATTGGTTCATTGAATTGGAGCTTAATTTGGGTTTTTATATGTTTTAGTTGATCAGTTTTGCTGATTTGGGTTTGTTTTTCTGTGGAAATCTGTGCAGCTTTGGCTGGGTTGACAAATAGTTCAACACCCACTGTAAGATCTTTCTTTCTTTGCAAATTGTTATGGAATTTTTTGATTGTTTTGATGCAATAGTAGTTGGAGTCAATAATAAATCTGTTGTCTTTATGCAACAAATATAGCTGGTTATGAGTTAGATTGTATTTTATTGTATTGTTAGTTTCGTCGGATTTAATGAAACTCGGAGAGGTAAATAGATTTAAGGGTTTGTGTTGTTGGTCTTTGAACATCGAAGTAACTAGTATACTGTTGAGCAGTGAGATGATGGAGAGAGACCCGAGAAAGAGGAGGAGAAGAAGAAGATGTGATGATGACGGGGGAGGATGAGAGATAGAGGAGTGGGTCTGAGAGAAGTAAAATGGGGATGAGAAGAATAAGAATAGAGGACCGATACACAAATACTTTTTGGGTTCTGAGTTGTAGTAAAAATGACTTCTTCACTGGCCCAATCTTGATAAGCCAACACTAGTGGAGGGTCGAGTTTTCTAAGGGTTACAACATAAAGAATTGCTTTTGGAGATTGAGGGAAATATCAAACCATTTGTTGTTTTATGGAGATTAATAGAATTCTGATTGTTTGTGAGTTTCAGTATCCCTTTATTTAAGCAATTGAAATGCAAAGCTAAGAATGTTTTCTTTATGTACAAGTGTTGAATTAGTGTTTATATTGTCAGTAAAGAAGAAACTCAGTGATTGATATTCACATTCCTGTTCATAACTGCGTACTAGCTGGTTTTTGTTGTGAAAAAAATGGATGGATCAACTGGCAAAGGAGGCAGTAGTGCAGATATGTTTCTCCCAAACTATAAACTTGGGAAGACGCTTGGGATTGGTGCTTTTGGTAAGGTGAAAATTGCAGAGCATGCTCGTACCGGGCATAAGGTTGCTATCAAGATCCTCAATCGCCGGAAGATAAAGAACATGGATATGGAAGAAAAAGGTGAAAAAATCCTTACTATCAATTTATTTCATGAGTTTTTACATTTTCCTTTTGGTTGGTCAATAGACTGAATTCCTTAGGAATATAAAATGTTGGACTGTGATGGTCTAAGAGATTGATCATTTGTTTAACACCTGCAGTCAGACGAGAAATCAAAATATTGAGATTATTCATGCATCCTCATATAATACGACTCTACGAGGTTATAGAGACACAGACTGATATCTATGTTGTGATGGAGTACGTAAAGTCTGGAGAACTTTTTGATTACATTGTAGAGAAGGGTAGATTGCAAGAGGATGAGGCTCGCAACTTTTTTCAGCAGGTCACTATAGTTCTCTGCTGTTACTGTTATTTCACAAATGAGCTAAACTGGATGAAATATGTCTCCATTTTGTTGATTTGGTGCAAACTCTCTGGAAGCAGATTATTTCTGGTGTGGAGTACTGTCACAGAAACATGGTGGTTCATCGTGACCTTAAGCCAGAAAATCTTCTTTTGGATTCAAAATGCAATGTGAAGATTGCTGATTTCGGATTGAGCAATATCATGCGTGATGGACACTTCCTGAAGACAAGTTGTGGAAGCCCAAATTATGCTGCCCCGGAGGTATGGAGGCATTACCACTAAAACCCAAAATTCTTGCATAATAATTTGGTGAACTAATAGAAAGTTTGTTATAATGCTAATAATGAAGATATTTTGATGTTCTTCAACAGGTTATTTCCGGTAAGTTATATGCTGGGCCTGAGGTGGACGTTTGGAGCTGTGGTGTCATTTTATATGCGCTTCTCTGTGGTACTCTGCCTTTTGATGACGAGAACATCCCAAATCTGTTCAAGAAAATAAAGGTATTCCTATTTGTAATTTAGTTTTAGATTATGTTCCACATCTAAAATTGCGATTTGATTATTCTAGATAGTGGTTGCTGTTTATAAAATAAAAAAAAAAAAAAACAGAAAAAAATAAACGTAGTGATAGGCAGTATGTAATGTTTGCCAGTTGATCCACTCAACGTACATTACTTTAATTTCCCATATTTTATGATCTGACGAACTGATAGATTCACACACTATGGTTATGTGGTTTGGATGATTTTAATTTGTATGATCTTTAGGTTATATCATTATAGATCGGTTAGAATGTTTACATGTAATGTAATGTTTTCAAATGCTAAAGTGTGATTGTAGTGGGACATAACTCGTGAAGAATTTTAAATAGATCAATGAATATGTACACACAAACAAATCAAATGCTAATGGCTTTCATAGTTATTTCACTGAATACAATGCTCAGAATTCCTAAGTTTCCTAGCTATAGAAGAGAAAAATAGGGAAATCCTAGAAAATGTAATAAGGTTTCTGTAGATGACATGACAATTTACACATTCAAGTTCAATCCTGAAAGTTAATAACTCAAATGAAGTGCTTATGTAACAAGATTCGAGCAACAAACCTGCAATAAATCATACCTTTACCCCCAACAACCAACCACTGATCCACTTGCTTAATCCCCCCACCCCCACCCCTTCCCTTTCCCCATTCACAAAAAGAGAAGTGAAAAGAAAAAGACTTGCGTTGGTTTTCCAAGTTTCAACTATTCAGACAGTTCGATTGTGCCAATAATTCCAAGTACAAAGGTATAAAATCACTTCAACAACCTGCACAGGGTTCAAACCCTAGTAGGTATGCTCTGTGTGTGTCTGAGTGGTTTTGGGGCCTGTTTTTGATATTCTGTGAATGTACAGGGGTTAGACTAACGTCCTCCCCTGGTTTTTTTTTTTTTCTTTTAAATAAACCAAGGGGCCCCTCCAACCTCATTAACAAATGAAAAATAAATACATTTTCTAGTAAGCAAGGATGCACCGACTCTTCGAAAAACCTCCGAGTCACGAGTCAAATACGTGTCGGACACGGATTCGCGTCTGACACGTATTGAACACGTGGTCAACGATCAAAATTTGTTGACCACGGTCCGGACACGGTCAAGACTCGGTCAGACACGGTCCGGACTCGGTCAATTGCAAATAAACCCTCCTTTTCGACTATTTGGTTCCCCTCCCTCCCACAAACCCTAAATTCAGCAGAGAAGGGAGAGGGAGAGGATTCGATCGACAGAAAGGGAGAGGGAGAGGGTTCGATAGACAGAGGGAGAGGGTTCGATCGACAGAGGGAGAGGGTTTGATCGACACTTCGACAGAGGGTTCGATCGATTTCAACAGAGGGGGAGAGAGAGAGGGTTCGATCGATTTCGGTCGATGTCGACAAAGAGGGAGAGAGACAGAGAGAGGGTTCGATCGATTTTGACTTGGGTTTCATTTCATCCTCAGAACTTGCAAATTCAAGGTGAGATCTTCGTGCCATGGACCTTTCTCTACTTTCTGAGGACATCCTTATGGAGATCTTCTCCAGACTGTCGATCAAGACTCTTTTGAGATCTTCTCCAGGTACCTTTCTTCATTTATTTTTTTCTGCGATTTTCTTTTATCAGTCTATGCGACTATGCATCATTCTCTTCTTGGATTTCTTCTTTGATTCATCTTTGATTTTCTTTTCTGCTTTTTTTTTTTTTTGAATGAGTATTGTGCTGATATTGCAACACTCATCCTGATTTTGTTATGCTCTGAATCTCTGATTCATGTCTGATTGAACACACATCCTCAAAGTTTTTTCTACTTCTTCCATATTCTGATTTCATGAATATGACTATATGAGACTCTCTGTGTCTCTGAAATTTGAGGATGTGTTCTTCCCACACTAGTAGAATAAAACAATGAGTATTGTGCTTATTTTCTTTTATGCTGATTTTCTAATTTCTGCTGATTTTTGTACTTCAACTGCAAAGAATAAAAAAGTAGATTAGCATTAGCAAAGAATGAGTATTTCAATCAGTGAATCAATATTGCAAATAATGAGTTTTTACATTCTCAAATGCATATGCTTTATGAGTATGACTTGAGCTTGATTTATGATGCATTTGAAATTTTGAATGAATGAATGTTTTATTGATATGTATGGATTGTTTACTATTATTATTTATAATTTTATGTTCATATGAGTTACAAAAAAATATATTAAAAAATAAGTTTGACCGTGTCGCCGAGTCCTATTTTTTTGAAAATTGCCGAGTCGCCGTGTCGTATCCGTGTCCGTGTCCGAGTCCGTGCATCCTTGCTAGTAAGAGTCCAAGAATGATTTTAGTTGCACAGAAATTGCACCACTTCAAGATAGAAGGGAGTGTAACAACTTGGACATGGTAGAAATGTGGTGGGGATAAGGAGAATAGCTTCAGAGTATTTGGAAATTGGAATATCAAGTGACTGACGGCTCATACCTAGAGAGAATGAGTCTGAAATACAAATGTCAGTGTATAACTTAAGTTCATAATGTTAATTGGACATTCTGCAAAAATCTTTAAACGTGAAAATTATTTGTAATGGTATAAAAATAGAACGAAACTATTTTAATCCCTATGAGTCATTGTATTGTATTTTACAAACTAGTAATGCAAAGCGAACTAGCAGATAGGTATTAGGCGTTTTGTATAATTTAGAAGTGACAAAAGTCTGGTTCCTTTTAAGTTGTAGGTTATTTTAATATTTTTGCACTTTTGTATGAGCTGACATTCATGAAATTTTTGAGGAATTAGTGGTAACCCACACGTTTTAAAGTTTAAGTTTCCACTGTTCATTGGTGGGACGTGACTTGTTTTGTCAACTTTCATTCTTCTTTATTTGTGTGAAACTGGTCTTCTTCTTATTTCCATTGTCCATTCCAGGGTGGAATTTACACCCTTCCAAGCCATTTGACCTCTGGGGCAAGGGATCTGATCCCTAGGATGCTTGTTGTTGATCCGATGAAGAGAATGACTATTCCTGAGATTCGGCATCATCCATGGTTCCAAGCTCATCTTCCACGGTATTTGGCTGTTCCTCCACCAGATACAATGCAACAGGCAAAAAGGTATTGTTAGCTCTGATTTCTATGTGAGGCAAAACTAATTTTAAGTGATTCTGTATTTTAATTTTCGTTATCTTTCTTGAATCAATGCTTGGACAATGGTTCCTGTTTTCATGAATTAGCTGTAATCATTGGGATTATTGTCCTTCCCTGTAATCTTTATGGGCTGGGACATTTGTGTTTATTTCAGAGAACGAAATATGTGTGTCCAGTTAGCATCAAACTCCTTTTGGACAAGAGTAAATATTGTAATCAATTTTTATAAGTAATGCAAGTTTAGCTTTGTATTATTCATCTGTATTGGAACAAAAGGATTTTACATACAATTTTACTTTTTGAAAAAATTTAGTGGAACTTGATTCTAATTTTATTTTATTGTTTTACTTTCAGATAGTATTTGTTCTATGTAATTCCACAAAAGTAGTCACCCAGTTTTAATACTGCTAGGAATATGTTTAGTAGCACTTGTTGACCCGATGAATTTTTGTTCTTTTTTCCTTTACCTCTTATTTTCTTGTAATAAGTTAATTGGTGCATCTCATCATTCTTTTAGGTATTGTGTTTCTTCCTCTTGGTTTCTTTGGGTACATATGATCAATAAACTCTTTATAATGTCATTTTCCAGATTGACGAGGATATTATTCAGGAAGTCATTAAGATGGGGTTTGACAGGAACCAGCTGATTGAATCTCTTCGCAACCGGATACAAAATGAGGTCTCACACGCTGGCATTTGTTGACTATACACTTTGGTATCTAGTAACCTATTCTTAATAGTTTATGAAATCCTTTCCAGGCAACTGTTGCGTATTATTTACTATTGGACAACCGGTTTCGTGCTATGAGCGGTTACCTTGGAGCGGAGTTCCAGGAATCAATGGTATGTCTGGCTGAATAAATTATTGTTGTTGTACAGGGTCTAAGCTGTTATTTCCATTTTCGTTGCATGGTCTAGAAGAAGTGTATTTAGTCAGATTGTTTTTGTCTGGTGTGCATCACATTTTTGTATGCCATCTATAAAGTCATTCTTTTAGTCCCTTGCTTGATAACTTACTTTTAGCTTTTTTATTTTCGTTTAGATGATAGTTACTCTGTCTGTTAAATTGCTTGTGTTTGATGGGAATTTTCCAGGAATATGGGTTCCCTCGTATGCATCCAGGTGAACCTGCATCTTCACCCATTGGCCGGCTTGCAGGATATATGGATCATCAAGTTGGCTTAAGACCTCAATTCCCTGTTGAAAGAAAATGGGCTCTTGGACTTCAGGTTAGTTTAAAATAGTTCATTTGTCAATACGTTTGTTAGTCCTTCTAAGCACGAGATACATCTTGTGGGCTGCTCTAGTCAACCCATAGGTTGAGATACTAGTGTCGTATCGTAAAATACCCTGTCATGGCTTCATGGCCATCTACTGGGTGTCTTATCATTAAATGCAATAGGTAGGAGTTGTTAAATCTGTTCACTGTGAACTTCGAGGAGATCTCATTGGTGTGAACAGGCATTTTATTCACATTCCTTTTTAGAGGCTCATTGGTCATGATCTTTGTTTGATTCAACAGTCTCGGGCCCATCCTCGTGAGATAATGACAGAGGTTCTAAAAGCATTGCAAGAACTAAATGTAGCTTGGAAAAAGATTGGACACTACAACATGAAATGCAGATGGTTTCCAGGTTGCGTTGATGGGATGGTTAACAATCTTGTGCATGGGAACCACTACTTTGGAGATGATTCTGCAATTGTTGAGAGCGATGGTGTCAGATCTCCAAATGTGGTGAAGTTTGAAGTGCAGGTATGCAGGCCTTATCTAATTTGTTGATCCTTGCAGCACGAAATCGTAGTTATATGAACCTAAGATTTATCAAGAGTATATTTAAGTCTACATCATTGATTGATATTCTAAAGAAAAGAGAAGCGTTAGAAGTGCGGGTCTGCTAAAATCATCAGTGAGTTTTTCCATAGCAAAACCTCTGCACTGAAGCCATTGGCATTTATAAACATCGAGTGCCTGCCTTACTAACACAAGGTGTTATTTAGTTCATCTAATTATAGGTAGGAAAGATGTGTCTCACACCTCCTATGGGAAACGATTTTCCTTGGGATAAGAAAACAAGGTAACTCGCGAGTCCTTTTTACCAATGGCAGGTACTCCAAACATTAAAAATTTCCAATTCAACCAAACACAAACTAAGAGACACTTGATGATGAAAATTCTTTCTATATGCTATTTCCCTCTTTCAAATCTTCTCACCTAAAAAACTCTCTTTAATAATCTTAAAAGCTTGAAGAGTCCTTAGTATTAAGCAGTATGGTCCAATATTTATACAATGCCCTGTTAAATTCCTGACAAGTGCCCTCTGCAGTAGATTATTGTTTAATGGCATCCCATTGTAGTGAAAAGGAATCGTTGCATTTGAGATTTTACAAATCATTTGGCTGGTACCAAGTCTATGATTTGCGATGACCATTTATTTGCTTATACAATTTCTGTTCCAAAGAGTACTGATCGTCTCTCATGTACTGAACAGCTGTATAAGACGCGTGAGGAGAAGTATCTGCTGGATCTCCAGAGGATTAATGGGCCACAGTTTCTCTTCCTGGATCTTTGTGCAGCGTTCCTTGCTCAGCTTCGAGTCCTTTAAATTCACTCTGAGAGAGGACTGTCAGTGTAGCAATGGCAATGTTTGTGAATAATGATATCCACGCTTCATTTGTACATATGATGTTTCCCAGGTTTCGTGCCAACTATACCCTCTTTTCATGGGGTTGTAGTCCTTGGTGCTAGTTGGGCCAATCTTATTCGCTCCTTAAATTTTGAAAGTGAGCTTTTGGCTTAACTTGTAGGGTTCCAGATCAATAGTTTCAGCCACTTGTCAGGACGCTGTTTACTCCAGTCTACAAGAGACCGAAATAATAGGAATCAAACTTATCGTGAAGCTCTAACATTCTGTAACTCTGATTAGCAATATAAGGGTACACTGATGTGTGAGTTTCTACCCTAATTTGGGTTCTGCAGACAACCCAAATCTAGTCAGTGCAGGTTTTATACTGGACATTTGCATGATGGCAGACTTATGCAGGATACTGATTTTGTAATCTAATCTATACCATGTATAATAAGTGTCACACTGTTGCTAATATGCATTTCTATCCCTTTGGTTGCTGTTGCAGATAATGTTGTATTGTTGGTTCATTTTATTTTACATAACAGCGTATTTGCAATTTAGCAAATTTGTTACCATTCAATGGTGTTCACGTATGATTTATTACTACATGTCATACGTAGTGCCTGCTCTTTTTGTTTGTGTATATTCACAAACTAGTTTCCTTTTTTGGTGAATCTGTAAAGTTGCAATTTGTGATCAATACACAATCAGTAAATTCTTTCATGGGGATGTTGAGGGTTATGTTGATTGAAATTATGCAACCTTATGATGTTGAACACTTGAGAATTGATGATTACGCTTCTTAATCCAGCCGAAGTTTTCATTAATAGGATACAATCAATAATTTTCACACATTTGATTCAGAACTAGTCAACTACAATCTTAATAATGAGGATTCTTAACAAAAACTTGCATCTGCTTCAACAATCATGAATTAAATTATTAGTTGTGAAAGTCACAACCTTGTAATCGTGTGATTAGATCACTTAATTAAGGACTCTATATGGTAGGGACCATATGGCAAACACTGAAGCAATGAAACCATCTTTGCCCCATCCCATTTCCATCCTCTAATAATGATTGACCACCCAACTTTGTAATTAATGAAGAAAATTAAGAGCTCTTAACAGGTTTATTTAGAACGAGTAAGTCTAGCCAGCCATGTTTGCTGACATTTTTTTTTTAGTATTTTTTTACATTTTTTTATCCTTTCTCTTTAAAACACAATCACAAACACCACTTCTAGAAGATGTGAATTTGTAAAAAAAATCAAAAAAATGCTCAAAAGAAGCCTGCAAACAAGGCATCATGACTATATAACAAGCGTCTTTAGATAAAATAATTTTCCTTTTTGTATTCTCTATAAAGATGTTTCTTCTAGGAGATTCCCCAACTCTCTCTCAATGGCAATGTCCCTTCATAGTTTACTTATGTCTTATTTTATGTTTGTATTAGTGTGTACTAAACAATGCCAAACTTTTGTTTTGGCGAGGGGTTTTGGTTTGGATGAAGATGAGGATGAGGATGGGTTAGGTTGGACAACCACTAGATAAAGACAATAAGACCTATTTATGTCCTAAGCACGAGATCACAGGCTATATAGATAACGTATCATTCGCGTTCTTGTTTGTCTTGAGGATACGTCGTTATATTTGTTTGGAATAGATGCTCTATTATTCTTAGTTTGGTTGTTAGCAAATATGGGATTTGTTTGTTACTAATTCATCATTAACTAGTTAGTTTTGTTGCAAGTAATTGTGTAGTTAAGGAATGCTCATTAGCTTCTTCTTCCAAATATGCTTGTATTTGACTTCCAAATAAGTTTTGTTTACATCATGAAACTTCACAATATCAACCCCTTCTTTAATTAAACTTATAGATTGATTTATTTAATGTGAACGTAGAACTTAAAGATTGATTCACCGCTAACTAAAAAAAAAAAAACTTGTTGCTTGCACGAAATGCTTATAACATCACTTTCCCAATAATCGAAGGCAAAGATAAGATAATAGGTTGATGACTGAGTAGTGATTATGAAGACTAATCATGATAAAATTAATTGAGTATGATAATGTGCATATTTACATCACATGATGTTGCCGTGATTGTTATGTTAGCCTTGACTCAAAGAAAGGGATGGAAGAAATATTAGTAGATAGAAGAATAAAGAGATTCCCTTGTCACATAGGGATCCCTAGCTAGGGTTTACTATAATAAAATAAAATAAAATAAAATAAATAAGAGAGATTGGCACCTCAATGGGGAGGGCCCACGTGGCAGTTGTGTAGTCAATGCCAAGTGGAGTGCAATGGGTGGAAGAAAAGCATTTGTGGCGCCAACTCATTTGTTTTTTTGGCTTTAAAGTTGGAAATCAATCAAACCCTAAAAACATCCCAAAAGCAACAACTCCTCCTACTTCTTCTTCTTCAAAGGCTATCATGACAAGGACTTGAAATTCGAAATTAACGGTCATGTTTTTTTTTTTTTTTTTTTAAAAAATT
The DNA here is from genome assembly GCA_003290165.1 of Berberis thunbergii. Classification (NCBI taxonomy): domain Eukaryota; kingdom Viridiplantae; phylum Streptophyta; class Magnoliopsida; order Ranunculales; family Berberidaceae; genus Berberis; species Berberis thunbergii. The sequence goes on from QNQO01000969.1 coordinate 129,786, forward strand.
TACTTTTGCTTTTCTTCCGTGTGGTCCCCAAAACTTTGATATTTATTTTAAGCATCATTTTCTCTAGGGTTGAAAAAAATCGATCAAACTGATTAAATTGATTGAACCGATCAAAACCGAATTGATTTAAGTTCGATTTGGTTCAATTTTAAAAAAATAAAATCGAAGTGGTTGGTTCGATTTTCGGTTTCTATGTGATTTTAACCAACAAAATCGAACCGACCGGATATATATAATAAATATTTTATATAAAGATAATATAATATGTTCAAAATAGTCGGTTGGTTCGGTTTTAGTTCAATTTTAGCTGGTTCGATTACGATTTGCATAAATTAGAATCGATTTGGTTTCGATTCAGTTTTGTTAATGGTCGGTTCGATTTTGGTTTAAAATTTTTGAAACCGACCAAAGTTGATTCAATTTTCAACCCTAATTTGCTCAAAGAGCCAACTGTATTTTAATGTGAGACCTCGTAACACCATTTTTAGGCGATTTGGTGGTTTAGGGGAACAAATACTTAATCAGGAGAGCTCAATATATATATTCACTTGATGTGTCTTCATTTTTGTCTATTGAACAATATTATCTACATTAGGCTTTGAAATTGAATTTAGTACATAAGAAAAAAAAAATCAGTTGTTTTAAAAATAGTAACCAGGAGCAAGTGTTTTACTGTTGCTTCTATCAAGCATGCATGGTCACATCTTCCTCATTGAGAAAGGCATAAAGGGAAGACAAGTTGGTCCCTCACGTGTGCAAAACATGAGATCGATTTAGAAGATTTGTTGTACCAAGGATTGCGATTTCATTTTTCGAGTTAATTTGGGTCTCTTTATTTTAAGAAATATTTCGATGTGTAAAGAAAAAATATAAAATTTTGAGGATACATGAAATATATATAATAATTTTTTAGAAGGATTTTCACTCTAAGATCAACAACTCTTCATGTTATCTACAAAACTACAATTGTAGTGGAACTTAGCTCGATCGACATATTGTGAGAATAACGTGATCCACCACCACCTGAGGTCGATAAAATGAAAAATCTCTCTTTTGCTCTCAATTCCCTCTTAAATGGATCCTCAAAAACCCCACAAATCACTCACGCATCAGATCGATGGAATAGGAAGCATATCGATTTTAGAAGATTGATCGATGGAGGAGGAGTAGGACAATACTCCGAAAAAGGAACAAGACTGAGATCGATGGAGGAGTAGGCTGGGATATATTTCAAAGACTGATTCGATCTCAAGAAGACTGAAATTTCGTGAATTTATTGAAATTTTCGATGAACATTTCGCAATAATTGACAAAAAAAAAAATGAAGATATAAAATTCATACTTTTCTTTTTGTTAAGTTCAAAATCCGGAAAATAATCCATGGTGGGCAGCTACATCCACAAGAACTTTAGGTGGTACCTAACTAGCCATTCTCTGCATCTTGTAGGAAGATTATGTGGTCAAGAAAAATAATGATAATAAAAGAAATTATTATCGAATGTCAAGATCCTAGGTTTAGTAGGTTTGAAAATCATAATATGAAGGGAAAAATTCCTCAATTCACAATTCATAAAAGAATGAGCTTGATGGTATTTGTTTACTCGAGCCATGCCTCCTTAATGCAATATCTCATGTAACCCAGCCTAAATTTTTGTAGATAATTTACACTTTTACTCATTTTATAGATAATGTTTGTGATTGTATTTTAAAGAGAATAGACAATAAATATATAAAAATTAAAAAACAGTAAAAAAAAAATACTAACAAACATGTCGGGCCAGACGTACTCTATATACACAAGGAGATGAAGGTGTGGTAAAATGTCATTTTCTTTGTACATGAAATTGTGGTCCCAATTAAAGCACTATCAATGTCAAGTAATTGCACCCTTTAGACAATACAGAGAAAAATGTTGGAAGGCACCCTCCTGAACCCTGATAACCTCATCCATGAAATGCATGCCAAACCACAAAAAAATGCATAACATAAACAGTCATTTGATTCGCTCTTTAAGGTAATAAATAAATAAAATCCCACAATCATTACATCTTTTAAATCATCATCAATATAATATATATAGATTTGAATGGCAGTGAAGGTTCATATTGTTCAACCAATCTTCTAAATATCAAAGCGCATTTACAATACTTTCGAGATTTGAAAATCGATTCGGTTTTCAGCCCTATCAAGCACTAATGTGGAATTGTTATGGTTTTAAGTGGTTGAAATGGCAAAACTATAAGGTTTAAGTGAAGTTTTAGAAGAAGAGTGGTCAAATGCTTACACCACAACTAATTTACAATATTTTCGATATCGGTTATATGAATTTTGATTCTCCAAGTAATGCGATTTTCTCAAATATCATCGTGTACTTTAAACTCAAGGATGTATTTCATATGACAAGTTAAAAAAAAAAAAAAAATTGCGCGCTCCAAGCAATACTGAACCATAAAGCACAGTATGCACAACTGCTAGGACCTAAAGAACATGTCCTTCCCAGTGGCCCATGCTATCTTTTGCCAAATTCAAGTTCCATATTCAACTGTTTTTCACACTCCATATCCATAATAAATCTGAGGAGAAGAGATGGTTTTGGTGTGAAGAGATGGTTTTCCTCTCTCCGCTCTGCACGCTATGATGATGATGACCCTGTCGAGCCAGATCATGCACCTAATCAGGACCGCCTTCAATTCAATCTTATTCCTGCTCCACCCACTCACCAGAGCTTTCCTCCATGTGGACACCCATCTTTGCAAGTGATGGAGTCTGCATCGTATCATCAACAATGTGGGCTTCCAGCATCACATCAGTATACTGGCTCCTCGTCCCGAAATACTTCGCCAAAGAGGCAGCACCATCTTTGTACAAATAGAGCCTATCTATCTGTCAAATTAGCACAGCAATCAGCAACAGACCTAGTTCTAGTCGCCAGCCCTAATGGACCTCACCTAAGGCTCCTCAAGCAATCACTGGCATTAGTGGTATTCTCTCTTCGCTCCATCGATCGTTTGGCAATAGTTACCTACTCGTCAACTGCTACACGTGTGTTTCCACTAAGGCGTATGACATCTCATGGGAAGCGAGCAGCTTTACAAGTCATAGACCGGCTGTTCTATATGGGAGAGGCAGACCCAGCTGCAGGACTCAAGAAAGGAATGAAGATACTTGAAGATCGCATTCATCAGAATCCGCAGTCAAGCATCCTGCATCTTTCTGACAGTCCAACAAGATCTTATTTAGATGACGACATAGAAGTAATTGCTCCTATCCACTACTTCCATGTGGGATTTGGTTATGGCAGTTCAAGTGGATTTGTCATGCATGAATTTGAAGAGTTTCTAGCAAGATTGCTTGGAGGTGTGATCAGAGACACACATTTGAGAATTGGCGAGGACGGAGAGGTGGTAAGGCTAGGAGAACTGAGGGGAGGAGAAGAAAGAAGAATTCCATTGGATTTAGGTGAAAGCGATTTTGTTTGTGTTACTTATAGCTACATCGAAGGTGGAAGTGAAGAATGTATACGAACAGGGGAAACTGCAGCGAGTCTAGTGGATAAAAGGGAAGTTGACAATGATGACGCGGGAGGAAGAGATGTGAACATAGGTGGAAGGACTAGTAATGTTGAGAGCTGGGATTACCATGATCCTTACATGGCCAGAAGATGGGCTAAGCATTTGCATGGATATAGGCTGTAAATGTACCAAAACTATCCACATTTGGGTGATCTAATACTAGTTTGGCTAGCTACATTAAAGGCTACCATACTTGTTTGATATACCATTGCTTTTTAAGTAAAATCACAACTAGAGATTTCATCATGGCTAACTCATGCATATACTCAACATAGTTGCATGAAAGTCTATTTTGTTTCTCTGAGTAAAGGCAACGTAAGCACCTTATATCTACTATGTTGTAAGTTGAGGAACTAATTTGGATCACATATCATCTCCTAATCACTGAACTCGGTACTGACGTTGGTTTTGATGTGTGCCTCGAACTAGAAGGATAAGACTCCATATGCTATGTCTAAAGTTCAGTTTCTAACTTTGTATCAATTCCTAAAGAAGAATTCTTAAGTGCACTGGTTAAGTGCCTGGTAATACCAGACCAGTGCACTGTGGTATTACTACTCATTCCTAAAATGAAGTTGAATGATCATCGATATACCATTGTCAGTGTCCTTTACCATTGAATGATATAGCGATATTCCATATGCTATGTCAGTGTCCTTTACCATTATCAATTAGAATGCTTGATACAGACGTAATTTAAAATTTTAAACAATGCAACCAAAATAATTGAAATGACATAAGTGGTCCCAAACATGGAAATAATGAAGAAACTAGAAAATTTTAATGGCAAAACATGGACTACAATTTATAAATTACTCAACCAGTACGCTTTGGCTCCATCTCTACAATGCTCGGTTGGTCACATACCAACCCAGTGGTGACATATCGAGACCTAAATGCATTCGCTTACATCTTTTCGACAATGCAACATTTAAATAATTGGGATGGTACACTAGTACAATGAAATATGGTTAATAAATAATTGAAAAATTTTCATTTTACATGCATTTCACGAGCAAAATCTCCCAAGCTGTGTTTTTGGGACCAACTTAAAGAGCAAGAGCAATGACTCTTCCCAAATGATAATCGACTGACCTCAACAGGCAGGCCATAGCTTAGGCACTCTCAAAACCAAATATCCGGAAGACGCCTGCAACATAAAGGTAAAATATAATTAAGGAATTTCTATCATTACTAGATTTCCATCTTTCACTTCAAACCATTCAATCTTAAAGGTTTCATTGATTGACAGCAGACAACATAGTAACAAAGTCGTAAATTGCCATCTAGCTAGTCAACAACCACTCTTGGGAAACCCCACAATTGAGATGAATACAAACGAAACCTAAAAGAAATTTTGAAAATAAAATTGTTACAACTATTCTAAGGTCGTTTTCAAAGCAAGAATGCGATTTTTTCACCTGTAACATCTTCATAGTTTAAAACATCTAAATGAAGTTGATGTGTTTTCTGTACCAATCTCAATCTTCAAGTAATCACTAACAACTTGGCAAAATGCAATATTAATTAATTGCATCATCCCATATATGGTGCGTACTTTATGTGTGGTATGTTTGCTCAATAATCTTAAGCACATACCTTCATCGGCCTGATATTTGTTCTTGTCATCTCCTGCGTAAGCCAGCAAGTTGTATTTGGGATTCCATTCCACACTATTCATTGCAGCTCGACAAGGTATTTGATGGATTGTTCGCCCAGTCTGTACATTGGACTGTTTGAAGCAGAAAGAATAGGTGTCATTAGGTTTAGAACTTTCTAATTCCTGACACCCTGGCTGAGTAAGGATAAAGACATCCTCCTTAAACAACTACTTGGCAATAATAATTCCTCACTGTGAAGAGGATGACCTAATAGTCCCTCTTTTTGCATAATTGTAACTTAATAAAGAACAAAAAATGGAAACTTACAATATCAATAAATAGATCTTCACTCGCTGAAGCAATATACTCTCCAGTGTGATTGAAGCTTATGGTTCTAACAGGCCATCTGAGAAAAGATGACAAAGGTCAGCACAGGAGGCATATGTTTTTAGTTGTTAAGTTCATCATCAGTAGTAGTTAAATCAAGAGTCTTCAGTGACATGAATGATGCATGGACCATGCTTGAGAAAATAAACTCAAAACAAAAAAAAAAGTGAGCATCACACAGCTTTTAGAAGGTAAAATCAGGTTTATCAAATTAGTAGTTTGCAAGCTGCTCAGCTTGTTGACTGTGCGAATGCTCAAAGAAACTTACTCAAGTTTTGTGAATGTTCTGACACAGAGCATCTCTGAAAGATCCCAAAGGCTGACTAAAGAATCAGCGCTCCCAACAGCAAAATATCTACAACAAGTAGGAAAAGGTAGAAACACAAGTTAAACTATTGAACTAAATTGCTTTAGTCATGCTTACAGGCGCACAAAGAAAAACAACACAAGAAAACTGCAACGTTACTTTTAAAATTTTTTAGCCTGTCATTAACTAAATCTGGTAATATGTAAACAGCCCCAACACACTGGCAAATACAAATTCAGAAGAAATATGAATGGCCTAATATGTTCCAATTAAGACAAATATCATAGTTTGGTAATCATATTTTCCGTTTTCTACTCGAAGTTAACAGTAAGAAGACAGATCACATAAAACTACCTTCCAAGTGGATCAATTGCAATGCAATAGCAACCTGCTGTATGAGCCATAAGAGTGTGAAGCGCTTTAAGAGATGGGTATGCTAGTACCTCAACGGTGCCTAGCAAATTATGACAAAACAGTAAGAGAATAAAAAATTAGTATAAATATGAATTGAGACAACTGGCTTGAAGGTGAAAGTGAATTAGATGTGGAGGGAAAGATAAACTCAAATTTCCAAATTAACATACAAAAAAGGTAGCATGGGTCTAAGGATCTGTTTGATTGCAAGAAAACTGTGGAAAATGAAGAAAAAAATCAGCCTCGAAGCACATGTAAAACATTGATAAAAGCCTCATTTTAAACACTGTTCCATGCAACTGAAGCCTAGCTCTCACTTAAGAGCATCTCCAAGTATGTATAACTTGAATGTATATATCAAAGCCTCCTCGTAGATACTGATCAATGGCTTTTAAATTCATCATAAGATTGTGACCATCTCAGTACGGATCAATGACTCGAAGGCCTTAATAATCCAGAATGGTGTCTGACATTTTTTTGTGCAAGTTATACATGCATAAGCCCATGTTTAGATTTGTACAAAGGCTTATACATTCTGGCCAAATGTACAAATTTAAGTTATACATCCTACTGGAGTTATCAAATGGACAAAAAACCCAACTTCTGGGCTAATACATCGGTTATTGTTGGAGATGCTGTAAGAATGCATTTTCAAGGAAAAGGAAGAGCCATTGGTTCCATGCAATCAAATAGACCCTTAATTGAAAGAAAGTAAGAAACTTTGTCACATCTGTACAAGGCTTTTCACTAATGCTAATTACCATTTCCAGTTGTGAGAAAGAAAATTTCTCCAGTTGTATTCCAAGAGATCTCATTTACCTGATTAACAAATCAAAATTCAAATAAGCAACTGAAACATAAACAAAGCAGCAACAATCAAATCTATTCTATGTCTAAATTAAAGTATACCTTGCCTAAACTTTTGTGGCCTAAAGTATAAAAGGAATAAGACACACCTAAGCACCTTTTTTTTTGCACAAGGCAAGCTGGGGTTGAAGGGACCCCCCCCACCCTTAAGCACCTACAAGACTAAAAGAATCATAGTGCAAACCTGCCGATCTAATTATCCCAATAGGTATCTTGACATTGACGGGCTTAGGAAGAAAAGGCTAAATGGATTAAGAGCAGATAAAAGTTGAAGCAGACAGTTGGGACTTTAACTTCTTATTTTTGCAGTGCAGAAAATTTTCAGGTAATCCATCAGGATGCTTGTAGATTCATTATAAATCCATAACAATTTCATATGTATGGACTATGGACACAATTTATTTTCTGTGCATTCAACAATCAAATCTATTCTATCTCCAAATTAACGTATACCTTGCCCATTGAGGAACAAAATCAATAGATTGTTTTAATCTCAAATCCATACAGAACGCAAGGCTCTTCTCAAAACAAAATTTAACCAACTCTTTCATTGCAATGGGCTCACCCTTATCTATGAGAAAAAAGACTTAGTGCAAGAAACCTAATGCAGTATTTTTTTAATTTTTTTTTTGTTTTTTTTTTTTGAGAAAGCAAATGTACATCGCATAGTCTTTCGCATGTATCATTTACCATTGTGCTAATTAGACCACTTGTTCAAAGTTATCACGAATTCACTATAAACAAAGCCATACCTAAAAGTCGAGCCTCGAGGGATTGGCTGCAGAAATTGCATTCTGCCATTGTACCTGATTAGCTTATCTTTAGCTTACCATTTATAGGGTATACATTCATTTATATCCTTAATCTTTCATTCTTTATAATCATAAATTTACATCCCGATATCTACTTCGCCATATGCTCATAGCATAGGTATTAAAATCATACAAGTTCCTTGTAATTTCCCTTGGTGATCACGAGAATATCTCAAAGTAGGCATCCTTAACCATCCAATTTTTTTTATATTCTATAGAAGAATATAACTCCTTCACATATAAGAACGCCAAATGCCATCAAAATTTGGAAGGGATACACATTCTTGTTACTACTGAACCACTATTAAGGGGGGGTGAGTGGAACACTGAACTGCTCAGGCGCGCATGGCAAAGGAGAGGGCGTTCAGATTGAATCTCAAAACATCACCATCAACACCTTTATTAAAATATAGGGATGAAAAAAATAAATTCTTAAAGAATTCTCTTATTACCTCGTAATTAAACTTCCGCTTATGGATTGGTTTAAATTTGCGAACATCCAATATGGTAAGCTCATCATCCTACAATAAAGAAAAAGAATTGCCAAGAAAACCGGAGAGCCCCATGCTCCTCATATTTAGAATGGCATTTAGAAGGAACAAAATCTATGAAACGTAAGAATATAGCATACCCTGTTTCCAACAGCTACATGTGTTCCATCAGGTTTGTATGTGATATTGATGTTTTCCCCACTGAGTTCTACTTGTTGAGAACATTTACCACCTGCAGGAAGCAAAGTTTGTAGATGTGTCAGACATCAAATAAATCCCTAATAATGTATGTCCATGTTTTTGGAATACTACTAAGATTCTCTAAACCATCCACTAAAGAAATTTTTAGAAGTACAAATGTACAATTATCCCCATACTACTTTAAGTTCTAGAATCATCCCCAAGTCCTCTTCCCACGTTTTTAGGCCGAAAGCCTTCTAATTGTACACTTGTAACTAAAGAGAACTGATAACAATGCTTTACATAAAAAAACACATGAAAATCAAACCTAATATGAATTTCAAATGTAGTGTTGATAAATAAAAGCAAGGAAAGGAAAAAACAGACAAATTTAAATGGTGATTGAAACAACAGGAGAGACATGATAACTTGAAAATAAAGAAAAGATCAGTAATATACTAATTCATCCCAGTCTATCACATTTCTTTTTCCTTGTGAAATGGGTTGTTATTTTATTTTATTTTATTTTTATCTGTAAAGTGGGAAAAGGTTTTTAATGGGCCACTGAACCATATAAATTGATTGCACTGGTAGCCTTAGCTTACACTGAGGAGGGATTTCTGAACAGCAGAGCTATAGCTCACAATTGAAAAAAGGGCTTGTAAGCACAAATTTATTTGAATAAGTAAATCATGTTCTTTGACTGTTTCTGACACCTTTTCAAACAACAAAAAATGGAGATATTGAAGAAGTGCAAATTTCTTTGGTAAGTCCAATACATGCCAAACTTGCAAAATATTTTGAATGCATGATAGGGGCACTGCCTAAATGTGTATTCCACTACCCATGAATTACTTCAATGCCTTCTCTGTATACCATTATTCTTTCTTTCTTTCTTTCTTTTTTATTTTTTTTATTTTACTTCCGTCCTACTTTTAAGTTCCTCAAGTTATATGTAGCACTACAAGCCAGCTGCCTGAGATCAAAACTTTGCTTTCACCTTTCTAAACCTATCAAAATTATGGTAAATAAACAAGCAGACTGCAGATACAAAACCTCACCAAGTATAAAACCTAAATCACAAAACTTTTCTTAGTCTCCACAAGGTTCTCTCTCTTTTTTTATTTCGGAACATGACTTTTAAGGCCTACTTTTTTACAAAAATAGACAATTTAGATACTGTAGTTGATGTAATGACTAATTTGTGCCTAATTTTATACTTTTATGACCAACAAGGACTCTTTCATTAACCTAGGTTAACTCATAAAATTATAGGACACATTTACCCTTCCTATACGGTTCACATTAACATGCTACACGGTTCAGAATGTTGGGCTACTACGGGACACCATACGGATAGGAAGACACTAGCAAAAATGCGTATGTTAAGGTGGATGTGTGGTAAAACTCGTAAGGATAAAATTAGAAATGAAATAATTAGGAGATACTTAAGTGTAGCGCCCATAGAGGATAAAATTAGAGAAAGACGTTTAACTTGGTTTGGTCATGTGCGGAGGAGACAAACACGGCGTCAATTAGAAAATGTCTAGATTGACAAGTTAATTGAAGGTGTAGACGGAGGGGACGACCGTTGAAAACTTGGATGAAGGCAGTGAATGAAGATATCATTAAGCTTGGATTAGGCGAGGATATGTGGAAAGACCGCAATGCTTGGAGAACCAAAATTCATGCAGCCGACCCCGAAAATATCGGGAATGGGATTTGATGATGATGATGATGATTTACCCTTCCTAAACAAATAGAAAACCTAATTTTATACTTTTATGACTAACAAGTACTATTTTATTAATGATTCTATTTTTATTTTATTTATATTATTTTTACTTTTTCTTACCCTTAACCCCCATTATTTGTACAAATAATTTCTTTAACTGCAATTTGAGCAATTATTTTATGTCATTTGTTAGCTACAAATGACTGCATTAATATTTTCATGTTAGCATTTTTTTATTCATGAATGTTTTGTCACTTTGAATGTGTTTGTATTTCACCGGTCGTGAAGGTATATTTGAGTTTGAAGAACAATTTTTTTGTTTCAATTAATGATTGCTTCAATTCTCTGTAACTATTTAGTTTACATGAAATTATCTTATTCAATATTGGTTCCTATTTTACCTATGAGACTATGATCATGCTCTGTGGTGATAGCTTGTGACTAAATAGTGACAAGAAAATCAAATTTATTACTTACACATACACATGCATTGAAGAATAGGAAATCAAATTTCGATAGTGAGAAAATTGATTTATTAACTACATTATGGAATAAGAAGCAATGATAACTAAAATCAAATTTCTAATCATCATCAAGAAAGGTAATACGCTGGTACTTGTAAGCTTTTCGAATCAAATTTATGGCAAGTTAATCAAATTGATTTTATTAACTAATTAAAACCAAATTTGTAATCATCATTAACTACATTATGAAAAGTTTACCAAACCTTAGCATAATAATTTGATTAACTTATCGATCAATGAAAACTTACAAATATTTATAATTGTTTGATTATAATTATAATCATTAATATCAATACCTACTAACGGCATAGGGTGGGAGGGTCAAAGGTAAAAAAAATTACAAAATAAAAGTAAAAATAACAAAAAATAAAAATTTGAATCATTAATAAAATAGTCATTGTTGGTAATAAAAAGTATAAAATTAGGTTTTCTATTTGTTTAAGAAGGGTCAAGATGTCATATAACTTTATGAGTTAACCGGGGTTAATAAAAGAGTCTTTATTGGTCATAAAAATATAAAAGTATGCACAAATTAGCTATTATATCAACTATGATATCTAAATGGTCTATTATGTAAAGAAGTAGGCCTTAAAAGTCATCTTCCGTTTTTATTTTATTTTTCCTTTCCAATTATGTTCGTTTTGTTAGCTTTCAATTATATTCAATAGAAGGAAAAATTACATTCCAACAGTAGATTAAAATATCGGGATACATCTACATCATTTATTGTTACTTCAAAGTGAAACTATCATGATATTAATCATAATTCCAAGGGTCATAATATCACACATATCACAAAATTTTAATCCATGATTCTAACTACTCTATCCCACAAAGAGCACAGAATGAGTTTATTAACAGTGACCAAAATTAAGTAAAACCATAAACTTTCTTATTCTACATCAACCACACAAATTGCACTCAAACAGTTGACAATTTAAATTACCAAAACTTAGCTACTTCAATACAAAGAGAACAAAAGTCACACTTACTACGAGCGTCCCATAGGCGGACAGTCTTATCACCAGACGCAGTGGCGATTAAATCAGCATGCTTAGGGTCCCAACATAGTTGATCCACACTATCTGTATGCCCCTTCAATTCAATTTCTTTAACCTTCCCCTGCAATACAATTCTTTAAACAATAAATTCTAGAATTTAACTCAAAGACTCTCATCAAATTGATCAAATTGGGACCGCAAACAATAAAATACGATCTTGATCAAATTGGGACCGCAAACCCTAAAAAAGAGGTAAATTTTGAGATTATAAAAAAAAAAAAAAACTTACATGGCCGTGGGGCTCAATGTGCCAAATTCGAGCAGTTTGATCGACGGAGCCAGAAGCGAGCTTGGTTCCTGTGCAATTCCAAGCCACCGAATGCACCTTTTTAAATCGAAAACACGGAAGAGATAATAATCAAACATTTGAAATAAAAATTAGGGCTTTTTTTTTTTTTGTAGAATTTGAACGAGAGATTTTGAGAAGTTACCTTCTTCTTGTGACCTGGGTATTCTCGGCTGTGGAGGTTCTTGAAGGAGATGGGTGTGGTTTCTTCCATTTAAAGAGAGCTTGCTTTAATGGCGCAGTGAGTTGAGAGAGACCAAAACCTTCCTCACTTCTAGCGGGAGAGGTTTCGTGGGTCTTGAGGCTTTGTTCTAGTGCTGGCCTCTTGGGTTGGTTATGGGTCAAACTTTACCCACGGGTCATTACCCTGAACCATAAAATTTTAAATGCAATCCCCTATAAGTCATACTTATCGAGGGTGTTTGTTTGCATCACTTATAAGTGGTAACTTATAAGTCTTATTGTGGCTTAGGTTATATATCTGAAATCTTCTTGAATCGAACTTGCAATTACTATGGTCTTGCATTGCTATTGTCAGGCTTCATAAATAACTAATCGAGCACTACAAGAATTTGGTTTTAAACATTGGTTTGTAATAAATGAGGGATATGCACATATAGACACTTTGATTGGATCTTAATAAATAATGTGTTATCTAAATCAACTTAATTACAAATCTATTGGAATATTAGCCCACTCCAGTTGTTTATGCATGATAATATCCGTGTCAGTTTATGTTATAGTTGTATTATTGGTACTATCGCTCATGTTGTAGTCACATGCTTACGCTTTGATATGTGACTGGATTTACACTCTCTATAAATTTGAGCTTTTAGATGGATTGACAATTTATTGTGAAATCAAAACATTGATTCTCGAGGATCTTGTTTAAGTCTTATTTGGTTCAATCATTGCAAGATTTTTTCGGTATTTTCCTCACACTCGCACAACGAGGGAGTGTTAAAATGGAAACATCCACTTCTACATGCCTTCATCTTATTGTAAGAAAATCGTATCAACATGACATGAGCCTAAAATTTTTGAAAGACAACGACTTTTTGACACCATCAATTTCGCCGAATGACCCCACCACCCCCTACTTTCTGAAGTTCACCACCACATTTTTTAAGCATACTACCACCTATTGAAGGACATTACAAATAAATAAAAAATAAATTAATCCACCACCACCTATCTTTTCTCTCAGGGAATAACCATCACTGCACCGCCTCGCCTCGGCCCACCATCTTTTCTCACAATCTCATCCCCTCTCATCTTCTTATTCTTCTTATTATTCTGCTCCTCTCATCTTCTTCTTTTATGTTCTTATTATCCTCTTTTTCATTCTCTATGTTCCCCCTTCTTCTTTGTCCTTTTTTTTTAACTCTAATATTTTCCTCTTCTAACTCTCCTATCTTCCAATGGGGTGGATGTTGTGAAGAGAAAATAGAACAAAGAGAATGAAGAAGAAGAGAAACAATGGTGAAATAGGGATTTATATTAACAGTGTCCTTCAATACATGAGAAAACAATGCGGTGATAGTCTTAAAAAAAAATTGATAGCGTCAAAAAGTCGTCACCTTTTTGAAAATATGGTGGAGAAATGTGAAAGGTATTGGAGATGCTCTTACTATTACACGACTGAAAATTTTGTCTCTTTTTCTTCTCAATCTAAAAAGACAGAGCACTAAATAATTCCAATCCATGTATTCAGGAGTGTAGAACATTGGCTAAGAAAAAACCAAAAGAAAAGTGTCAATTACCAACTATTTGCTTAATAATTGAAAAAATCCAAAGTTTGCGTGACTTGTGGTTGGAATAAAATGTCTTTATACAATAATTCAAGGTTTGGAATTAAGCTCAAAACAGTTTTGCTAAGCAGCCTGGCTAGGCAACCATTTTTTTTGTAGGGTTGAGCCTTTTTACAATTTTATCCTTTTATCTTTAAAACACAATCACAAACATCATTTATAGAAGATGTAAATTGTTAAAAAGCCCTAACAAAAAAATGGTTGCCTATAATTGTTGAACTCCAAATTCAGGCGAGACAGGAATAGTGGGGTGGGGGGGTGAGGATGTACTACATTAAAGATAGACAAGATTAGTGGATCATTAAATTTTATTTATTTTCTTTATTTTTATTTATTTTATACTCAAAACACCATGATTACCAATCAGTTGAGGAGCACATATCCTTCATTTTAGGAAGATTAAAACTCCAAATCATGGTTGTTTATGATGTAACTTATTTGGTTGACTGACTGGACTGGGATAAATAAAATTTTTATGAGTACTTGTAAATACATGTATAATATGCTAACTTACTTGACTACGGTTTGAAAATGAGTGGAGTCTCAAAAACTGGCCTAAGACTCTTCTTCAAGGGAAAAGCAAACATACCAACAACCAAATCAAATCTTGGGGTGTTGTTTTTATTGAATTTTGGATGGAAAATGCAGCTCCCAGCTACCTACAAAACTGGTTTTCTCATGTGACCAAACCTACCCTAGCTGATAGTGACTCTTCACCATTGATTTTCTACTCATTCCCTTTTAGTTCTACCCCTCTTTTTTTACCTTGTCCATCTCTTAGGCAAAATACAACTTACCATAGTATTTTTCTTCAAGAATAATTTTCTCTGTTCTTCTTCCATGTGCTTGTGTCTTTTATGTTCTTATATATTCTCTCTTAGCAAAATTTGTATGTGTCTCTTATGCAAACAATCGAAGATACGCCTTGTAAAATTTATGGTACAAATTGCTCAATCGCTTTCCTTCGGTTAATGATATTCACATTTTTTTCATTGACAAAAATGATAACATCTATTGTCGAATCAATTATATGACATTTGAAATACACTGAAAATATAACTTTAAAGGCACGTAGAGTGGAGTGCCGAAGATCCTGTAATTCCATTATCACACTATAAAACAAAAATAAATGAAAGTAAAACAATTTATAGACAATTTGGTTATCATACGAATAGAATACATCATACAGATAAGTAGATGGTGGAGAAAAAGCTGTCTTCGGACAGTAAGTAAAGCGAGAGCGAGCAAACCCTTTCCTCTCTTCATTATAAATACCAACAACAATAACACACAGACACAAAACACAAAACCATTCGATCGGCAACGACAGTGGGGGATCTAGGCGGCCAGGATCCGACAGAATTTGACCGGAATCTGGCCGAGATCTGACGTTAAACCACTATGTCGTCCGGCAGGTACATGGCCTATTCGCCGTCTCCATCCACCGCTCCTCAGTCGCCTCACCTATCTGGTATTCGCTCTGCCACAAACGCTATTGTCGTCGAACAAGACAAGTAATTCCTCTCTTTCTTCTTCTTCTTGTTCTTGCTGTTCTTGTGTTCAATTTTGACTGATTCATCTGTTTATGTTTACAGATACCTTTCCGAGTTGTTGGCTGAGCGTCAAAAGCTCGGCCCTTTTATGCCAGTACTTCCAAACTGTTATCGGCTATTGAATCAGGGTTAGTTTTCAAACCCACAACTTAGTTACATTGATAAATTGATCTAGTGTGATATAAATGTTTATGGATACTGTAGTTTAATATTGGAATTGTTTTCGTTCCCTATTTGTTTCTCTACGATTTAGCATCAATCTTATGAGATTGATTGGCGAGTTAAAGCTTCTTTAAGCTAGGGGTTTTATGGAAGTTTTAATATAAAATGTTAATATTACTGTTACTGGTTATTTTATCACTGTATAATTTTTTTAAGAGGGAAATGTAATGAATAGTGCTGCCAATGTTTCTAGGGCTCCATTTAAATTCCTAGAATTACATGTATGTATTTTTTAGTATGATCGCCTGGTAATATCAAATGAGAATGGTTAATAAATGTGGATAAGGGTATTCGAGCATGCTTTATGAGGCTTCCCCTATAAGTTGTCGATGATGAAGAAATTTTTCTGTTCATATTCCTGTTATAAATGAGGAATCACCTCAATTAATCTCATTGCATTAAAGCCATGTCATCATAAATATTGCACGTACAACATGTCATTTAACTTGCTCATTTTACTTGAGGTTGCAAAAATCTGGCAAGCGCATGTTGTATCAGTCTCGACTTCCTCAATATGTTGGGATGGAGGAATTTTTGCTCGATTAGGAAGAGCTAATTGGGATATAAGGTTGGTTAGGACTTCAACCAAGGAAGAGAGGATTTCAATTCTGGTATCAAAAACTGAAGATTAAGGAATTGAGCTAAGTTCTCGTCTTGGGGGTTGCGAACCTTGTACCATGGTGCTAGTGTTCTCAGTATCTTCATGTTTGTGCAGTGGTCCAATTCCGCTTTCGATTAGGTGTAGGACTAATGTATCAATGATGGTATGCAAGGAAGCACAAACTCTTTGAAAACTTGTCGTATCTGTGTTCGACACGTATCTGACATCGACACTCGCTTGACACGCATCATACACTTTGTCAACGTGTTGGCAAGTGTCAGACACATGTCAATGTGGTCAACGTGTCGGACACGCCTTTGATATACTTGGAACTTGGTCAGGACAGTCGAGACTCAAAAACCAACTTTGTTTTATTTTTTACTTTTAGATGTTTGCAAATAACTACCTAATTTAATGGTTGTTGATCCATCTGAAGTAATTGAATGATTTTAGAAAAATAGGGTAAAAAACCACTAAAACATAGACTAGCATAGAGATAGTCTATGCTTTTTCTTCTTCTTTTTCTCTAATTTGCTTCTTCTTTTCTAGTATATTTTTCTCCATTTTTCTCTTGCATCATAGTTTATTTTTCAAGACACTCTAGGAAGACACTTTATTAGATTATTATTTTTGTTTATATAACTTACTAAAAAAAATAGTATGACGTGTCCCTGAGTCCTGGTTTTTGGGAAATTGTTGAGTCGGCATGTTGTTTCTGTGTCCATGCATCCTTGATGGTATGGTTTGAGGTTCCTGGTTGTCTTTTGACCATAATGCTAGTTTCAAATGTCATTAGTGAGACCTTATCACATGATTATATTGAGTACATTATGCAATAAGAAAGTATAGTAAACACATCTTTATGGGTAGTTTTTGTGACTCTGGAGGAGCTGTCATTAATTGGATTGGATTATCATCTGATTCACCCGAGAAAGATTTTCCCCTTTTAACAACCATTAATACATAGTACTAGAAATGACTCAAGTATAATGATGGCAGTCGGCACCATATAGAGTTTAACCAAGCATGAAGCCCAGAGTCCAATTTGACTGGATGAGGAAATAATAATAAACTTATGATGTTGGGTAGTAGCATATATTTGTAAAGTACATAGTATATCCTGTTCCTTATGATGTTTTCAAACCCACAGTTATAATTTCATCTAGGACGAATCCAACAAACTTTAGGTCTTGGAAGAGTTACGACAAACATTTAACTTCCGGCGGGCAAAACACGTAAGGTTTGGGTAGAGGTTATTTACAATTGTTTAGAGTTGAATGTGGGTATCTGTCTATCCAACTGATGTTGTCAAGAGCGTCATTCAGGTCACAGGTGGGCTATCACAAGTACCCTCAGCTGTTGCCTTCAGGTAAGTCTTGTTGCCTCTAGAGAGAGTCAATAGTCTATATAAAAGATATGGACCTGCCATGGCAAGAAGCAGCCTAGCAAATATGGCCTGTGTCCTTGTCTATGAAAAATCCAGCTTTGGATGATTTTTTGTGATGCATGAATTTCCTCTCTGTCAGCCTTATTGTCAAGCAAGCTGTCGGAGGGGATAATTTGTATCAGTTTGCCAGATAAAAATGGGAGAATGAGTAATGTTACTCAATTTGGATCTGATTTGTTTCGTTGGGTCAGATAAGATTCGGATAGCCATAAATGCGTTGCACATTATAATATGAAACATTTTAGTGTGGTTCTACTATTAAACTCTTGTTATTATTTGAAAGGTATTAATAATGCAAGAGAAGAAAGGGAAACCTTTTTTTTAACATGTGGCATATCCGAATCTCAAGATTTTTAATTGCATATCCATATCCTAACTGTGTTTGATTCAATCAACTACAATGAAAGCGTAACCGACCAATTTTCAATTTAGATCTATTTTAAGAATCTTGATCAACTCATTCGGATTCAAACTTGATTTGGATCTCAGTTGAAATTGGCACCATTTTATGCCATATTCACTGATCACATGGTGTCAAATAAGTTCCTTGTTGTGAGTAATGCCTGTCAAGCCATGGAAGTCCATTCAAGAGATTTATGATTTCATCACTGGTGTTTAATGCATTCTCTTCTTGCTTCCGTGAAAGATTTACATAAATTTTATCATTTTTCACTGTTTCTTTCTTTTTTCTTCCTCATCTAGTTAATATTTAAATTGGTTTTAGTTTGCAAGTTTGCTGAGCTCGAGAATTTACTATGTTGCTTGTCCAATTGTTACCCAAACATATAATTTCAATTTGTCAAGTGAATATTGGGAATTTGAAAATTTGTAACAAAACACACATACATATTATATAATTCATTGTTATTAGTTTCTCTGCTAGGTTTGATCATCACCTTAATTTATTTATGAGTTGCTTCCCTTAGTTGTACACTTATGCAGCTTCTAGTGTGATGGGTGTCAACTACACAAGTATAGATGATATATACACACTACTTCTGAAGTTGGTGGATTCTCTTTTTGAATATGTATTAATGTCTCTACTTACATTTTCACACTTAAGATAGCCATGAACTATCTAACGTTTCTCATCCCGGATATTGAGTTGGCTGCAATACTCCTTTTCTGCCATCAAGGGTTTTATAGAAATGTGTATTGTTTGTCTGACTAACATTGGGTAGAGGTAAACCAGGTGTTCCTTTTTGTGTTCTAGGTTATATTCTCTTAACAATTTAACTCTATCGCATGGGAGATTACTGATGTGAAATTGGCCCATGTTGTCTGTCCCTTTTTGGTAACTGCTGACTAATTTCTTAACAACTGCTAACTGGTGTACATCTTATTCTTGGAATTGAAATTTTGGAGCAGAAATATTGCGTCTAACCACAATGTTGGGGAATACATCACTTTTAGATCAAAGTGGGCTTGAACATGCTAGCCCCCTAACATCTGGAAGACTGTATTCAAATGGTGGAGGAGCTGATAGAAATGGATGGGCGTCAGCATTTCAATCAGATGTACGGATACTAACCATTAACATAACTCCTTTACCTTCTAATTTACTTCTCTTCAGAAGCATTCCTGACTTAATTTTCATCTAGTTCTAACTTGATTTGCTTTAATTTGGAAGCTGGTGCTTTCATCAACTCCCCATACGCAGTGGTTGCATCACATGACATTCATCAAGGAGTAACAAGTTGATTGGCTTTGGGTTCTAGCACGGATAATATTCAAAAGTTCTTTTCATTCTTTTATCAAAGACAAAATTGCATCACTTATTCAATTTGCAGAAACTTTCTTTTGTTAAAAGTGCCGATCTTTTCTGGAGTGAATTCAAAATTGTTGAACAAGGTGTGATTAAACAGTCAATGGTGCTTAGAGAAGGGATATCCCTTTCATCCATGTGTAGACATGGCTGCACTATTTTTTGGGTTCTGGTGGTTCCTAGCACCAATTAGTTTTGTAGAGTATATTGTTCATTTTTTTTTGCTCGCAACTGCTGTAATACCTTTGTGGTGAGATGACTACAGTTTGGGGTTTTAGATTTCAAACCATTCGTGGAAATTACCTGGAAAATTTTGGGCAGATGTGCACAGGATACAACCAGATGAGGACTGAATGAGGGGAAGTCGTAGTTCTTTTAGTATCAGGCTGGAATGTTGGCATCATTCTTTTGGCCATATTTTGTTCTCGAGTAAATACTTCTTTGCTTCTCTTACCTGGGGTTTCAAATGCACATTAGCTATTGTTTTTTGTTTTCAAGTGACATTGAGCACTCTTTATCTCACACCCTTGACTGCCACAAAAATACATCTGTTTTTCCTTCAGTCTTTGATGGTCCATAGACTTGTAATTTGCAGAGGCTAGGAGTATTACAGTCACCAGCTCAAAGCTGGCTTGGGTCACAAGGCAGCTCATCAAGCCTTATTGTCAAGAAAACCATCAGAGTGGACATTCCTGTGGACAAGTATCCTACTGTAAGTAGCAAATAATTATCGAGTCATTAACATAGTATTGCATTATGTTCACAGTTCCAATGACGACTTTTATTTCTATGCTAACTTGAGGCTACTTATTGTCGCAGTTTAATTTTGTGGGTCGCTTACTTGGTCCTAGAGGCAATTCCCTGAAGCGCGTGGAGGCAAATACTGAATGTCGTGTCCTGATAAGAGGGCATGGAAGCATCAAAGATCCTGTACGGGTAATAACTATATCACTTTAGTTGTTATTCTATTCTTCCTAGTCATCATACATAGATACCTGGTTATCTTCCAAACGAATCTTTACCATATATCCTGTCTACACCATGGAACGCAATGACATTCAGTCATGCTTTTCCACGTGCATATTCACTATGATGGGAGTTCAGTGTGTTCGCATTTTATTACTTCTACTTGACTGTTTATGTACTACGTCAAGTAAACCTCAACTGTACTATTTACTTGTTTCTTTACTTAGACTGGAAGAATTGGAGTGAATGATACATTAGTATTTATTACTCATACTGTCTATCTCTATGCTAACAAGTAGGGCTGATGAACAGAATTTAAATTGAAATAAAAAATCCAGTCCAGTACTCCAGTTAGTTTTGGATCAATACTGGATTCACCTCAATCCGACCCACAAATTATTCAAATTAATTGCTTCTCTAAATTAATAATTTGTCTTACTATAGAAAGTTAACTAAGTGAATTAATAAAGTAGTAGTTTCTTTGTTTCTCAAAAAGAGTTTGTTTGTATGACCAACAAATAAGTTATCAAAAAAAGAAAATCCTCATTAGCAAATCTTAATGTTATAGTTTAAATGTAGACGATCGTGTGGAATTCAGATCAAATTTAAATTATATCAAATTGGTAATAAGGTATATATCCAATATACATCAGTAACCTCAACACCATACTAATATTTGTTGACAGGAAGATATGATGAGGGGAAAACCAGGATACGAACATTTGAATGAGCCTCTTCATATTCTTGTGGAGGCCGAACTTCCAGTTGAGATAATTGATACTCGTTTGATGCAAGCACGTGAGATCCTTGAAGATTTACTCAGGCCGATGGTAAGGTTCTCTTATTGATATCAAGATAAAGTCCAAAGTCAATAAATCATTTTATTCCTCATGGCCCTTTCCTTCTGTACTATGTTCAGGATGAATCCCAGGATTTCTTTAAGAAGCAGCAACTCCGAGAGCTAGCAATGCTAAATGGCACCCTGCGTGATGAAGGTTCACAAATGTCTGGTTCAGTGTCGCCATTCCACAACAGCCTCGGAATGAAGAGGGCAAAAACAAGGGGGTAAATTTGGAATCTGTTCTGTCAGGGCTGCTTTATGGAGCTTGTGTGAGTTTCTCGTCTTAGCGACCAAATTTCAATGCAAAAAGATTTGCTTACATCGTTCTGCCAGCATATGGGCCTGATTGCGATCGGGGCACTGGCAATGGTGTGTGTCAGTTTCTGACTTATTTTAGTATGAAGTGTGTTTATATTATGCTTTTAGTAGGGGAAGGACACAGAAAAAGTGGTTGATGTTAGTAAGTAGTGAAGGGCTATCTGGTATTTTTGAGGTGTGCCTTTGTTTTGCTTTAGGATTTGGCAAGTTTGGTTGGACATATATTTCTCTCTCCAGTGTTTGCTTTCTGGGGTTCTTCATGTAAGCTTGTAACGACAGTTTTGGTGTAGTGGTTGATGTTTAAATGAAATTTGAGATTCAGTTGTGTATAGTAGTGGTCGGCAAAAACCGATTTAAATTCAATTAATTGACCGAACCGATTATAAACGGTTTGAAATTGGTTTATGGTTTTGAACCGACCGAATAATAACCGAACCGACTGATTAATTATATATATATAAATAAGTAAATAATAGGTAGATGTCAATATCTGATTAATGTAACAAATGCACTGCAGCACACCTTGTTGCACTGAATTATCCTCCTCTCAAAGTTTTCAATTTTGAGCTAAAAATTGGGTATGTTTTAATGAAAGTCTTTCAAGTGCTAGAGCTCGAAATTTCAACCCAATCGAATCGAATCGATCCGAAATTCGGTTTCGGTTTGGATTTTGGGCAAATCGAATAAAATCGGTTTGAAGCTCAAAATCGAACCGAACCGATATTGCCCACCCCTAGTGTATAGAAAGTGAGAGCTAGTCTTATTGTATGCTATATGGCGCTCCCTGTTTCCTTTTCGTTAATTGGTGTGGATTTACTTTTCTCTATTGTGTTTTCACCATTTCATATGTTGTGGGCGGTTATTTGCTCATAATATTGCGCAATTATGAGCAAATATATAGGAGGCAAGTGGTGTGTTTTAGTCATTTAGCAGGGGTTGTGGTCCAGGCATTCAGTTGAAAATAAAAGGGCATGTTTTTAGGCTGCTGCTAAATAACACATTTCTGTTCAAGGACAAAATAAAAGGGTATGTTTTTAAGTTGTTGCTAAATAACACCACCATTTCTGTTGAATGACACTAATAAATATGTACTTTCTGAATGATATCACCAATATAAAAAAAAATTAATAAAAAAATCTTAACCTCTCTTCTCCTCTCTCCCTTTTTTTCTCTATCAATCACCACCTCCTCCTTCTCCCTCTTTACCACCAACTCGCCACTGTCACCTCTCATCCTCCATTTTTCTCACCACCACCACTACGCCATCGCCAGCACCACCTATCATCCACCTCCCTTCTTATTCTTCTTCTCCATCAATCATCCTCGCCACCTCGCTATCACCACCGCCACTTTTCATCCCACATTTTCTTATTATTCTCCTCATCCTCCTCCCCTCACCTCTTCTTCTTCTTCTCTGTTTATTTTTTCTTCTATTCATTTTTTAATTTTTAACTTTTTTCCCTTGCGGAGGTTCCAGCGAGTGGGGAACCTCCACTCACAGGAACCTCTGTGAGGGCGAAGGAGAAAAAAACATGGGAGTTGAATATGAAGAAGATGAAGAAAGGAAAGGAGAAAAATAAGAGGAAGAGAATGAGAAGAAGAATAATAATAACAAAGAAAAATAACACGAACAAATGAGAAGATGAAGGAGTGGCGGTGCGGGTGGTGGTGCAGCTAGCGGTGGCAGGTCGGAGGTGGTGGGTGTTGCTCATGTAAAAAGAGAAGAGAATGTTGTGGTGTCCTTCAGTAGATCCCCAAAAAAGTGGGGTGGTGGTGTCTTTCAACGAAAATGGTGGTGTTTAGCATTAGCCATGTTTTTTTTTTTGAAAGGCGAGCTGGGTTTTTAAGGATCTCATAACCTATCAACTGGGCGACCTATAGGTCAACACCCATTAGAAAGTAACCATGCCGCAGGTGGGATTCGAAGCTAGGATGGGGGGACAAACCCACACAACCCTAACCACTAGGCCATTGGCCATGTTTTTATCTGCATGAAAAAACCAACGAACACGTATTGAACAGTTTAACAGTGGAATTGTGTAGTTTATCCCTGGTAGATGAGCTTTGCATACGCTTGAATTTTATTTTCCAAAATCTCATCATGCGATGAGCACACTTATGCCCCAAAAATTTACTAATATACATCTAGAGATAGAAATGTATCTTGAGTCACGGTTATTATTAAAACTGTTAAGAAAATATTCGTAGAATTGTATTGAATTGTTATAAAATTTCTTAATTGAATACAAGCTTATATAAGCTAATTCTGACCTAACATTGTGGAAACAGGAAACCTAAAACTTGTTATTCTAATAGAGTTCTATTTTATTCCGACTTTCCTATTCTTTAACATATGTAGACTTTCCTTCTTTAACACTCCCCTTCAAGTTGGAGTATATGTTTGTAACACCCAACTTGCTAAGAAAGTTATCAAACTGATAAGTACTCAAAGCTTAGTAAACAAATCTGCTAGTTAATGTAGTGTTCCAACATGCTCAGTCTAAATAGTACCCTCTTGTATTTTCTCTCTAATCAAATGACAATCAATCTCAATATGCTTCGTTCGCTCATGAAAAACTGGATTAGATGCAATATGGAGTGCAACCTTATTGTCACAAAACAAGAGGGTTGCTCATTAAGAATGTACTTCAACCAGGTTAACTCCCAGTATGTGGAAGCCATGGCCCTATATTTTGCTTCAGCTGTAGATCTTGCCATTGTAGTTTGTTTCTTAGCTTTCCAAGAAATCGGTGAATTGCCAAACATGATAAAATAACCTATAATGGATCTCCTAATATCTCTACATCTAGCTCAATCTGCATCACAATAAACTCTCAACTGTAATGAGCTGGTGGAAGAAAGAAAAAAAAATTGATTTCCAATACATTGAAGAAACAATGCAATTTCTGACTGCAAAGTTCAAGCTCAAAGATTTAGGAAAATTGAAATATTTCCTTGGCATTGAAGTTGCGAGGTCCTTTAATGGAATGTTTTATCTCAACGAAAATATGCACTTGAAGCATGGGAGGACACAAGGTATCTTGGAGCAAAGCCTTCATGTTATCTTATGGATCAAAACTTGATGCTCACACAGGACGATGGAAATTTACTACCAAATCTTGCAACGTACCGCAGGCTCATTGGAAGGTTGATAAACTTAACGATCACGATACTAGATTTGGTTTATTCTGTACATGTCCTAAGTCAATTTATGGACAAACCCAGAATACCACATTTGGATGTTGCACACATGGTTTTGAGATACATCAAGGCTGTACCAGGATATGGTATTTTTTTTTTGGAAAGCGAGCTGAGTTTTTATAGGATCCCATAACCTATCAACAAGGTGCAACCTACAGGTCAACACCATAAGAAAGTAACCATGCCACCGGCGGGTCTCGAACCTAGGATGTGGGGGATAAACCCACACAGCCTTAACCACTCGACCATAACACCGTTGAAGTATTGGAGATCATTACCTGTCAATATTACATCATCAACATATACAATAATCGCAGTAAAGCTGTTACCCTTGGATCAGACAAATAATGAGTAATCGACCTTAGACTAATTGTAGCCTGCTGATATGAGAGCAGATGATAACTTAAGGAACCATTATCTCGAGGCTTGCTTGAGACCATATAAAGACTTGTTCAACTTGCATATTCGAATCTCCCCCTTTCAGCCAAATTCAGGAGGAAGACTCATCTAGACATCCTCAAAAAATCACAAGAAAAGCATTGTTGACATCAAGTTGACATAAATGCCAACCTTGTGTGGCTGCAAGAGCAAGAAGAAAACGAAAAATAGCCAATTTAGCAACATAAGCAAAATTTCTTTGTAATCAATACCTTCAACTTGAATGTATCCTTAGCCATAAGACGAGCTTTGTAGCGCTCAACGCTACCATCTGGATTAAGTTTGATCTTATAAACCCATTTACAACCAACCAAATGTTTGCTAAGAGGAAGATGCTGTAAAGTCCAAGTGTTATTGGTTTTAGAGCATTAATCTCATTTCTCATGGCCTGACGCCACTTTGGATCCTGCATAACCTACATAAAATTGGTGGGTTATTTGACTAAAGAAATAGATGTGGTGTAAGCCTTGTGAGAGGTGGATAAATGGTCATAGGGAAAAAATCAGAAAGGGGATAAATAATACTTGTAGGAGGCCCAACTTTCGAAGCAGATGAGTGGGACGATCAGTAAGGCAATCGAGCATCAAAATGATATTGTTGAAGATAAGATGGCTCATGGGTGGCATGAGTGGAGGTGTAAGGTGGGAGAGGGGGTCCAAGGGTGGAACAGGGGCAGGGGCGATTGCTCGGGGTTGGGTTTTTGATCGATCGGTGATGGAGGCATCATATTGGGCGACCGATCAGTGAGAGTGGTCTGACTGGTCGGAGAAGGGCATCGTTGGAGGATCAAAAAGAAGAGCATGGGCGACCGGTCGGTGAAGTTTGCCCAGTCGGTCGGCGAGGTGATTGTGCATTTTGTCAGAAAAATAAGGAAAAGTCTCCTCATGAAAGATGACATCACGAGAAACAAAGACCTTTTTGTGGTGAGATCGTAGACTTTGTATCATTTTTGCCTGTGAGGGTATCCAAGAAAGACGCATTGATTAGAATGAACATCAAATTTGCTAGGACGCTAGGCATGTGTAGAAGCGAAACATAGACAACTAAATACTCGAAGGTGAGAGTAGGTGAATACTCGAATGTGAGAGTAGGTGGGTGGTCTGTTATAGAGAAGTTCAAAAGGCGTTTTGCTTTTAAGAACAGAGGATGGTGTGTGATTAATGAGATAGGCAATAGTGAGAATTGTTTCCCCCCAAAAATGTTTAGAGAGATGTGCTTGAAACAAAATAGCACAAACGACATTCAAAAGATGTCTATGTTTGCGTTCCGCCACCCCATTTATTGGGGCGTAGAAACACATGAAGTTTGATGGGTAATGCCTTTTGAAGCATAAAAATCAGTGAGAAAAAAATTCAAGGCCATTATCATTGCGAATGGTTTGAATT
Organism: Berberis thunbergii; assembly: GCA_003290165.1. Classification (NCBI taxonomy): domain Eukaryota; kingdom Viridiplantae; phylum Streptophyta; class Magnoliopsida; order Ranunculales; family Berberidaceae; genus Berberis; species Berberis thunbergii. The sequence goes on from QNQO01000969.1 coordinate 156,571, forward strand.
TTGGAAGAAAATTAGTTTTCAACATAATTAATGAAATTAAGAGTGTGCATGTGTCAGACTTGTGTTTCATGAGATAAATCCAAGTACATCGTATATAATCATCAACAATTGTGAGAAAATAACACACTCCAGAAAGGAAAGCAACGTGATATACTTTCCAAATATCAACATGTAATAAGGAAAAAGGAGTAATACTCGAAATATGGGATAAAAGAAATTTATTTCTAGTTTGTTTTGTCAAAGGACAAATAACACATTTATTGGAAACACGAGTACTAGCATCGCTAAAAGAGACAGGAAGAAGATGAAGAGTTTTGTCCGAAAGGTGACCTAGGAGATTGTGCCATAACACAAGGTTGTTGTCTTGAGTGATGCGACAAGTAGTGGAAGTTGTGGTGGTGGTGCCATCCAGGTAGAACAAACATCAGGCTCAGTTGTTGTCCCAATCATCTTCCCCGAACGAAGGCCCTGTATCATACAAGAATTCTTGAGAAAAATGGTGAGACAAGAAGAATGTTTTGTGAGTTTGCTAATGGAGATCAAATTAGGATTAAAAGAGGGAACACAAAAAACATCATGCAAGGCAAAAACAGAAGAAAAAGTCATGGTGCCAATGTGTGTAACAATAGCAAGTGTGCCATCAGGAAGCTCAATGGTTTGATTGTGCACGGGTTTGGAAAATGTGAGTAAATGAGGGTTATGAACTATATGATCAGTGGAACCGCTATCAAGGATCCAAAATGAACGAGAGCCATGAGATTTAAGAGAAAATACTTTACCTGACAATTTTGTAATAGAAAAGTCATTACTAACATTGTGAGCCTTGGACTTGTTGATGGTCAATAGGGCCATGATTTGCTTGCACTGCTTGGAAGTGAATGGAAAAGGATTGGATGGTGACACATCCGAAGAAGTAAATACGTTATTGCCCACAGGGCGATCTTTTTGAAAACGCCGTTGTTCAGCGAGGTTCTTAAATTTTCGACAGTGTCACGCCCCGATTTTCGAAGAAAACGAAAATCCCAAAATCCACGTAGGATTATTCATTTCCTCAAAACTCGGGACGTGAAAATTCAATAACAACAGAAACAAATAGCAACAACAACTAAAACATGATTAAATTACTAAAACAAATAAAACTCTAATCCGGAGAGACTCTGACGTTGCTAGCCCCACTAATGAAACTCCAGTAACGCTGTCCAAAAATCTCTAAACCTGAAAGGCTAATCGGCTACATTCCCAAAGGAATGTACCCAAGAAACAAAAACTCACTTGGGTCAGCAATAAAGCTGGTGTGAGAAATATTCATCCCAAAATCAATAAATCCGCACATGACAACATCAAAATAAACAAAACAATAAACAACCACACCATCAGGTAGTTCCTCAATGAGGCAAATGTGTTATCATCCTAACTATAGAAATTGACTATGACAAGTCTGACTTGCAGAAATATGAGTAGACTTGCCATTTTGCATGAAAATGTTAGAAGCAACTGAATAATATTTCTAAGTTATCAGTCCTCACAAATGTGATTTATTTTCAAACAATGATACAATTCATAGTCATATTAGACTATTATTGAAATATTAACAAAACACATTTTATACTTTTAGGAAGACATGTAATTTTCATGCAATGGTTGAATGAGCATTTAGTTTCTTCCTTTAAGGTAATCATGCACATACACACAAAAGAAATTTTGCTTCTTTTTCACAATCGCACTATCCTCATTGTGCCGAACACACTTCACCCAAGTGTGTCTCCATTGCCTTAGAAACCACTTGGAGCGTACATGTTCCAAGTGGGTGCCACATCGAGGAACATATCATCTCACCTGACGTTCGATCCAGGGCAAGCATTTTCTAACTCTACACGTACAACTGAACTCACATGGAATGGTGCACCGATATGCAAGCAAGTCTGCATACCCATAATTCTATCACATGTATACAAGCAAGTCTGTATACAAATCACATTTTTCACATTTTTTTCCAGAGTTGTGGAAAAGAGAATAAAAAAAATAAACTAAAACTCAAAACTCTTTTATGGTGACACTTTGTCAACCATAAATAAATCAACCACAGTATCCACCATTCTTTTGGGGAAACAAATAATATTTCCATAAATAAAGTTTCTATAACCCAACAGGGATCAAACTCATTCAATATAAGATTCATCTTCCTATGCGCATGAATAATATCACACTTTCAATCATAGCTCCTTATTGAACCCAATTCAATCGATTAAATAACATTATTACTTAATAACATTGTTATCTATATAAAGGCCAACACATGTATATATATGAAACCATACTCAAATTCTCATTATCATACATTACAACATATAGCAAGGGAGTTCAAAATGTTCACAACCACCAGTACAAAACTATTTTGTATGTCAAAAATAAACTTCCATTCAACCTATTCTGAGCCCACGTACCAAGTCCCACTCACTACACCAATCCCTATAGAATCAGTATTCACACTATAGTGGAGGCACATAGAAAGTTGCCTCCACTGACAAAAGTCATAGCTTTAGAAAATTTTAATAAAGCCCTAAATTTTATAATGGGCTATAATTAGGATCGTTACACCACATCAACATACCCAGAAATCAAGGAATTTACACCATACATCAAACAAACTTGATTATTATACTAATAAAACAAATAATATTATTATTTAAACCATTGTTGTGTACAAATATCTAATACTCCATACAAAATAAAATAAAAATGAACTAATATTAAAATGTACACTGAGTAGTAGGAATAGCCACATACTCATATGATGTCATGCAAACTATCCTATTAGGACAATAACTTTCATTTTTTTTGAACAATGACGTCAAACAGGAACAGGGACCAGTAATGTCAAACAAGAACAATGAACATTGATGTCAAACAGGAATAGAAACAGTGATGTAAAATCGGAACAGGAACAATGAACATTGATGTCAAATAGGAACAAAAAGAGTGATGTAAAACCTGAACGGTGATATCAAACAGGAACAGTGATGTCAAACCAGAACAGTGAACAGTGATGTCAAACAGGAACAGTAATATCAATATGAACAGTGATGTCAATTCATTTTTTTTTTCATTTAAGGTTTAAATCAAACCAAGACTTCAAATCGATTTTTCATTAAAAATATAAATCAAACCAACAATGTCAATTCGATTTTTTTTCCTCCATTAAAGATGTAAATAAAATCAAAATGTCTAGGGATAGAGTTTTACTCACCTCTTTTTGCAAGAATCCCAAGATTTAAGCAAATTTCTTCCTTCAGCACCTCCCACCTTTTTCAACGTAAGTTTTTTTTTCTTCTGTGTGCATCCAGAGATAAAAAGGGAGGCTAGGGCTTAAATGAGTTTTTAATTAGGGTTTATTTGGCTAAACACAACCATCCCTCATCTCTTATTCTTTTAACCTTTATTTTCCTCTAACCAATACCCTAACCATTACTTTCATGAAAGCCCAAACTCAAGCCCAAGAAAATTGAATAAAATCCATCAAGATTAGGGTTTAACTAAAGTATATGTGCACCCCTTTTTTTAGAGTGTGACTAATTAGTTTACTTAAGGCAAATGTCTTATTTTTTTATTTTTTTTTCAGGTTTTCAAATTTTGGCTAAACACACACACACCTTATTCTATTTAGCAATGACAAACAAAACAAATCTTTTTCCCAATAATTGAGATTACAACATATGCCACAATTAATAAATAAGAAAATTTATATTTATTTAATTAGGCGGGTATTACAGACAGTGTGCCCTTTCAATCTACAATAATCACAAGTGAGATGAGAACGACAATCGGCAACAGTATGACCTACCCTGTCACATGTTCCACACTTGACGTCAGGATTAAAAGGCTTTCGGGATCCTCCTAGCTTGTCAGCATTGCGTGCACCTTTATGATCAATATTTCGCATGGCAAAAGCTGCAGCATCAGGTATGGTGGGTTTGCCAGTAGAGATTTCTTGCTGGCATTCATGAAGCACGAGGGAGTAAACCTTGTTGAATAAAGGAAGATGGTCCATCAACAAAATTTGACCCCTAACAAAATTGTAAGCGTTAGTTAGCCCCAACAAGAACTTGATCGAGAGTTGAGTGTGGACATATGTAAGAATGGTGTTCATGGTGTTGCTAGTGTCTTCAACAAAACCAATCACATCATCCAATTCGTCCCAGAAAGCCTTCAATTTGGTAAAGTATGTACTTACATTCATCGTCCCTTGAGTGCAACCATAGATTTCAGATTCAATATGATAGATATGCACGTAATTAGTCTGTGCATACCTTTCTTTTAAATCAACCCAAACATTATAGGCCAATTCATAGTACATAGCACTTGCCTGGAGGTCAGGTGAGATGGCGTTGATGAGCCATGATTTCACCAAGCTGTTGCAATGATTCCATTGTAGTAGTTCATCATTCTTGGCTTTGTTGCTAGGTTTCCTGATAGATCCATCAACAAAACCCAATTTATTTTTAGCTTTGAGAGCCATGGTCATCCCTCGACTCCATATGTTGTAATTGGTGGGAGTAAGCGGCTGTGAAACAAGAGCCACTCCAGGTTCATCGGAATAGTGAAGAAAGTATGGATGATGAGGATTGTCATATGGTGAGGTGGTGGTGTTGGAACCACTGTTTGTATTGTCGCCCATGGTGACGGCGGTTACGTGGTGTATTGGTGGATCTGAACTATGGGGTCCAAATATGGATCTTTTTGGGTTGTGGTGCTACTGACTTTTCGGTCAGGATGCAAATCGACACTCATTCCTCACGACTCTACTTCGTCCTGCTACGGTGGCTGAGAGAGAGACAAAGGAAAGAGGAGAGAAAGAGAACGGTAAGAGAGTGGTTGCAGTGAAGGGGAAAATGACGAAGTGGAGTCGTAATGGAGCTGGACGATGTTTGTGTGCGACAATGGTGGTGTGTTATGTGGTTGCGTGGAGGAAGCAGACATGAAAAAAGGAAAAAAAAAAAAAGGTCTGTGAGGGAGATGAGGTGGGGTCGAAAAGGAGCTTTGTTATCAACAAAACAAAGAAATAAAACAAAGAAAATCTTGAGAAAAAAAACAATTGAATCTAGGTGAATGAAAAATCACAAGGGTTCAAGAATCCCTCATAGATTTCACCGCTTCAACCTGTATTGATTTAGTTATGATAATTCAATTATGTGTTTCACATCCCAAACAACATAATCGAAAAATAATCTTTAATGCGCTAATATATTATTATGTAAAAAGATATGAGAATTCCCTAACAACATGCAGTCAATAGCCATGAAGAAATTTGTTGGAGAAACTTTTTGAAGACACTTCCTAACAAACAACAACACTTCCAAATTTTTTATTAGTTTTATTCTAAAGGTTTTCTCACATTTCATTTACATCCTGGTTGCTTAATAGAACAATCTTTTATCATGAATGCAAGTGATTGGTGTAAACACTCTTGTGTTAATGCATGTTCACAACCTACAACTCATTTTGTTACAGATCAACGATCCTTTTTTAACCATGTAAGTGACCTCTTTTTCCTATGACTCACACCATCATATTTTATTGCTATTGTGATACACAGGCACACACATTTACTTATATGTACTCTTCACCAAATTAAATCATTTCAGAAGGGATTAAAAAAAAATTGAAAGTGGCTTGGAAGTTCCACTAAGTTATAGATGCTATGTTAACATCATATGTACCTCATCATTGTAGAAAATAAGCCTCTATATGAAGTCATTACGAGATTGTGAACATATTGTTCTACTTACTCCTCGCTACTTCAAGGTAATAATGTTCAATTTAAGTTCAATTTAGCATAAACATTGTTTAGCATTTCTATTGTAGGCATCATACAGGTACAGTAAATGGAAAGCAAATGCTTTTGTGGGAAATACTAAGACTCGATTAACGATTTGAATGTTTCCATGGATATAGAAGTGTTATGCCTCTCTTCCCAAAGGTTTTACTTTATTCAAACACTGAGCTTTGATGTGAAAGTTTCTCCATTTTTTTAGTTGATTTTGATTGTCTTTATACTTTTGGATGATTTATAGGGTGCATAATGAAATATGTGAATTTTCATTTGGATGATTAGTTGCAAGTAAAAAATTGATTAGGATAAGTTTACGGGAAAACATGGAAATGAGATCCAATTTGCTTATATTCGCTAACTATTTTCTTTTACCAAACAGGGCACGGGTGGTAGGATGGCCTCCAATTCGATCATTCCAAAAGAATACCATGGCTGCCAATCCATCAAAGAACACTGATGATACACTAGTATTGGTTAATGAAAAACAAATAGAGAGTAATCGCAACAATCACTACACCAAATTGGCATTTTTGTAACAACCTTCAAAACAGTAACATTTTTGAACTATAACAGTCCACCAAACAATTTTACACATTTTCACAAACAAAGTGATAAAATAATTGTATCACCATCAATAGTATGGTGCTACAAGTGATACTATTCATGGTGATCCAATTTATTATAACACTTTTTTTGTGTAATTATTTTTCACTTTCTTTTACTAAATTTAGTTTTAACTTGAAATTGTTTGGTGGACTGTTACAGCTTAAAAATGTACTGTTTTGGGAGTTGGTACAAAAATGCCAATTTGGTGTAGTGAATGCATTAAACATGTTGTCATTTTGTACAGAAAATCATGCATTCGGGCTTCAGGTGTTGTGTGGCGTCCGTTATGAGGTCATAATTAAGATTGTACATGAGACAAATCATACCCAATTTTTTCATTTATTGTTTGGACAATTTTAGGTGAGAAGAATCCTAATACTCAAGTCATATCTACAAGGGAAAATTAAATAAATCAAAATCAACCTCACTGAAAATGACAAAATATTGCACTTAACTTTGGAACACACATACGATCTTTTGGATGGTTTTATTGCTTGAGAATGCATACTTTTTATTTTCCATTCCAATGGTTCTGTGGCTTTAGAAGGATTTTAAAACTTGTAAAGTAGGTTTTGGTCTCACAGAAGCGAAAAAAGTAGGTGCGTGTTCAAAACTAAACACATTTCAATTGAATGACTTACGCTTGGGGTTACTAGCTAGCATCACCACCATACATAAATTGTATTCCCTTAATATCATCTTCATTGAGTTCCCTCTTTTTAAGTCCCAGTTCAACAAAAGGCCACATCACAGCATCTGGAAGCTCTTCGTTGTGATTAAGTCCTAGAGTGTGTCCGATCTCATGCAATGCAATAGATTCTACATCATACTCATCCGCATTAGGGATATAACCCCATTTTTCATCTCCATCAAAATGAAGCATTCCATACGGTGGTGCATAACCATGGGCTACAGCATTTCCAGCCCCAAAGAATGCACGTGTATCAAGAGGATCAATATTAGAGTGGTTTCCTCGTCGGAAACCAATCGTAATATTGGCATGGCTTTTTTCTTGTATTTCTAAAAAGTTGAATTTATATACTTTAGCCCATTTTTCAAAGGAACGTTGAAAACAACCCTTGAATTGTTGGAGATCTGTGGTCTGGGCAATAGTCTCATCAAAAAAATAGGTGACAGTGGAGGAGTTCCATATCAGGGGCTTCCCAGTTTCTGAATCTACGAAGGGTTTATAATGTTTCGTGTTGTGGAGACCAGACACTGAGGCCGCAGCCTCAAGGTTTTGCCTTCGCTCACCCGAAACTTCTCTGATCTTGTCAGGCACTCCACATCTAGGCTTGTTCATCAGTTCCTTTGTTTTATTATCTATAAATCCAGTGGGTTGGAGGCCATATTTAATTTGGAACTCTCTTACTCCATCTTCTATGGAAAGTGAACTCCCAACTTTGCTGCCATTTGGTCCTGCTTCCTCTTTTACTGTTGTAGGATCCAAGTATCCATAATACATAAGATACTGAACAGGATCAACATGAAGAGTTACCTGACATAGACCCAAGTATGGTATAATTCCGATAAATGATAGAATCAATAGAGGAAATGCTTTGTGAGCTACTTTTATTGTTTCCATGTTTTATAATGTATTGCACTGTTATTTCATTCATACATTCATTTTATACCTTTTGAACATACAAGAATAAGCAAAGGGAAATTTTGTCGATAACTTTAGATAGCATATACTAAATATAGACACCATGGAAAACTTACCATACATTTTTTGTCTATTTTTAAGGAGTGTAGTTATAAGAGTTTGATGAGACTACTTTTATTGGAGTTTGAAGGAGTGAAATTGGGGGAGCATATGTATTGTTCATGGCCATAAACAAAGTTCCAAGTGTTGGACATGCTTTTCTTTAAATAACCAAAACTTCATTTAAATACGCAAAACGTTTTTTTTTTTTTTTTTTTTTTGATAAGTTAGGTTTCCTGCCTCATATGAATCCCATCATGTTTTGTTTCTAACAAAAAAAAAAAAATACATTTTGCGTATTTAAATGAAATTTCACTCGTTTAATCGCAAATAAATACTTACAATAAAAAGTGGTATAAATATTTTTTTAACCCACAAAAAGAGTGAAAATTCCTCACAAATTTAATAGCGTAATAAATATCCCTAAGTCGCATTGATCCAAAACTCCGTAAAGTGGAAAATAATGAAACCCGAATCAAGCGCATCAAAATATGAACACATGGTTCCATTGCATCTCCTAATCGAGCAAACTCTCTTCGAACTAATACCAACCATCGGGTTCTCTTCACCTAATGAGCCTCTGCCATTCCTTCTTTTGATCGAGCAACCCCTCATTTTTTTTCCTGTATGGATCTATGGAAAAAGCTTATCTTATTATCTCCATTTTTCACTCTTTATTATTATTATTATTATTATTATTTTCTCTATTTTATTATCATTTCCCTTCTTATTTCTTTCTTCCTGTACACCTATCTCCCCCTCCCATTTTTTTATCCACTTTGTTTACCCATCCCCAACTATGATCCCTTTATGAGCCACCTTTAACCAAATATAACTATGAGAAAATCCCTAATTACTATGGTTCATTAATATAACTGCACTCAACATATTATTTTAAATCCATAACAAAATAATCCCAAGGGTATTGGGAATGGGCTTTGATGATGATGATGATGAAACCTATAACAAAATAACTAATAAAATGGACATTTTTGAAATAATAAAAATGCAATATGTAGCTAATAAATTTCTAGCTACCGCTAGAGTACTAATTTACCCATGCATAAATTAAGTACAAATAAAATTTCGAACAAAACAAATTATAATGATATTATTATCAATTTACTTTTATATAAGTCTAAGGCTAACATTAAGATTGGATTTCGACGAGGAAACCACTCAAATATTGATCCTATTGATGAACGCACCCATTTGAGGGGTACGGTAGGGCTACAACCCATGCTTATAGTCCACCATACAGGTTGTTTCATTATGATGCGGATGAGTTATGGATTTTACCCCAAGGATGGTGAGATGGACATAGAATCCATGAGATTTGGCACATACTAGGATCTTATCACAACTAGGGGTGGGCAATGTCGGTTCGGTTCGGTTTTGAGCTCCAAATCGATTTCATTCGGTTTGCCCAAAACCTAAACCGAAACCGAATTTCTTATTTGTAAACCGATGAATTCGGTTGAACCGAATTTCGGATCTGTTCGGTTCGGTTGAGTCAAAATTTCAAGCTCAAGCATTTGAAAGACTTTCATTAAAACATGTCCAATTTTTTTACAAGCCCAATTTTTTTTATAGACCCAATTTTTAGCCTAAAATTGAAAACTTTGAGAGAAGGGGGTGATTCAGTGCAACAAGGAGTATTGCAGTGCAGTTTTTGCATGAATCAAGTATTGACACCTACTTGTTATTTAGTTATTTATATATATCTAATTAATCGGTCGGTTCGGTTATAAATCGGTCGGTTCAAAATTGTAAACCGATTTCAAACCATTTATAATCGGTTTGGTTCGGTTTAAATTATTTTCTTTCTACTCATATTTCGGTTCGGTCGGTTAACCAAATTTAAATCGGTTTTTGCTCACCCCTAACCACAACAACAATTCTGAAGTTGTCATGTGGTCGTACTTGTTTGCAAGAGTTATAAAGAGGCAACTCACCCAATATGATATTGATGGAATATATTCTATATATGTTGCTGCAATCAATCAACCTAAGTAACCTTCATGTCAATGGACAACCAAAAGTTTTGACTTTTTGGATGCTACCAGAAAATTTATGAATAATGATGATGGGTTAGAGTTTTTTTTTTTTTTTGAAATCGATTTTATTAATGTTTATATGGTGTCTATTAAGTTGAGGGTGATGGCTGAAAAAAAACGCTTCAACTCCTCGTTAGTTAGCCATATTGATGGATATAAAAGCAGTGAAAATCAATAGAACTCCAAGTAACAAATATTTACAACAATACAAAAATCACTATTTGCCAATGTAGTATTTTGGCATTGTAATAGTCATAGTAACAACTTCAAAACTTATACCCAACGATAGCACAATAATAATATTACCATTTTCATAAATGTTTACTTGATACTATTTGCATACAGGTACAAAAAGTGAGAAAAATTATCACGCATAAAGATTTCAAGGGATAGAAACAATAAATAAAATATGTAGAATGTATTTAAAAAATTAATGAAAATTTTAATATAATTGATGTCCATTAGTTTATAAAAATCATTACAAACCACAAAGTTAGAACTTGCAGTGATATCATTGGCTACAAAACTTTCAAAATAAACTACAAAATTTCACAATCAGGACATAATACATGAAATAATGTTGTTTTCGAAACCTAACAGATTCCAACAGCTTTACGCCCAACGCATTTGCATCAAACACTATCAGTGCTCATCCACAAGTCACACCACAATTAAACGACCGGTGTGTCAAGTCTTTCACCTTCATCTTACTACATTCTTCATTTAGCCAACATTGACAGCATAGCCATGAACACAATATAGCCAGACTTATTTTGTTGTGATTTAATACATGTTGAATCTGACAAGGCACAAAGGGATTGATAAAGTTGTTGTAAGAGATCCACCTATGAGAGATATTGCTCAGCTACTTTGCCCCATTGGTCCTTGATCAATGACAAGGAGCCTTGCTTTGCAGTAGATGGCGGAGGCCTGAAAACAATGTACATCAAACATTAAAAAAAAGTAATAGAATTGCATATGTGCAATGTGCATCATTTATTAAATGTCCTTGAAGAAGAAGGAATAAAGAATGAACATATTCAGACACGTACAACCATTTGGAGACACAAGAACAACAAATTGAAGGTGCGCAATCACCACAACACTTAATAACAGGGAGGGTTTCTCCAGGATGAAACTCAATCTGATATTTTAGGCAATGAAGATATGAAAGTGAATCCACATAGACAAGACACAATATGGCCTACTCTAATCGAAAGAAAAACTCGGATAAGGAGAAGAACGATTATCTTTCAGTATCCTTTTCAGCTTGGCCAGATGAGTGTTCATGTTCAGCTCCATCATGATCTACTTGTGAAGAGTATTATACCTCTTTTGCTTGCCAATCTTAGTCTCACTAGGCTCATTTTCGTTCTCAATCTCGGATTCGATCCTGGACATATTTCCAACTACGCGTTTGCATACTCCAAGTCCTTCATTCGTTCCATCCAGGGTTTCCTTCATAATGCCAACAACGTAAGAATGAACTTCCCAATGAACTCCAAGTTTCCAAGCCATTGAGTTTTTCCTTCAACTTCTCAATTTTTCATTCATATTCATGCACAAATGTCCTAGAGCTCTGCCTTACTGTTTCCCAACAACTCAGCCTTGGCCTTTCTAGACTTGTCAACCTTAGCCTTTCAGCTCTAACTTGGCATGAGCATGGGCATTTCTATTAGGGTTTGGTGCATTTCATGTAATAGGCTTGTATGGTCTTGGAATATGGGTGTCTGATCCTTATGAGGAATTCTAAATGTCGAGGAAACAGGCGAGGGACGGGACGTGGCGGGGTGGGGTGGGGACCGTCCACCCCGCTCGAGATGTGTGCCGTTGTTTTTTGTGTGCGCATCTCGAGCGGGGTGGACGGTCCCCACTCCGCCACGTCCATCCCTCGCCCGTTTCCTCGACATTTAGAAGCGCTTGATCCTTATAGACTAACTGGAAAAGTACAGTCTGTAAGTCCTGCATGGGCATAGAAGGTTTTGATCATGTTGCAGTAAAAAACATAGATATTACCTCTGTGTTGCCATATCTAGAAATTGTTTATGAAAATACTCCCGGGTTTGATCCAAGCATGGTGGGGTAGTTGCAGTTTCAATACCTTTATAGGGGTTTTATGGCGTAAATAATAGAATGGAGTTTTGAACACCTCCCAAGGATTAGGATTAGAATCCTCATTGGAGTGATTACAAACTCACAATTTTATTAATAAGAACAATAATCATTACAACTTAGTACACACAACACTCTTGTGCACACCTACTTACTTTGTGTGCACCACTTATAACTCTATTCACACTTCACTTGTACTCACACAAGTGTTCTTCACCTTGCATACAAGACTTGAGCTTACTGTGGTTGAACCACACACTTGAGCTTTTGGCTATATTATACAAAAAATGGGCTAGTGCCTATTTATAGTTGAGTAAGATAGATGGATGAGCATTGGAGAATTCTCTAGATGTGAGGATATTATCATCTAAGAGAATTTTAGAGATTGAATATGAACCACAAGCTTGATTCGCTATATATTTTTAGATCTAAAAATATCTAGGAAAGAAATTGTTACTCCATATTGTGAAGTGTCAATTTAGTGACAGGGACATGTGCCAATAGAAAATTGAAATGTTCACAATCAAAAGACTCGGAAGAATTGATGGAGTAAATTGATGCAAAACAAAGCCTTCATATATAGATATCAGGTATATACATATATCGAGAAGACTTAATGGAAACTCAAGAAATAGTTTTTGTATTTTTATAAAATAATTTTTCATGATTATTTTTTTAGAGTGTCAAAATATAAAAATTGCAAATTGTATTTTTGGAAAACTTTCATATTTCTAAAGTTACATTTTGTTTCAAAAAGGTATTTTGAGTTCTCAAATTGTTCTACTTAGTTTTCGACTTTGACAATGTGTATTTTATAAATATATATAAGTGGAAAACAAATACAGATCTTTCCCGGTTTGAAAATTGATTAGAAAAAGACTATTCTGGTAAATAGTTTTCCAAAGTTAGAGAAAGCCTTTGAAAAAGAACAAAAGTTTATAAACTTTTTATATCTTCATTTTTCAAAGGATGTTTTGATTAAACCTTCCAATATACAATTCTACAACTTACTGATATTGCTTTGGTGCATTTCGAAGTGTTTGCTTTAATGGGTTCCAAAGTGTGAATTTGGTGGATTCCGAATTGATGATCGTGGAGTAGCAAAGTTGTGAATCAAGGTCTTGAGGATTGTTGGTGGTGTAAGGGATGGATAGCTGGAGACAACAACTAGAAGGATTGTAGACTTTGATTGAGGTTGCTGGTAAAGTTTTGAACTTGTACGTAACTTTTCTCATTTTGGATTTTGTTGTCGATCAATGGTTTTTCCTCATAAGAGGTTTCCAGTAAATTTATGTGTTATTAATCTTTATTTTCCACACTTTTTGATTAATAATTTAGTTAATTAAGTGAATATCCATTAAGAATCAATCTTAGAAATTTCAAAGATATCTAGAGATTTTCTATAGTGAACATTTTTGAGTGATTGTAGTTATTGGAAGCATGGATTGTGATTTCACGGAATTTCGAAAAAAATTTACTCTATGAAAAGAAATGATGAGAAATTAAAAATCCCATAATTTCGTATAATTTTGAAAATTTCATCTAGAATCCACAACGCATAAAATTTTCGGTGCATTAGTCTTTTTCATCCTCTTTGATCTCCTCTGTGTGACTACGATTTCCTATCCTCTATGCGAGAGGTGGGAAGAAGATGGCATTGCGGGTGGAGGAGAATTCGATTATCCTAGCGCACCTGAGCTCAACGAGTTCGACGATCTTAGCTCAGATATCAAACCAGTCTCCGAGCCCTTGGAAGACATTGAACTGTTCATTTTCTCTATCTCTCTCTCTTTTTCTATTGTAGAGGATGGAATGATTGAGGATTTTTAACATTGTGGCAGTATTAGGATGGATTTGGGGGTGGTGAAGAGGAGGCAGACAAATAGGGGATTGATGGATTTGGTGAAGAGATGAAGCATTGTTTAGTGGGGAGGAGAAATTGAGATAGGAGGTTTCATGGAGTAAGAAAAGAGTTTTTATTTATTTATTTATTTATTTTTATTTTTTTTTTGAAGAAGAAAATGAGAGAAGGGTGCTCTTGTGAGATGATTTGGGAGAGAAGGGTGAAGACTGGTCCTTGGTTGAGAATAAGGCATGGACTATGTGTACCCACTATTTTGGATATGCTTTCTGTATGTTACCATTACCAATTTGTGTCATTATTGTGTGTCACTCAAAACTACCATATGCCACCACTAATGCTGAAAGGAAACGATTGGGAGTTTAGGTTTTTTTTTTTTCATTTTTATTTATATATATTTTTTTATATTGTTTGTTATGTTGAATTTGATTGAAATCCAATGTTTATAAATTTATTTTCTAGCATTTCTGTAGAGGTGATTGATACACATAAACAATAGGTTTATTTAATCGCATCTTATATTTCATATACCCTCGAAATGTATTATATATGTTTCATATCTCATCAAAATTTTTACTTTTTTTCTTTACACACCGAAATATTTCTTGAAATCTTTCTTAAAATCAAATGAATGAAATTACTTAAGAAAATCGAATTCACAATCCTTGATTGAAGAGACTTGAAGTCTCTAGAATACTTGAGTTGATGTTGCCACTTCAACATCCCCTAACACCATCTCACTATGATTCCAAGGTCGTGCCTTACTCTTCTTGACTGAATCATTACAATTTTAATTTCACATGTTGTCAAGTGCTTATTTTTCTTCTATCAGCGATATGAGCTTTGATATCACATCCATCTTCTTTGTTATGGATGTCGCCAAATTTCTTTTGGCTTTCTTCTTCTTTGACCAGTATCATTTTGCAGTTTGGCCTATTTTACCACAATTAGTGCATTTGTCATCATCTTCTTCTATTATCTTCACTTTACAATTATGTGCAAAATCATTTATTTTCCACATCTATAATAAGTCCTTAAAAAAAGTTATTATTTATTTATTTATTTTCTTGTTTGACATCACCATCGTTATTTGATTTTTCCTCCTTTGTACTTATGTTGTTGGAAGTCTCTTGACCTCCCACTCTTCATTTTCCATAGTAGAGGGCTTCTTCATTATCGTCCGTGATTGAAAATTTTGTCATCTGCATTGCTAATGTTTACTGATATATCAAGAGATTTTGCAACTCTAGTAGAAAGGATTGTGCCCATCCTCGGACTGCCGCAATAAACCCATTGTATTTTAGCTGTAACCCCCGAATAATAATTCTTCTCATATGATCTTCACTAATTGTAGACTCGACATCTAATGTGAAATTCCATGATGTATATTTTTAACTTTTATAAAGTAGTAAGAGATGGACATGTTAAATTGTGCAATAGTCCTGATCTCGTTTTCCAACAATTGTAGTCGGGCATCATTAACTCTGGAGAATAATGCAGCAAAATTGTCCCATGTTTCTTTCAGAGTCTTTGCATCACGAATATGCTCTATCAAATCCTTCTGTATCGAATCTTTTGATTGCGAACATTGTTTCCCCAGCCCGTATCTTCCACTTACGTAATTTCTCTACATTCTCCTGAATATTTTCTAGTAGAATAACATCATCACCACCAACAATCTCCCATAAGTCTTCCAATAAGTGTAATTATTATTATTCAACTTTTTAATCTCATTTTGTATGTCCGACAAGTTCGCCATAATTTCGGCATCACCTTAACACTTGAACAATAACTCGGCGCTTCAATAAACCCTTGGTCAATTCTGTGCGCCCTTTCAATTTACATTGAACACGGGCTTTGGGCCGGGCTGAGAAAATTAAACCCATTGATTTTTAGTCCATAAACACCAATCAAGAAAGAGTAGCTTTTTCTCACTCACACAACATAAAGAGCGAGCGAGAGAGAGAGAGAGCTGGAGTTCGAGAAAGAGAGAAAACCTAATCGAATCATCCTATTGATCGATCATGGCGTTTGCGTCTCGTTTCTTGTCCAGATCCAAACAGGTAGCAAAATAAACCCCCATTTGATTTTGCTTCGATATTAGGATTTAAATTAGAATCTGAAACTTAGTGTTTAGGGTTTTTTTCATTTCAGTTTTGGGGATTTTTTTTTTTGTTTTTAATAATGAACTGGTTTATGAAACTGATTGTGTGGAGTTCTAAATGTGGATACAACTCATTCACGAATTACCTACTGAAGAAAAAGAAGAAGAAGAAGAAGAAGAAATGCTCATTTTTGTAAAATTCGGTTTGATTTTTTTTTTTACTCAATAAAAAGATCCTTTTGATGTCTTTCTGCTTAATGGGGTAGATAAAAATTAAGTCTTGGTGGAAACGGATTAACTTTCTTAGGTTCAACAGATAAATTTCACAGTTCTTTTTTCTCATTTGTATTCTAGATCTGATTAATCTGTGTGATTTGTTTATAGTTGTATGCTGGTGAGATCATTTCGCAAAAGATACATGCTGTTCCAGTTCGTTTCTTTGCCAAAGAAGCTGCTACTGCAGGTGTTGGCCTTAAAGGAGATGGTGAGTAGCACTGGATTATTTCTTGATTGTCATTTTCACCACCTCAGAATGGGCTTTCATTTAATTAATTATTTGTTCTGCTAAGGGTATTACTTCTTTGTTGGTCCAATTTTATTCTAGTCTTAGAAGTTAAGGGTTAATATCAATATTAAGGCATGGGTTAAGGTTTATGATGTTGTTTAAATTTCTGAAGGAGAAGCATAGGCCTTACCCGAACTTGGATATGGGAGAAAACTAGTTACCCCCTAGTGTGGGTGATTTGGAAGGAGACACATAGCAAAATTTTCAAAGATAAAATGAAGAATGCTGATAACTTGTGGCTAGATATAGGATTTATGATGCTATATACATACCTGTAATTTTTGCCTAGCATTAGTTTCTTTCGCTGATTGCTAGTTTACATCAATTAAATATACCTTCATTTTGCTGATGAAAAAAACGCTTCCATTATTCACTGATCAATTGGTCTTTGGGCAATATTTTATATTTAAAGAGGAAATTTTAAGTTCTTTTTTTCCTAACCCAATAAATGCTCTGATGCCCTACTCATTTGGGAATGCCAAGAGTCTAGGATACTAGACAGAAAATGAAACTAACAAGATTGAAGAGAAGAGAGAAAGAATATCAATGGAAAAATAACAAGCAAAACTCAAGAAGAGGGAGTGTCATACCTTTATCTGATGTGAAATTTATTTTCAATAATGGTGTTATGAGTTGCCTTGATCACATGAGATGTTTACTACTTCTATCTGCATTGATCTTCATTCTTTTTCTGGTAGTGCCCATATTCCCTAGAATGGCGAAGAAAATATGTTTGTGAAAATTTGGCTGATTACTGATTAATTATGATTGAACTCATATCACTCCATGACCGAGTAGGGTACTGTGAACAAGTTGACTATATGGTTTGCAAGGGAGACACTTCCCATCTTTTGCACTAGTTTTAAATATCATTTCTTGAACCTTCTATTCTTTTTGTCGTCTCTCTCACTTTGTTCTTTTGAATCTAGTTTCTGTGATATTATAAGATTGTACATGTTTCTTTAATTTGTACTGTATTTTCTATATGATATTTGAACTCCTGGTGTACAATCTTTGTAGGACATTCAGTTCAGTTGTCAACATATTATGTGGGATTTATAATCGCATGTTTTAGATCTTTCTTTAACCTCTGCACTGTGAACTGGGTTCTAATTATATGGCCTTTATATATTATTAATGACAAGTACACCTGCTATGCTTTCTCAGAGATGTTGAAGAACATATTCTTTGATGTTAAGAAGAAATTTGAGAAAGCTTTGGGGGTCCTCCGTGAAAAGAAGATTACTATTGATCCTGAAGATCCAGCTGCAGTCAATCAATATGCAAAGGTCATGAAGACTGTTAGAGAAAAGTACGTATATCATTTTTAGTTGTGGATCTTTGTTAACTGTAACTTTGGTTTCTCTATTTCCCGATTGCAAAAGTTTGTTTCTCTTTTTGCTGGGTGACCAAAACAATTTGCATTTGTGTTGAAATCTGTAACCTTGGAAGCAACACAGTCAAATCCTTTATATTGATGTTTATCCACTACTATTTCTTGTCCTCAAATTTTCATTGCTCACTTCATCCTTGTTGGAGTTGTTGCCATGACTTCTCTCAGGAATAAAATCACTTGGAACTACTCGCTAATACTTCTGCTATTATTCCTAGTATTTTGTGGCATTGATGCATTTCCAGGTGTTTTTTTGTTACTCATACAGGGCAGACTTATTCTCAGAATCCCAGAGGATTCAGTACACCATTCAGACGCGAACACAAAATATTCCAGATGCTCGCTCATACCTGTTGACTTTGAAGGAGATACGAATCAAGTATGTGCTGTTTTGATCTTCCTCTTCTTCCTTTTCTTGAAAGTAATATTTAATGCTCAACTTGACTAATTTATTCACTTGTCTAATATAAATTCAGTCTTCCCTTCCATTTAATACCATACAACCAAAACATTAGACTTTTACAAAACTTCTCTTCTTTACTTTCTAGATCCTCTTGGGGAAACAAATGGCTATGAGGCGTAACCCTCTCTCGTACGTAGTAAATGTGGATAATGGACCTTTAGCAGTCCAGGACTGATGTAAGATTAAGTGAATTAATCGGATTTAATCAGTCTACTTTTTCAAATTATACATTTTTATCCCCTCACTAATGTAAATTATGATAAATAACATATCTTGACAATAAAAATTAATAAGACAAGTATTATAGAGCAACAAAAGTTATATTATTGAGCAAATTATGTAATCATGTCCAAAACATCACATTATAGAGCAATAACCACCACTACTCAATAAAACAATCTCGATTTCTCACTGATTAATCAGTAACTTACTGATTAATCGGTGACCACTAAATACCTAGTTCGGATTGGTCTATTCCTGATTTACACTAAATTACCGATTAATCGCTGCATAAATAACCCAACCTCTCTCGTTAGTCGTTAATCATAAGCCTTGCATTGAATTTGAGGCGAGCCTCAAATGGTAGCCTTGCAACGTTTTTTAAAACCATTATAAACGCAGACTCTTAGCAAATAGAAAATGGTGGACAATTAATAAGTTCAACCATGTTGTATTCACTAGGGTATACTCCGTTTCGTTGGCACGAAAAGTTTAAGATGATAAATAGAGTTTATTCTACTTTATTTTTCTAGCATCGACACCCCATTATAACTTGTCAAAACTTGATTAAGCCAATATATTGTTGACTATCCTTAAATTTTCATCCTTCACACTTACATGCCTAATCACCACCATCAATAATTGATGAAAAATAAATAAATATCAAAATGTTGGGTATTCCCCATGCTGTTGGTACGATAAAAGTTTAACATGATAAATAGAGTTTATTCTACTTTAAATATCAAGATAAATAAATATCAAAATACTTTAAATATCAAGATAAATAAATATCAAAATGTTAGGTATGAGAATCGAACCCATGCATTCTTATTGGGGATTGATTGAAGGTAAAACATAAAAGCTAACTTTAAGTCCTAGCCATTATATGCAAATTATGTTTATCTACAAACTTATATCTTGGTGCTTCAAGTTTTATATGATTCATTAGATTCTTATATTTGAGTAAATCTAAGTCGTCTTTTATCTCCAACCTCAAACGCTTTGTGATATAGACTACAGTAACACATTTAAGAACATTTATGTGGATGCCTTGAGTGAAATAAAAGCGCTACTTTGGGACTTCTTTTGAGTAATGTTTTAAGTGCCAAAAATCTAGGTAGTATTCTATCCTAATGGCTTAGATCTCTTGGGAGAGATCATATCTTCATCATCCTAGATTCTTTCCATGGACTAAGTTTCTTTTGGAAAGACCAGATAGTAGGTCGATGAATTAAAAATGTTTATCTCTAACTATCCGCCACTAGTAGTCCTGAAGAGCTTGTACTTATTTACCTCTTAAATGAACTGTAGTTTGTGTAATAAAACTGGTGAAACATGCCCATACTTTTTTAATTAGGGTTTTATTTTTCATCAGTGTTATTCACTCAAAAGTTTTCTGTGCATAACAATCATTTTGATATAACACAACAAACGGGTATAATTATGTCTCATCCATTTCCTAGGCTGAATAATCAATGTCAATTATCTAACCATTTACTATTTGTTACTCTTTCCAGTTTCCACTGCACGACTAGCTCTTTGAAATGATGAATCATGTTACTTGCATGAATCATCTCACTCCGTGGTCCATAAATGCTTGTCATAAATCTCAGGCGGAGGTAGGACGTGGTGTGCACTGTGCAATGCACTTTTGAGAGGTGTAACAGGTGTTAGGCAATACTGAGGCTTAGTTTCAGTTGACATAAAATTCATAAAATGCTAAAAATTTGTCTAATGAAGAAGATCAACCCTAAAGTAGCAGAGTGGAGATGCAGAGCCTTCCAAAGGGGTTTACCAAAGTTAATTTGGTATCTTATTCCACATGTCACTGCCTTTTCTCGGGTGGAGAGAATCAAAAGAGTTTTCAAGAATGAATTGAACAATGTGGGTCAAGTCATCTGGAGGTTCTAGGTCCCTTATGGCATTTGTGGTTCTTTGTAAACTCGACTTTGGAAACATCATGTATAGACTATACATCCTAAATAGATCAAGGGTGTTGCTATCCGTGCGGGTTTCTTTGTTTTAAGCTCCTTTTCAATTAATAGAATTTTATCGCTTTTCAAAAAATTACAGTGGCAACACGTAGAAGAAAAAAATAGACTGGTAGAGTGGGTTTCCAGCTTGCTCATTTTTTAAGTGTCTCATCCATTAGCTTAATTAAACTAATACATGGTATAGCTCCTCTGGCTTCAAGAGTGAGTTGCACAGTCATCAATTATAATTGATTTTCATGTCAAAGTTTAGCTGCCACAGTTAAGGCTGTGAGCATCCAGGTTGTCAATCAGATAGGCATCTTAAGTGGCCATGGTAGTGCCTCCTTTTGTGTTTTGTCTGTTTTTTTTTGGTAAAACGAAAAAAAACTGCGATCATCCAGGTTGTCAATCTGATAGGCATCTTAATTGGCCATTTTGGCAGTGCCTCCCTGTTTTTGAATTTATATTTTTTGGTGTAACTGTGTGGTTAATGGAAATTGGGTTGAAACTTAGCAGATTAAGAGGTTTAGGTTGACTGGTTTATTACATCGTTGTAAATGTCAGCATCTGTGGTTCCTTTTTCCTTTGTGTATGTATTGCCATGTATGTTTCCCATTCTATTGACATCTTATCAATTCCTTCTGAACGAAATCCACCTTTCCCCAGTTTACTGAATAAACCTTACGCCTTTAAGATATGACTATGCAAATAGAAACGTGGATTATCATTTTACTGTTTGCAGTTGCAGGTGTGGACTTTGATGCTTGCACCTGCAATTATATTGAAAATGTAGTTTGTTGCCATTTTATTTGTTGTTTATATATCAATGAATGGGCTTTCTTTTGATATGCTATAGGATTACCATAACTTCATAATTGCCAAGTTTTGTGTTCCTGGTTTAATGATAGATATCTTGTTTTTGTAGGAGAGGGCTCACTGATGACCTTGGCGCGGAGACTATGATGATGGATGCACTGGAGAAAGTTGAGAATGAACTCAAGAAGCCATTAATGAGGTCGGACAAGAAAGGGATGGGCCTTCTTTTGGCAGAATTTGATAAGATTAATAAGAAGTAAGTATTATAGATGCGCACTGATTTCGGAAAGTCAGTATTATAATACTATCATAAAACAACTGTTACAACTTGGTAAGGGTATCCAATTTCTAGATGTTCATAGTACTACTATTGTAACTATCCTGGTTAGGCACAACAGTGGTTATGGGGTTATCAAATGGTAACCCAGAAAGTGTTATCATCTAATAAGATTCAATTCATTATAGGATGGGATACTACTATTGTAACTATCCTGGTTAGGCACAACAGTGGTTAGGGGGGTTTCAAATGGTAACCCAGAATTGTTATCATGTAGTATATGTTTCAATTCATTGTAGGATGGGATACAGGCCCAACTTGTCATTTGGCTGGTTATGATATTTGTATCTGCGGTATTATTATATCCAGTTGGTATGTGTACATCTTCAACTTAGTAAGTGGCATTGTAGGTGCAGTTTATCAGAAGGTACTCTAGTGATGCTGAGCCGTACTTCCATATTCTCATTGTTTCTTGAAATCTTAACCAGTACCATGCTATTATTGTAATGGTGCTGCGAGCCTCTTTTGAGGTTAAAAGTATTAATTGTCGAACATTATGTTCTAGAATTGTGGCGGATGGTTTCACAAATCAAGGTTCGATCCCATGTCAGAGACATCTAATGGTTCTAGGGTCCCTTCAAAAGAAAAAAGGGAAAAAATAAATCTGTTCTAGAAATCTGGCTGCTCATTTGAGATTTCTATTTGGTCAGCTATTCCGCAAATATAAATTGCAGTTGTGGCTTGTGATTGATGCTCTTGATCATTTCTTTGACGTGAAAGTATTGTTCTCAATGCTTGCTGTATGTAAATATTTTGAATCAGGCTTGGCATTCGGAAAGAAGATCTACCCAAGTATGAAGAGGAATTGGAACTTAAAATTGCAAAGGCACAGTTGCAGGAGTTGAAAAAGGATGTAACTGAAGCAATGGAAACTCAAAAGAAAAGGTATGGCCTCTTATATGCTTTTTTATTTTTTTGTCATTTTAAGACATTGAAGTAGTTTCATTCGTTGAATCAATGTTCCAAATGTCATTATTGTTGAGATATATTGACCCATGATTTTAGGATTAGAAACTAGGTTACTTTGTGATTATGTCCGCTTATATCACAAATATTGATAAGCACTTATTGGTATTGCCAATGCTTATTAAAAAAAATTGACTCTTTTAGTGACCTTTGTAAATGTCAAAGTGACTCAGACAGTGCGGAAGCAGATTGTGGACATGAATGTCGTAATATAACATGTTATTTATACAAATAATGAGAATATCATACATTTCTACTACCTAAAGATTAGGGTATGACTGCAGTCAAATTCAAAATGTTTGGTCCACTAAAAAGTTTATACGACTTACCATCTCAATTACACGGATATGTTATTGAAATCAACTTTTCAATACCACCAACATTGCAACAACACACACAAAAAAAGGACTTTATACAACCTTAGAGCGTCCACGGGATGAATCTCAAAAGGTTTCCAAGTCTGGACTAGAAACCTAAGTAGTCTCAATGTAGTAAAGTAGGGTTTTTCATGGTTAGGTTGCAAATCGAACCATCCTGGTTTGTCAGAAATCCAAGTCGAACCAAAACTATGCTTAAGCGATCTAAACCGAACCGGTAAAACTATGTAAAATTAAAGTATTAGATATATTATCTATTAACCTTATATTATCTATAAAAATTTAAAAACAAAACTGTATCAGGCCGATTCGGTGTCCACATGTTTTTTCAACTTGAAACCGAAACAAATTCAAACCAAATTGGTTAATTTGGGTTGGTTCGAGCGATTTAGTCAGTTCATTCAGTTTTTCGTTTAGCCCTATTGAAGACATTTTTATGCCACTAGTGAGACTCTCCTTTGTTTCACAAGCGACTTTTTGTGCCAGGCAAGAGTTAAGACTCACTTCATTATGTGGAATAATGAAAAAAAAGATTCCTCTACTGCCACAATCTATGTTATTAATACGGCAAAAAATCGTCGATTAATCGTAATTCGAGGTTGACATAACTGAATTGGGTGAAATCGGATGGGGTTTAGCAAATTCAAAAAATGAGCAAGCCACCAATTAATCGATCCAGTCGACTCACCGATTAATCAGTGCAGTCAAGGTGACTGCCCAGGCGCACCTCAAGGCGTTGTTACAAAATTTTGCCTCAAAGTGAGGCAATGCAATGCTGTGAAATGAGGTGTTCACCCCACCTCACTGCCTCGGCCCAAAAACTGATTGTAGCTAGCCTATTTGCAGCTTAATTGCAGCAAAAAGAGGTTGCAACCCACTCTATAATAATGTTTTATTTTTCTTGGTGTAATATTTTATCAATTTGATAAAAATAATATGACATTTTTAAGTTTTGATAAATTTGTCACACTTTTTATATTATTTTTTGGAGAAAACGTACCATGTTTTGATCAATATGTAATCAGTATCAATCTTAATTTTCTATAGCTTAGTTCAATGATTTTATGTTTTTGGAATACCAATAGTGATTATACTTGTGGATTTTTACAAACAATTTCTTCTAACAAATGTTCAATATTTTCAAGTTTATATTTTTTCAAGATTATTGATTTTTAATGATTTAGTAGATGTTTGCAAGTTACTTGACACTTATGTAGTGCATTTTTCGCTATATTATGCAACTTTATTATATTTTCATTTCGATTTTAGGTAATTGTGTCACTTTTTGTACATATTTGCTTATGATACTTATCAAAATGATGATGTATACTATTATGCTGTTTCAATTTATTATAAAAAAATCTTTAAAACATATATTGATTCTAGGTATTTGTCACTTTTTGTACATATTTGCTTATGATACTTATCAAAATGATTATGTATATTACTATGCTAATATGTTTCAATTTATGATAAAAAAAATCTTTAAAAAATGTTAAAACTGCCTCAGTGAAGTGAGGCGTCCGCCTGAGGCGTTTTCAGGCATGTCCGCCTCGCCTCAACGCCTTAACTACAATGCGATTAATCACTATAACTTATTTTTACTATATAACTTATATCAGTTTATTTATGAATGAATGCGAATTATTTTTACCGATATAACTTGTATAAGTTTATTTATGAACGATTGAATGTTAGAGTTTACATATTGCTATTTACTGGTAGAGTGATGTTGCTAAGTGCTAACTTGTTACTTGTGTTGTTGTGTTGTGTTCGTTGTTCCTAAACAAGTCTAGGTACCTGCAAAATTAAATTCTACTGTAAATTAGTAAAAAATAAATTATATAATCATTATTTAAAGTAGACCGATTAAATCCAATTAATCCTGCTTAATTGTAATTTGGTCCTGGACCGCGCTGCGACCGCTTTCCGATTTAACTGCATAGGTCACAATTGCTTTCTAAATTGGAAAATCTTCTCATTTATCAAACTGCATAGACCGATTGTTTTTCTTTTATGGGATCTGATAGTTGGATGAAACTGATTGAGAATTCATTCTGAAATTTCATAACACAAATGGAGAAATAGAAAAACTTGTGAATAATGGGTGAGCATGCTGATGTATTTAGTAAATATTATACTTTGTTTATGTGATTTTGAAAAAGAAAATATGCGGATGTATCTAATACAAAACTATGTTTTTCTGATTAAAAAAGAAGTGTGGCTGATGTATCTATGAACGTTTTGCAGGGAGGAGTTCAAGGACGAGGAAATGGTTGACCCGAAGTCACTGGACATTAGGAATTTCATCTGAAACAAGAGTTGGTATAAGCAACCACTTAACTCTCTTCTTGGGATAAATGTTTGCTTGCATTTTCGTATTCACCTGACATCCTGCAATTGGACATCGACGACAACTTCTTGGGATAACCACTGTTTCTGGAAAGTTCTTGGCTTTTTCATGTTTGCCAAAAGTACTGCTTTTAAATAAGAAGAGATGGTTCTTGTTTGTTTTTTATTTGACATACCAGAAAACTGGAAAGATCTACTGTTTTTTAGGAGAATAAGCATTGCAATTCCAATCACATTCTTGTATGTGTTTCATTCGATCTCGGCATTATGCAGTCTCCCTTGTTAGCGCAAATGTGGCACTATGCAGATTCACTTATTCTTGTTCTACATTGCACAAATACATTGCTATATCAGTTTTTGGTGCCATTGTGGTTTTTCCTGTTAAAGAGTTCAGGTTTTAGGGTGTGAGTTCATCCTGTCCAAGAGACAATTTAAACTTTCAGTGGTCAGTTTTAGAGTTATCATGTTACTCAGCATTTGCTTCGTATTTATGTGAAAATTTATAATTGACAAGCTACAACTGTCATGCTCAGCATGGGTGTAGCACAAGTATCTCCATTAGAATAATTTTGCATTTATGATAATATAAAAGTTTTAAATTGAATAATTTGTTGTTTTATACTAATTGTTAGTAGTTCTTTTGTAATAACATCATCATTGTGATAGCTAGGAAGCTATTCAACTTAACTACAACACAAACTAAATTGCGGAAAGAAAACAGTGAGGATGATACTATGACATCTTTGTTTCTTCAGTCAGCCATAACTTCGATTCAGTAAGCAAAGAGGAGCCTTTATTTGAGCGATACGTATAACAGCGCCTTGGCTTATAAGTTCCTATTTAAGCAAAACACCGCCTTGGCTTATAAGTTCCTATTTAAACAAAACAGCGGCTTAGCATAAACAGTTATGTCAAGCCATATCTCCTAGGCTGTGTTTATGTCAAAGATATGTTGCATTCCACTAGAAACAATTCCGACTAAAAGCATATGCACAATCATGAAAAGCTTAAGCTTTGTAGTCTTCTTCAGAAAATTATCATCTTGCACAATGTTTTTATGATTGAGATAAGATGCGACCACCATGTTGACACAATAGCTTTAAAGTAATCTTCTTCAGAAAAAGTCTCTCAATGAGAATGGATACTGCTTGGAAAGTCGAGCGCAGTTGGCAAAAATACCAACTTCTTGACTGTGAAATCAACGACTTATCCGTGTAAAGAGGTGAAGTGATTAGGCAACAAAAACAACCGGAGGATGCAACAGTATAAAGGCAGATAAAAGGTCTGAAATCTCATTCCTCATAAGACTTGTCGACAAGGTGGTGTGGTGCTCAAATTCCAAATAAGATAAAAACTTCGATAGCCATTTCGTTGAAAATCTTCTTATTTCTCTTAAGCCCAAAACACCATGAACAGCATTAGGAAGCAAGGCCTGCAAATGTTTCCTTATCCTTCTGTTTCAAGCTTTAGATATTAATGGCCTCACAACTAGGAAACCCAAAACCAGGAAAACCCATCTAACTACACAGAATGCCTCAGTTATAAATTCCAGACATAATAACAACATCACAGCAAGCAAATATACTGCACTCTCTCGTGGACTGCCTTTTGGTTTCATGAGGTGAACTTTTGGGAAGATGCATTTGTATCGTTTCGTATTGCATACCATTTATCTTCCTCAGCATGTATAGCTCCCAAACCTTCCTATGATGAATGACATTCTGCTGAGGAGAAGCATCCAAACTAGGTTGGATTAAAGATTCATAGATGCACTGGACAGAGAATTCAAACTTACCATCCTTCCAAAGTCCCATACTGCAGAGTAAGGAGTTGCCTACCCTCCAAAAGAGTAGAAGCAATAATATATAAAATAAATAAATAAGGAGTAGAAGCTCCGAAGTGGGTACAGTACGTGAGTTTCGCCAAGTTATGAGCTTGAACATTTTCTAGCCTACTAAAAAGTTACATGCCAATCGCCTACAATATTAAGAAGACGATGAATATTGTCCAAAAGAGGGCACCATGCCCAATTAATGCGAATAGAAGGGGCGGGGTTTATGATATTAACAGCTGGGAGTCAGAATACAAAATGTCTCTGCGATGTTTGGAGTCAAGAATCCCATTCAGGGGAAGCTTCTATACTATAGAGCTCCGCCATTGTACTACAAAAAATATTAGCTATAATATGAGTGCCAATTTCTTTAGGAACAGCTCCCAAATCAGAAACTGTCACCGCCCCTAGCATCATAGTACATACGAATAGCAGCAAAAACTGAGTTAGAATGATAATCAAGAATTCTAACAATTGAATCTTGAGAGACTAGAACATTGGAACAGGCTGCCTACATCGAAGGATTAAGAGGATCAGACAATATCATCTCTTGAGAAAGACTAGTCTGATCCAGATTTCCAATCGCACAGTCATTGCTGCTCACTGGCTGCATATATACACAAACAGCAGCAATAAGCACTTTGACTCCCCAATTGATCCAAACCAGGAACAGCAGAATCAGAACATCTCCAATAGCAGATTTCTGACACAGTGCAGAGGATAATGCAGCTGTTGAATCCTTCAAACCAAACTCATTCTCCCAGTAAGCCCATCTAGTTTTGAACACTCCAAAATTGATCTGTTGAAATAGATATTTTTCAAAAACATGAGCATTCCGTACTTGCCAAATGGATTGTAAACATCAATTGACATATATCGGACTGGACTGGGGGGCAAAGATTTTTTTATAAAGAAAGTTGCATTGCACGCGCCTATTCCACACAACTATTTCATTCACCTAAAAATTCCAGAATGTATTGATATTTTGTGGGGATGATCACTTAACCATATAGTTCATTGTTAGAAAAAAATGAAGTCATTTAGAATTCTAGAACATGCTATACAAGGTAAATAATTTTCAGCCGTTCAATTTCTGATTGCATCTGATAGAAATTTCAAAAACTTGATTTTTGGCGAGAATGATATATACATGGCAAAGAGATCATCCCACAAAAAATCAACTTTTTCCGAAATTTCTAGGTGGGTAAAGTATGTGTGTGTGATTTTACAAAATATCCCGGTAAAGGTAGGAGTGAAAAAATGTGTGAAGGTGAGCAAAGGTAGGAGGATTGATGCTCTTTATAAACTCTTAAGCATGCATAACTAGCCATCGGAGACTCTTTGGCATGCAGAACCAGCCATTGCAAATGCACTGACAGGAGTTGGCTCTATGGCATATGCCTTCAGGAATGTCGCTCAACATCTATAATAGCACCCAAAACAGTACCCTCCCAAATCTGGAACGACCTTGTGAGTCTTCATATGAATTTCATCATCTAGAAATGGAGCCTTAAAAGCGTCAAGGCAAATGACTGTGCATGCCTAAAGATAAATTGTAGCTTTCCAATTGTACATGTTTCATAGAAGGGAGCGACTGTTTCACACCACAGATTCCTTCAGTCACCACCCATCCAATTTTTTTTTTTTTAAATTTACCTGCTAATCCACACCACCCATTAAACTACTATTCATCTTCTTTCTCTCTCACCTTCTCTTCTCAAAACAACAACACCAGCATGAAAGGGGGTAGCGAGGAAGGAGGACGATCGATTGTGAGGGATGGTGAGAGACGATTGGCAATGACGAGATATAGAGGAGATGGAGCCACAGCCACAGCAGCCACCGTCGCCCCTTCCCCTCTCCTTCTTCTTCTCCTTCCTCTCTCCCACTATCTCTTCTTCTTCCACTCTCTTTCAGTTCCCCTCTCTTCTCTCCCACTCTCTCTTCTTCTCGCACAGGTCGTCGCCCTCTCCCCCTTATTTTCCTTCCCCTCACATTTTCTGTTTTTTTTTCTCGCCCTCACGGCAGCTTGCGTCCACAACTACGAGTTTTCCACTCACAGGTACCTCTGCGAGGGTCAATTTTTTTTTGCCCTCGCTGCGGCCTCTGCGAGTAGGAAACTCATCATCGCACATGCCGTCGCGAGGGCGAGAAAAAATTGAACATGCGAAGGGAAGGAGAATAAGAACATGGAAAGGGGCGACAACGGAATCAAGGTCAAGATCCTATAAAAGCTCCAGCTCTTCTTCTTTGGCTTCGTCTTCAATTTCAATTTGAGATAATAGAAAGGATATGCTAAGGGGTGCTTTGAGGGCTCCCCCAGATGGGGAGGGAAGAAAAGAAAGGAAATGTGAGAAGATGTAGAAAAGAAGAAGAAGATTAGAGATGAAGTCTAGAAAAGAAAAGATCAAAGAATTGAGAAGAGGACGTTGGGAGGGGAGGAGTTTTCAATCATTTTGAATTTGGGAGCGGAGAAGGATTTAGATTTTTTCTTAGATGGGTGATGTGGCGTGAGATTAAAAGTGCATGGTGTGGAATTCAAAAAATTAGATAAGTGATGTGGGTGAGAGAAATATGTTGTGCCAAATAGTCCTCGCATTCATAGAAATGCAAGTTAACTTTAATGATGAATAAAGAAAAACAAGTCATAATGAATATAATAATATAACTTGTTTAGGTAATCACACCATATAGAAATCAGATGTAAACAATTTTGACAGGTTCCTAAGTTTCAACCAGCACAATTTCTTCAATGTTGAATGTTTTTAGACTCTACTCAATGGCCAATATTCAGAGCTCAGTGCTACAAGGAAATAGCATCAACAACAGACATCGGTCTTTGAAGCCAACCACAAGTCTTCTCAAGCACGCGAAGTTGGTAACAAAGTTGATTCCAACAGATCATTATTATTAGATAGAACAAGTCCAGAAAAAAAAAGGTACTAGCGGACTGGCTGAGCTAGCTCCACACCATTTGCAGGAATAATAGTAGCAACAACTTGGAGCTTACCAGAAGCCAGCCGCGATGTAAGATCTTCCACCTCCTCCTTCTCCACATCTTTCCTCATGCCAATATCAGCAACATATCTACTAACACAGTAGACCCCGACTGCTGTTGCTGCCATTCCATACACATTGGTAGTGACAAGGCATAAAGGTGTTGATAAAACTGCTGCAAGAGGTCCACCAATGATGGATACTGCCTGGCCACTCTGCCCCATTGGTCCTCCTTGATCAATGACAAGGCCAGTCTTGCAGTAGATGGCAAAGTCTTCGCAATTGTTCTTGAAGATACTATAGCAACCAAAACCATTTGTAAGCAAGTATTCAGCACGGTGAACCACAACCTTATCTGGGTCTGAGACTGCGAGGGTGCATGTTCCACCTCGTGCTTTTGCAAGAAAAAGGGTGGGAGTGACGGCGTACTCAAACCGATATAGAATGCCGCCAGAAAGGAAACAATCAAGACAGGATGATACAACTCCATGACCTTCTTCTTGTCGGTTGCAGATCGAGCAAGGAATTTGAGATCTTGCAGGTTCAGAGCTCCCTAGGATGAGATCGATGAAAGTCCCTGTACCAACTTCTTGGCCTCTCCCTCTGGTGAAATGGACGACTTTATCGTCCCCAATGTAGATCCCTGAACAAGAA
The DNA here is from genome assembly GCA_003290165.1 of Berberis thunbergii. Taxonomy (NCBI): domain Eukaryota; kingdom Viridiplantae; phylum Streptophyta; class Magnoliopsida; order Ranunculales; family Berberidaceae; genus Berberis; species Berberis thunbergii. Next base: position 187,789 of record QNQO01000969.1, read on the forward strand.
CTTGAAGAGATTAGGAAACAGATAACTGCTGGCCACGCCCAGAAGGAGAACGTCCCCATAAAATGCACCCACCAAGATGAATCATAACAACACAGAAATCCAATGAGCAAGCATCCAGTGAAAGCTATTTCATGACTTACAGGTGGACAAGATCAAAAAAGGAAACTGGGCACTAGTTACAAAGGGTCGACTGGTCTACTTTACCTTACCTCGTGAACAGATCAAACACTCAACTGCGTATCTCATACACAAGTTATTTCGTCAAACCTGGATATGGCACCTATTATATCAAGTTAAAAACAAAAAGGAAATGCAACACAACTAAATGACAGGCAATTAGCATAATACATGACAGGCATGCAGCTACCATATAACAGTGAGGATAATACCATTCAATAACATCCCAGATCAGGTAGTACAAACTATATGAAAAGAATCTAACAATTTGTTGCAACATCCGCTTTATGATATTCAACCATACAAAACAATGACACACGGGCACCAAAAGCTCATTCTTAAAATACCAATATCTTTCTTTCTTTCTTTCTTTTTCTCTTTTGGAATGAGCTGAACTAAGCCATTGTCCTTCCTCCCTACTAAGGGACCTACTTACCCATTTTGGCTTCACTGGCCTAACATTGATAGCCATGATTCTACCAACCGAAGATTCAGGAAATCAGATGAAACGAAGAATATATCAATTTAGATTAAATTCTTTTGAGAATAGTCTCCAACTGGAAAAACCTACGAGGTTTGTTAATAATCAAGAACAATTAATTTTTACTTCACTTTCTTCACCTTTTAAGATTCAATGTTATATTAGCTTTACTAACAGCGTCACAGTATAGCCTTAAAGACTCGAGGTATCGAAACATGGGAATCCCAGGAGAAGCCCAACGCCAAAATTTGTCCAAATTAGACTTGACCAATAATACCAATCCATCGCGTACAGGCAAGTTCCTTGCCTGCATTACAATCATTTTACTCTTAAACTAGTCTTTAAGAACTCGACTTCCTCAACAAGTTAAGAACCTTTTTAAGAACTTTTTCTGTGATTGGCAAGGAAAAAGCACAACACAAAAGGAGTTATTAAAGAGAAGCAGAAAGAGGACAAGGAAGCACTAAGGAGGCCTGGTAGCTTGTCAGCTGCCTCCCTCAGACAGAGAAGGCACTCCACACAAGTTTTTGTGTTTCTTTCTTATTGGTGTTTTTGGTTGATTACATTGCTTGATTTGCTTCCTTGAATTTGAAAATAACTGGACAAAAATCAGAGACAACTTGCATTTTCAAAATGTTTAAATTTCAGACTTTTCATATTTATGATTCAGTACATTGCCCCCTTGCATCGAAAATGTCAATATCTGGATTATCATAACTAGGAAAAAAATAAAATAAAAGACATAATCCCATCCCATATGCGTGCTAAATCACTACTCATAAATGATAGAAAATCAGTATAGATAGCACCAAGTAATGGAAGTCGATCCATAAGAACAACATAGATTCTGAGAGTATCTGCTAGTCATGTTTTGAAATATCTCATTAAATGCTTTGCCAATTTCTGGCTTCTCCATCCAAAGCCTCACATCTCTATTTTGCACAAAGACCAAGGAATTTTTTTATCAGCATGGCTAAAAAGAAAGGTCTTCAAGTATTGGAAAGATTATGACCCCAATCCCAATTTAAAATGACTCCAAAAATGCATTTGAATGAAGGATAGGAAGCCCAATGGCATAACAAGACCATGATATTGCTCCCTAGTGTCCTCGCATTGCAAAGGAACAAGCTTCCACAGGAATCTCCCCTTAGACAAGAGATGCAAAGGGGCTCTCCAACTCCTCAAAAGACTTCAATGGATCATACACCACCCACACCATTTTGAACCAATTTCACTAGTTCACATGAAGAAATGAGAAGCAGATTCCACATTTTGGGCCACACAAGTCAATTTGCATCACCTATGTATGAAGACTTCCCTTGATGGCACCCTATTCCAAATCAAAGAGCACATGAAGCACAAGATTCTTGCTGGAATTTTCATCTGCCATATCAACTTTACTGAAAAGTTAACAAAAGCAAATCATTTAATAGAAGATGTTCCTCCACCAAATTTTTTACACATGAGATTACCAAGGATCCATTTCCTTATAATATTTCAAACCAATTTTCGTAGCCAATACGCCTCCAAAAGATTCAAAGGGCATGCTAATTCAACCAACTCCCTACTCCAAAGATGAGACCTAAAAGGACCAAGAAAATACCATCATGCCTCCAAAACTCCATCACAGACATTGAAGCATAAAACATGCAGTCTAAAAGAATGGGACATAGAAGGTCCTTCCCATCAACAGATCAAGCCAAAATTTTACTTTATCCCCTTTCCCACTACACTTGCTGCCCTTTGAACTTCTAATTGGAGATACTCATCCATGTACTTGCTGAATGCTACCGGGTGGTTGTTTGGGAAACCAACCAAAACCTTGACGATTCTCATTTATAGCTTTAATGATTTCTTTCCAAATACCACTATACTCCATTCCATGGCAAGGCCTTAATTCATGGTTTGAAGAGCGTGAATGCCACTTCCTTGGGCGACATAGTAGCTCAGAATTATAGAAGCTACTAACAAGAAATTACCCATTAACTTTTCCAACTAATTGGATACCGACTTCGGCATGTAAAAAGGGAACGTATTATATACCAACATATTTAGCAAACCTGCACCACTAGGGAATAGCTTAGCCTTCCAAGTAGCAACCCTCATACTTACACCTCTGTGGTCCCAAAAAAGAGAAGGATGAATGTGTCAAGATTGACAAGCAAAATTGAAGAACCTAAGGATCTGAAAAAAGAAGAGTAAAAGAAAATGGTGCTTGACGCCCTTCTCAATTGAACCAATTGAGCCTCAAATTAAAAAATAACAACTTCTCTCTATTATCTCTCTGTGTTCGCCCCCTTTTAATAGAGCCTGTAACAAAATTTTATCTTTTAGCCACTAATAATAAGACAGGTGGCATTACACAATGTTTTTTAACTAACTCTTAAGAAATGTTACAATTATACCCTCCCCTTTCCCAATTCAAATTTCGCGCCATATGCAAATCCCTCAATTCATGACAATACCCACTGCTCCAAATAATCCTTGTCCTCAAGGATTGAAAGAAGGGAACTTGGTTGAAATAGCATACCCATTGCATAACGACTCTGTTGTTCCTTGGACTCATGCGCCTGGCCAGCAACTGGTTTGGCGATGAAGTCTCCATGTTGATAGACTAATGGCAATGTTGGGATGGTACGGTTGATGCGCCCAATTTTAATTTTAGCTGCGACACGTGAAAACAAGATGTCTTAGAGCCTTCAGGCATGGCATGGCAATAAGCAACTTTCCCAATCGTGGCAGTAACTTGAAAAGGGCCATAGTACTTAGCTGAGAGCTTCATGTTCCTGTGGAATTGCACCGAAATTTGTCGATAGGCTGAAGTTTAAGATAAACTCAATCGCCTATAGAGAATGTGCGTTCATTCCTGTGTCTATCTGCATAATGCTTCATCTGAAGTTTAAGATAAACTCAATCGCCTATAGAGAATGTGCGTTCATTCCTGTGTCTATCTGCATAATGCTTCATCCTCTCTTGAGCCTTAAGTAATTTCTCCTTGAGAATATTGACCATATCTTCTTTTTGCCTAAACAATATCTGAAATTGCAATTGAATCGATTGAAGGCAACGCTAAGAGAGGCTGGGAGTAACCATATAGGGCCTTGAAAGGAGATGTCTACAAGCTAGACTGATAGTTGGTGTTAAACCAAAATTCGGCCAAGTACAACCACTTAGACCATTTAGATGGGGAATGTCCAGTCATGCATCGAAGGTACGTCTCTAGACACTGGTTTGTTCTCTCCGTCTGTCCATCCACTTGAGGATGGTATGTTGTACTAAGTGCCAGGGAAGTGCCCAATGCTGTAAAAATATGCTTCCAAAATGAGCTGATGAAAATTTTGTTGTGAGGGAGACCATGAAGCTTGAATATAGTTGAGGAATAAGTCTACAACACCAGTGGTTGTATATGGGTGAGCAAGGGAAATAAAATGACTAAATTTAGTCAGTCTGCCAACTACTACCAAAATGACAGATTTCCCTTGAGATAGTGGCAAACCCTCGATGAATCCATGCTTATGTGCTGCCATGCGTGGTCTGGAACGGGTAATGGTTGAAGGAGACCTTTGTAACCGGATTGATCTCCTTTGTTTCTCTGACAGGTATCACAAGCTATAATAAATTATAGTACTTGATTCCTCATACCAGGCCAAAAGAAAAGATTTTTAAGCCGCTGCCACGTAGTTGTGAGTCCTGAGTGGCCTCCTACTGTTGAATCATGCAGTGACTTGATGATCTGAAATCTGAGTTCCCCTGCAGAGCCTATGTAAATATAGTGGTTGTGTTTCAATATACCTTTGGTTAATGAGTATGGCGGGGCAGCATCACCCTAAAGTGTCATCAACATAGCTAAGGAGCACATCTTGGAGCCATTGAGGACTAACAGTAAACATAGTCAGTAATTTTATACAGTGGTGGTTCTAGATTGGGCATCAGCCACTACATTCTAACTCCCCTTTTTATAGCTGATAGTGTAGTCATATCCTAATAGCTTAGAAAGTCACTTTTGTTGGAGAATGGTAGTTATTTTTTTTATCCAAGAAGTGCTTGATGCTTTGATGATCAGTCAGAATAAAAATTTGGCACCCAAGAGATAGCTTTTCCATTTATTTACAGCTAGGACAATCGCCATGAGTTCCTTTTCATATGTAGAGAGAGCAATGGGATGCCCTTGTTGTGATAGAACGACACCCATACCATGAGAGCTAACATCGATTTTTACATAGAAAAGGATGGAGAAGTTTGAAAGCTGCAGGACAGGGGTAGTAACCATGGACTGTTCTAGAGTGTAGAAGGCAAGTTGGGCATTCTCATTCCACTGGAAAGCCTTTTTTTAAAGTAAATATCAGTGTAGTTAAGGCGGTGAGGCGAAAGTGAGGCGGACGGGCCTGAAAATGCCACAGAGGCGAGGCGGTGGGCGAGGCGGACACCTCACTTCACTGAGGCGATCTTAACATTTTTTAAGATTTTTTTATTATAATCAGTTGTTTGATTATAGGTATGAAATTGACACATCCATCACAATATACTTTGTCATATATAGCATAAAATCAACAACAGGAATAAATAACAAAATAACAGATTTTATACCGTCATCTTTAGTTCTTTACACTTACAGTAAAATTTGCAAAAAAAAAAAGACAAAGCTGAACTGATTTTTGTAGATTGATTTCTATCCTTAGATCAGAAAAGAAAATGAAATACAAATTGATTAGCAACAAAAAACAGAAAGGAAAAAAAACCGATCAGCAGATGAAGACAAGAGTAGAAGAATACAACAGAAGAACAAATACAAGAGAAGAACAGATCAGAAAAAGAAAAAAAAAAAAAAAAAAAAAAAACCAATCAGCAGCAAGACAAGAACACTTCAGCAAGTCAGCAAAACAAACAGAGAAGAAAAAAAACTGATCAACAAGCCAAAAAGCTGATTTGAAGGAGCAGCAGCACCCAAGCTCTTGTCTTGAGTCCCAAGCAACTCATTCTTCTTGTCATAACCCTAATAGAATTGCAAATGGGCTTTTAGGTTGTTGGGCATTTGGATTTAGGCTCTTATTTAGGCCGAGGCATTGGAGGCGGTCCGAGGCGCATAGGTGTGAGGCCCGGCGAGGCGGACGCCTCAATTCACCGCTCCGCCTTGCTTCATTTTGAGGCGGTACACTGCAAAAATGCCTCGAGGCGCGCCTAGGCGACCGCCTTAACTTCACTGGTAAATATGTCAAGGGTTTAGCAATGATGCCATAATTCTTGACAAACTTTCTATAATAATCTGTGAGACCCAAGAATCCGACTGTGGTAGGTGTAGGCCATTTAAGTATAGCTTCTATCTTCTCAGGATCAACTGCAACCCCTTGTGCATTAATGATATGGCCCAAGTATACTAACTGCTGCTGGCTGGATAACTTTGCATATAAGGAGTGGTGCCTGACGGTAGCAAGGGTGATATCCAAGTGTTGTAAATGGAGTTCAAGGGATGTGCTGTAAACAAGAATGTCATCAAAGAATACTAGAATAAAAGGTTGAAAACTTGATTCATAAGTGATTGGAAGGTAGCCGGGGCATTAGTGAGGCCAAAAGGCGTTACCCTAAACTCAAAATGGCCTTGATGGGTTTTGAAGACAGTTTTATAAGCATCTGAAGGGTGTAGTAAGACCTGATGATAACCTGACCTGAGGTCTAATTTAGAAAAGATCTTGGCCCCATGAAGTTCATCTAACAACTCATCAATCAGTGGCATAAGAAACTTATCTTTAATGGTGTCATTAAGTCTCCTATAGTCTACACAAAACCACCATGAGAGGACTTTCTTTTTAACCAATAAAATAGGGGCAGCAAAAGGGCTATTGGAGTGTTGTATTAACCCACTAGAAAACATTTCTTGCACTAGCTTTTCAATGGGGAAGCTTATAAGGTGGTTGAGAGGTAGGCATGGTATGTGGTTACAAGGGGATCTTATGGTCTAAACCCCTTGATGGAGGAAGGGAGGTAGGATGCTGAAACACAACAGCATAAAAATCGAGTAAAAAGGAGATCTGTGGATCAAAATTTTCAGTCCCTGTAATTTGAGTAATAGAGAAAAAACGACCTAGAAGAGTAGGGGTATGTTTTTTTAAGAATCTAGAGAATTTGGAAGATTCTAAGAGAAGCGTAGATGCTGAATCAGGAACTCCCTGTGTTATTTGCTGGCCTTTGTGAGATAGAGTGAGTGGTAAGGTTTGAAGGTTGAGCACAATGTTTTCAAAAGGCTTGAGCCAATCCCCCCCTAATACCATGCCCCCCTAGAGGGAAGACTCTTACTAAGCTTTCAAAATGGTGGTTTTGCATAGTCCATTGAAGAGGATTACAAATGGATGAGCTAGTGAGGAGTTGACCATTAGCAACCTTAACCATCATTTGGGGAGTACGAGAAGTAGGCCAATTTGTTGCTTTGATGACTTTGGGATAAATGAAGAAGTGAGTACTCCCCGTATCAATAAGGATGGAACCTCTCCCCGTATCAATAAGGATGGAAATAGGTTTTCGTTTGACAAAGCCTTTTAGTAAGATGGTGTTGGAGGAAGAACTTCCATGTAGGGCATGGATAGAAAGTTCCATCTCAATTATAGGTGAGGGTTCTTCCTGTAATGGCATGGATACAACAGGTGGGGGTTCTTCCTGTAATTCATCATCAACAACCAACATAAACAATTGTGGATGCTTACATAGGTGACCTGGCTTATACACTTCATCCACAATTATAGCACAGTCCCTTGTCCCTTCTAGCTTTCATTTGGACATAATTAAGCCTTCGAATAGGAGGGTTTGTTAAAGGTCCCCTTTGGTTATATTGTATACTAGGGTGGGAAGGGTGAGGTTGTTTCTGATGTGGGGATGTGAATGATGGAGTGGTATTGGGTATCATTTGTTGTGAAGAGGGCAATTGAGGTTGGGACCAAGTGTTGGAAAGAGCATCGGCAGGGTATTGGCGTCTGTTTTGTGAATTGGAATAGGTGTTGACAACCTTCTTGCAGACGTGCTAGGGAAAAGGCCTGAGCTATGGATTGAGGCTTGAACATTTGGATTACATTCTTGATATCAAGCTTAAGACCACTGAGGAAGCTCAAGACAAAGTAGGGTTCAGTTAGGGTGGGGTTGTGTAAAAGCATTGAGGATTTAAGCTCTTCAAATTTATCATAATACTCTTCAACAGTCTAGGTTTGAGAAAGTTTATTAAAAGCATCTACGTAATTGTCGGATATGGGATCCTCAAATCTAACACATAAATCATGAACAAGTTCAGGCCACTGGGCATAGGATTTGCCAATTTGATAGTCAAGGAACCAAGTATCGGCTTTGCCATCGCCATCCAGATGTATAGAGGCTATGGGAATTTTATTCACATCCAACACATTATGTAAATAGAAATAGCGTTCACATTTCTTCACCCAGCAACGGGGGTTCGATCTATCGAAATGAGGAAAATCAATCTTAGGGAAGCGAAAGAAATTACCTCCACCTTCAATGGGTAGGTGGGAGGGAGTCTTCATCTGATCATTATGCATCCTTGTCACCTGCGGTGTGCTGGATTCACCTCGATGATGACCTCCTGCAAACCCCTAAATCAGCTGATCTATTTTGAGTCTAGCCTTTTTCCTTGTTCGTCACTGGCTTGCACAATTCGTTCCATCTTCGTTTTCATTCCATCCATTTGTCCAGAGTTCTCAGTAATGTACTTATTGGTTTCCTTCATAAATTTTTCCAACTCTCTAGCTCTCGTTTCCATCTTGTGTTTTTAGGGTTTGGATCAGAGAGGCTCTGATACCAATTGTCAGGATTGACAAGCAAAATTGAAAAACCTAAGGATCTGAAAAACGAAAAGTAAAAGAAAATGGTGCTCGACGCCCCTCTCAATTGAACCAATTGAGCCTCAAATTAAAAAATAACTTCTCTCTCGCCCCTTTTAAAAGAGGTTGTAACAAAATTTTATCTTTTAGCCACTAATAATAAGACAAGTGGCATTACACAATGTTTTTTAACTAACTCTTAAGAAATGTTACAATTATACCCTCCTTTTTCCCAATTCAAATTTCGTGCCATATGCAAATCCCTCGATTCATGACAGAATGTCTATGCCTGCCAACACCCCATAGCTTCGGCACCAAACAAGCAATTAATGCCTTTCAACCCCTACACCATGCTCTTTGAGATGTTTATCGAGACCGGAACATAGTTGAAAGATGACTACGACATTAAATTTTTACAAACTCAAAAAACAAAAAAATATAGTAGCTTACAAGTTTCAATTTGTAAAAAATCCAACTAAACCACGTAACAATTGAAGCTAAGAAATGTGCACTCTCGAGCATTGCTAGCATTCTAACAAAAAATCATTGAAATAAACAACCCAAATTTATCTTGACCTTTACAGTCCGTTGACCTATGTTGCATATACAATATCTCATCATAGCTCGTCTATTCTAGAATATTGCCTAGCAACCTATGTTTCATAGACTCGTGTCCCAGTATCATTATAAATCCTAACAGTGTCCAAGTCCAACACAACGACTCTTCTGTAGGGGTGGGCAAACGGGTTGAGGAACAACGAATCCAAACCGAACCGGACCGTTTTATTCCAAACGGTTCGATTTTTATTTTTAAAATTATGAAACGATTCGGTTCGGTTAGGTTCCAGTTCCTAAATTTTTGTTTAAAACGGTTTGATTCCGATCCGATAATTAAACTATTAAATAATAAATTTAAAACCAAAGCCAGTCTCACAACAATGTCGATATGTCCGAGTGGTTAAGGAGACAGACTTGAAAGCTGTTGGGCTACGCCCGCACAGGTTCGAACCCAGTTGATGTTTCCATTTTTTACTTTTTTTTTCTTCATTTTACAGAAGCCATGCATTTTGGTTTTTTGCATCTTCAATTGAAACCGAAAGACACCCTCAAGTCACAAGCAATGAATTAGCTGCAGGACTAAGAGGGTTACAATTATGCCCAAAGACATCCAACTTGCTCGTCGAATCAGGGGTGAACGTGCTTGATTGCTTGTAAAATGGTCTATGTATCGTTAAGATGTTATTAAGTTTGATTTCACTTTAAGAATTATATGTAACTTTGTCCCATTGAGATAGATAGATATCTATTAATGAATTGTTGTTTATCGAATTTGACATTTTCTATCTTTCACATGTTGTGTGAGATGAATGAGTTGTTGTTTATCAAATTTGACACTTCACTACTTGTGCAGTTGTGTTTGAGTGGCCTAATATTGAAACCTTTCACATCTAGTGGGGGAATAGAAATGGTTTTTAGTTTATCACCAACTCTTACTCACAGTGGGATGCATCTTCAAGGTTGCGTAATATTATACAGGGGTTTGAGTTAGATTCGGTTCCAACGTTCAAAATGGAGGAACCGATCCGAATCGGAACCGTTAAAATTTAAACGGTTCGAGTTAGGTTCCTCAAAATTTGGAACCGATCCGAACCGTACCCACCCCTACTCTTCTATGATACTTAAAAATCATATATCTTATTTTCAAAAACTAATCAATACACATTCAAGTATACAGAGAAGTCCTGAAGTGCTATTGTATTTCATTACACACTAACATGAGCTAAACAAAAGCAAATGGATAAAGAAATGATCCTATAGATGGGATCCCCCATGAAAAAATTCACTATAGAATCAAAGTGCCATCTTTCCTAAATTATTGAAACACCTGAACTTCCAAAACGACATTAATCCTGGAAAAAAGAAAAGATGAAGCACCCAATCACCAGCAAACCCCACTTCACAAATCACTAAGATGATATCTCCTTTACATATCAAATATAAAAGAATCATAAATCAAGCATCAAAGAGAAGAAATGCGGAATGAAAAATCCAAAAGAAACACTTAAAACTAAAAAGGGTAACAGATAAGCAGACTAAAAGTAGAAGAAATGAACCATGATGAGCATAGATATAAGCAGTCCTCCATGAATATATATGATCCCCTGGTTTCAAGCTTCCTCTACTGATCCTGCAAGAAAAAAACTTCTCTTTAAACTTCAGTGGTGTTCTCCAAAATCCATCCAAAATTAAACGAAAAAATCAAAAGGGGTCGATAAGAACCTGTTGGAGAGCAACCCCATCTTCTCTTTTCTCTTTTTTCTTCGTTAGCTTCTCTATAAGAGCTGTTGGGGTTTGATCAAAATGTGCAAAATGAGAGTGAAGAAATGAAAGTAAACCGCTTTAAATCAAACGGAAACGTTTGCTTTAGTGTAAATGACGATACTACCCCAAAGCATGTGATATCTTTTCTTCGTTGTTAAGGAATGCTGGTCCCACTGTGGTCGACAACTGCTCGATGGTTGTCACTGGTTCCAATTTTGACCAAATTGGGACAATTCTGGTCTATCCTTTCGACAATGTTACATTCCAAATAATTGTTATTCTCGCGGCTTTATCGTTCGCCTTTTCTTTCATTTTTTATTCGAAACGCAGCAAAAGAAGAAGTTGCTGACCTGAAATCCTATCATGAAAGATTATTTTGTTACAATCAATAGAGAAAGAAAGAAAAATAAGTAATATAGTATCTCATAACCTATCAACAAGGTACAAGTTAACACCATAAAAAAATAATCATGTCGCACAGAGCCCTAACCACTCGATCATGATAAATTCACACGGCCCTAACCACTCGACCATAATACCATTGGCCATCAAAGAGATATACCTTTTAATAATAGATAATAAATTCTCAAAATGCATAAAAATTAACATTGCTTTAAGATTAATGAAACAAATGTTAATGATAAAAGTAGACTTTTGAGTGCAAACAAACACTGCAAAAAAAAACATTATTAGCTACGAAAACTTTAAAACTGTCGCTAACGTTTCTGCTATAGTTTCGGCTCATAAATTAAAATAACCGTCGCTAACTGTTTTGCGATGGCTTAAAATTGTCGCTAATACGAGCATTAGCTATGGCACAGGGGCCATTGCTAATGTTTACAAAAGAATTTTGTTAGCCACGGAACAATACCGTTGCTAAGGTGTTTTTTAAAAATAATAATAATAAAAATAAAAATAATTTAACGACGGCATAGGGGCCGTCGCTAATGTTTACAACAAAATTTTGTTAGCCACGGTACAATTCCGTAGCTAAGGTGTTTTTAAAATTTTTTAAAATATATAAAAACCAATGTAACGACGGCACAGTGCCGTGGCTAATGAGTTACGGTTCTCTACCGTAGCTAATTCTTTTTTTTTTTAATTATATAAAGAAAATATATATATATATATTTATAAACTGGATAAAATCACCACCAACACATTGTTGTCCAGCCTGGTTAGAAAACCTGGCTTTCACCTAGGCGACTTGTGTTTGAATCCCGCCAACGAAACTTATTTTATATTAAAATTTTTATCTTAGCGACGGCAAAGTGTCGTGGCACGGCTCTCTACCGTAGTTAATTCTTTTTTTAATTATATAAAGAAATTCGCAATATATTTATAAACTGGATAAAATCACCAAAAACACATTGTCGTCCAGCCCGGTTAGGAAACTTGGCTTTCACCCAGGCGACCCGGGTTCAAATCCTGCCAATGAAACATTTTTTTAAAATTAAAATTTTTATCTTAGCCACGGTTCTCTACCGTAGCTAATTCTTTTTTTATAATTATATAATGCAAATAGATATATATTTAGAAACTGGATAAAATCACAAATAACCCATTGTCCTCCAGCCCGGTTAGGAGACATGGCTTTCACCCAGGCGACCCGGGTTCGAATCCCGCCAATGAATATATATAAACTGGTTTAAATCACCACCAAAGTAGATGAGATCAAAGATGATCAGAGAATATCAGATCAATGAAGATCAAAGACTAATTGGTTTTAAAAAAAAAATTAAACACTAAAGAGATTAGATATTAAACACTAAAGATATTAGCCACGGCCAATTGTCGTGGCTAATTCGTTTTTCATTTTTTATATTAGCGACAGCAAGAAACCGTCGCTAATTGGTTTTTTTTTTTAATTAAACACTAAAGAGATCTAATTGGTTTTTTAAAAAAAATTTAACACTAAAGAGATTAGACACGGCAAATTGCCGTGGCTAATCGGTTTTTGATTTTTTATATTAGTGACGATAGTTTAAAAAAAATATCACCGATCCGCATGAAATCTCATCTCAACCGTTAATAACACCCAAAATTTTAGCTCAATCCAACGCACTAAACCAAACCACGTCATCGATCCGCGTGAAACTAACACAACCAATCCCCTTCAATTACCTTTCTCTATATAAATTTCAATTTTTTCTACAAAACCAACTTAAACAAAAAAATTCTCTCAAATTTTTTTTTTCTCTCAACCTTCAGAGAAGAAACCCACATAGGAGAAGTCTGCCGCTTCCTCGACACCGATCCCTACCGCCTCCTTCGACATCGCTCCCGGTCGTCTCCCTCTCCCCTCCCTTCCTCCGCCGCCTCTCTCTCGGAGATCGAAGATCTGAGATCTCCGATATTCTATAGATTGAAAATATTTTTTTATTTTTTTAAAAACCATTTAGCCACGGCAAAAGGCCGTCGCTAATATAAAAATAATGTTAATTTAAAAAAAAAAACCATTTATCCACGACACAATGCCGTCGCTAAAATAAAAAAATGTTAAATTTAAAAAAAAAAATCAATTAGCACGGCAAAATGCCATCGCTAATATTAAAATATTTTTTTAAATACCATTTAGCCACGGCAAAATGCCGTTGCTAATATAAAATAATGTTAATTTAAAAAAAATCAATTAGCCACGGCAAAATGCCGTCGCTAATGTAAAAATAATGTTAATTTTTTTATAAAAAATTAATTAGCCACGGCTATTTTACACTTTAGCGATGGTTTTATGCTAGAAAAAATGAATCGATCATACCAGAAAAAATTAGCCACGGCTATTTTTTTTTTTATGAAGTGAGACATGTCGATCGTACTAGAAAAAATGAATCGAACATCTTAATGCAAATTTAATCAAAAACCGTAATTTCATGTTACTCAGCATTTGCTTGCGTGAGTTCATCCTGTCCAAGAGACAATTTAAACTTTCAGTGGTCAGTTTTAGAGTTATCATCAGGCATGTTCCCCAGCATTTGCTTGCGTATTTATATGAAAATTTATAATTGACAGGTTACAACAGTCATGCTCAGCATGGGTGTAGCACAATAATCCGGAAAGAAACTATTCAACTTAACTACAGCACAAACTAAATTGCCGAAAGAAAACAGTGAAGATGATACTATGACACCTTTGTTTGTTCAGTCAGCCACAACTTCGACTCAGTAAGCAAAGAGGAGCCTTTATTTGAGCCATAAGTATAACAGTGCCTTAGCTTATAAGTTCCTATTTAAACAAAACAGCGGCTTAGCATAAACAGTTATGTCAAGCCATATGACTATTGAAATGGGAACTAATGAATCTGGATTATCAAAAATCATTGGACCAAACAGCTCGAAATATCTCCTAGCTAGGCTGTGTCTATGATATGTTGCATTCCACTAGAAACAATTCCGACCAAAAGCATATGCACAATCATGGAAAGCTTAAGCTTTGGAGTAATCTTCTTCAGAAAAATATCATTTTGCAAAATGTTTTTATGATTGAGATAAGATGCGACCACCATGTTGACACAATAGCTTTGGAATAATCTTCTTCAGAAAAAAGTCTCTCAATGAGAGTAGATACTGCTTGGAAAGTCGAGCGCAACTTCTTGACTGTGAAATCAACGACTTGTCCGTGTAAAGAGATGAAGTGATTAGGCAACAAAAACAACCGGAGGATACAAAAGTATGAAGGCAGATAAAAGGTCTGAAATCTCATTCCTCATAAGACTTGTCGACAAGGTGGTGTGGTGCTCAAATTCCAAATAAGACAAAACTTCCATAGCCATTTCGTTGAAAATCTTCTTATTTCTCTTAAACCAGGAAAACCCATTTAACTATACAGTTATAAATTCCAGACATAATAACAACATCACAGCAAACAAAGATACTGTACTCTCTAGGGGACTGCCTTTTGGATTCACGAGGTGAACTTTTGGGAAGATGCATTTGTATCGTTTCCTATTGCGTATCATTTATCTTCCTCAGCATGTATAGCTCCAAACCTTCCTATGAGGAGAAGCAGCCAAACTAGGTTGGATTAAAGATTCATAGATGCAGCGGACAGAGAATCCAAACTTACCATCTTCCAAAGCCCCCATATTGCAGAGTACAGAGTTGCCTACCCTCCAAAAGAAATTTTCTTTTGTTGGAAGCAATAATATATAAAATAAATAAATAAGGAGTAGAAGCTCCGAAGTACAATATGTGAGTTTCGCCAGGTTATGAGCTTGGACATTTTCTAGCCTACTAATAAGTTACATGCCAATCGCCTACAATATTAAGAAGATGGTGAATATTGTCCAAAAGAGGGCACCATACCCTATTAATGCGAATAGAAGGGGCGGGGCTTATGATATTAACAGCCGGGAGTCAGAATACAAAATATCTCTGCGACGCTTGGAGTCAAGAATCCATTCAGGGAAAGCTTCTATACTATACAGCTCCGCCATTGTACTACAAAAAATATTAGCTATAATATGAGTGCCAATTTCTTTAGGAACAGCGCCAAAATCAGAAACTGCCACCGCCCCTAGCATCATAGTACATACGAATAGCAGCAAAATCTGAGTTAGAATGATAATCAAGCATTCTAACAATTGAATCTTGAGAGACTAGAACATTGGAACAGGCTGCCTACATGGAAGGATTAAGAGGATCAGAAATCATCTCTTGAGAAAGACTAGTCTGATCCAGATTTCCAATCGCAGAGTCATAGCTGCTCACATTGCTGCTCACTGGCTGCATATACACAAGCAGCAGCTGTAAGCACTTTTGACTCCCCAACTGATCCAAACCAGGAACAGCAGAATCAGAACATCTCCAATAGCAGATTTCTGACACAGTGCAGATGATAATGCAGCTGTTGAATCCTTCAAACCAAACTCATTCTCCCAGTAAGCCCTTCTAGTTTTGAACGCTCCAAGGGATTGATCTGTTAAATAGATATTTTTCAAAAACATTGAGCATTTCGTACTTGCCAAATGGATTGTAAACATCAATTGACATATATAGGACTGGACGGACTGAACTGGGGGACAAAGATTTTTTTATAAAGAAAATTACACGCGCCTATTCCACACAACTATTTCATCTACCTAAAAATTTCAGAATACATTGATATTTTGTGGGGATGATCACTTAACCATATAGTTCATTGTTAGAAAAAATGAAGTCATTTAGAATTCTAGAACATGCTACACAAAGTAAAGAATTTTCAACCGTTCAATTTTTGATTGCATCCGATAGAAATTTTAAAATTTTGATTTTCGGTGAGGATGATATACATGGCAAAGAGACCATCCCCACAAAAAATCAACTTATTCTGAAATTTCTAGGTGGGTAAAGTATGTGTGTATGACTTTCTTTGTAAAATATCTCTGTCCTTGGATCCCAGGTAAAGGTAGAAGTGAAAAAATGTGTGAAGGTGAGCAAAGGTAGGAGGATTGATGCTCTTGATAAACTCTTAAGCATGCATAACTAGCCATCGGGGACTCTTTGGCATGCAGAACCAGCCATTGCAGATGCACTGACAGGAGTTGGATCTATGGCATATGCCTTCAGGAATGTCGCTCAACATCTATAATAGCACCCAAACAGTACCCTCCCAAATCTGGAACGACCTTGTGAGTCTTCATATGAATTTCAATGGAGCCTTAAAAGCGTTTTGATAAATTTCTGACTACTTAGAGGCAATTGACTGTGCATGCCTAAAGATAAATTGTAGCTTTCCAATTGTACATGTTTCATAAAGGCAGCGACTATTTCGCACCATAGATTCCTCTCAATCACACCACTCATCCAATTTTTTTTTTTTTTAACATGCTAATCCACACCACTCATTTAAACCACTATTCATCTTCTTCCTCTCTCGCCTTCTCTTCTCAAGAACAACAGCAGCATGAAAAGGGGGAAGCGAGGAAAAAGGGCGATCGATTGTGAGGGATGGTGAGAAACGATCGGCAATGATGAGATATAGAAGAGATGGAACCACAACCACAGCACCCACTGTCACCCCTTCTCCATCTTCTTTTCCCCCTCCCCTCTCCATCTTCTTCTTCTCCTTCCCCTCTCCCACTATCTCTTCTTCTCTCACTCTCTTCCAGTTCCCCTCTCTTTTCTCCCACTCTTCTTCTCGCATAGGTCGTCGCCCCTCTCCCCCTCCTTTTCCTCCCCGCATTTTCTGTTTTTTTTCTCGCCCTCACGACAGCCTGTGTCCGTGACTACAAGTTTTCCACTCGTAAGTACCTCTGCGAGGGTCAAATTTTTTGCCCTCGCAGCGGCCTCTGCAAGTGGGAAACCCATCCTCACACATGTCGTCGCGAGGGCGAGAAAAAAATAGAACATGCGAGGGGAGGGAGAATAAGATGGAGAGGGGCGACGACGAAATTAAGGTCAAGATCCTGTAAAAGCTTCAAGCTCTTCTTATTCGACTTTTTCAATTTCGATTTGAGATAATGGAGAGGATATGAGAAGGAGTGCTTTGGGGACGCCCCCAGATGGGAAAGGAAGAGAAGAAAGGAAATGAGAGAAGATGCAGAGAAGAAGACGAGAAGAGGAAATACCAAAAAAGAAAATAGAAAATTGAGAAGAGAAGGGAGTTTTCAATCGTTTTGAATATGGGAAGGGACAAAGATTTAAGTTTTTTCAAGAGGACTATAGTGTGGGATCAAAAGTGCATGGTGTGAGAAAGAAAAAAATTAGATGAGTAATATGAGTGAGAGGAATATGTTGTGCCAAATAGTTGCCGCCTTCATAGAAATGCAAGTTTAACATGAGTAACGAGAAACAAGTTTTAATGAATAAAATAACTTGTTTAGGTAATCACACCATATAGAAATCAGATGTATACAATTTTGGCAGGTCCAAGTTTCAACTAGTACAATTTCTTCGATGTTGAATGTTTTTAGACTGTACTCAATGGCCAATATTCAGAGCTCAGTCTTTGAAGCCAACCACAAGCCCTCTCAAGCTCAGTGCTACAAGGAAATAGTATCAACAACATACATCAGTCTTTGAAGCCAACCACAAGTCCTCTCAAGCACGCCAAGCTGGTAACAAAAGTTGATTCCAACAGATTATTATTATTATTATATAGAAAAAGTCCAGGAAAAAAAAAATACTAGCGGACTGGCTGAGCTAGCTCCACACCATTTGCAGGAATGATAGTAGCAACAACTTGGAGCCTACCAGAAGCCAGCCGCGATGTCAGATCTTCCACCTCCATCTTCACCACATCTTTCCTCATGCCAATATCAGCAGCATATCTACTAACACAGTAGACCCCAACTGCTGTTGCTGCCATTCCATACACATTGGTAGTGACAAGGCGTAAAGGTGTTGATAAAACTGCTGCAAGAGGTCCACCTATGATGGATACTGCCTGGCCACTCTGCCCCATAGGTCCTTGATCAATGACAAGGAGGCCCGTCTTGCAGTAGATGGCAAAGTCTTCGCAATTGTTCTTGAAGACATTATAGCAACCAAAACCATTTTTAAGCAAGTATGCAGCACGGTGAACCACAACTTCATCTGGGTCTGAGACTGCAAGGGTGCATGTTCCACCTCGTGCTTTGCAAGAAAAAGGGCGGGAGTGACGGAGTACTCAAACCGATATAGGATGCCGCCAGAAAGGAAACAATCAAGACAGGATGATACAACTCCATGACCTTCTTCTTGTCGGTTGCAGATCGAGCAAGGAATTTGAGATCTTGCAGGTCCAGAGCTCACTAGGATGAAATCGACGAAAGTCCCTGTACCAACTTCTTGGCCTCTCCCTCTGGTGAAATGGACAACTTTATTGTCTCCAATGTAGATCCCTGAACAAGAACTAGAAGAGATTAGGAAACAGATAACCGCTGGCCACGCCCAGAAGGAGAAAGCTCCCATAAAGTGCACCCACCACGATGAATAATAACACAAAAATCCAATGAGCAAGCATCCAGGGAAAAGCTATTTCATGACTTACAACCACAGGTGGACAAGATCAAAAAAGGAAACTGGGCACTAGTTACAAAGGGTCGACTGGTCTACTTTACCTCGTGAACAGATCAAACACTCAACTGTGTATCTCATACACAAGTTATTTCGACAAACCTGGATATGGCACAATTATATCAAGTTAAAAACAAAATGGATATGCAACACAACTAAATGACAGGCAATTAGCATAATACATGACAGGCATGCAGCTACTATATAACAGTGAGAATAATACCATTCAATAACATCCCGGATCAGGTAGTACAAACTATTGAAAAGAATCTAACAATTTGTTACATCATCCACTTTATGATATCCAACCATACAAAACATTGACACACGGGCACCGAAAGCTCATTCTTAAAAGACCAATATCTTTCTTTCTTTCTTTTTTCTCTTTTGGAATGAGCTGAACTAAGCCATTGTCCTTCCTCCCTACTAAGAGACCTACTTACCCATTTTGGCTTCAATAGCCTAACATTGATAGCCATGATTCTACCAACCGAAGATTCAGAAAATCAGATGAAAAGAAGAATATATCAATTCAGATTAAATTCTCTTGAGAATAGTCTCCAATTGGAAAAACCTACAAGGTTTGTTAATAATCAAGAACAATTAATTTTTACTTCTCTTTCGTTTCCTTTTTAAGATTCAATGTTATATTAGCTTTACTAACAGCGTCACAGTATAGCCTTAAAGACTTGAGGCATCGAAACATGGAATCCCAGGAGAAGCCCAACGCAATAATTTGTCCAAATTAGACTTGACCAATAATACCAATCCATCGCGTACAGGCAAGTTCCTTGCCTGCATTACAATCATTTTACTCTTAAACTAGTCTTTAAGAACTCGACTTCCTCAACAAGTTAAGAACTTTTTCTGTGATTGGCAAGGAAAAAGCACAACACAAAAGGAGTCATGAAAGAGAAGCAGAAAGAGGACAAGGAAGTACTAAGGAGGCCTGGTAGCTTGTCAGCTGCCTCCCTCAGACAGAGAAGGCACTCCACACAAGTTTTTGTGTTTCTTTCTTATTGGTGTTTTTGGTTGATTACATTGCTTGATTTGCTTCCTTGCATTTGAAAATAACTGGACAAAAACCAGAGACAACTTGCATTTTCAAAATGTTTAAATTTCAGACTTTTCATATTTATGATTCAGTACATTGGCCCCTTACATCGAAAATGTCAATATCTGGATTACCATAAATAGGGAAAAAAATAAAAATAAAAGACATAATCCCATCCACATATGCGTGCTAAATCACTACTCATAAATGACAGAAATCAATATAGATAGCACAAAGTAATGGAAGTCAATCCATAAGAACAAAAACCGAACATCTTTTTTTTTATGCAGTGAGACATGTCGATCGTACTAGAAAAAATGAATCGAACATCTTAATGCAAATTTAATCAAAAACCGTAATTTCATGTTACTCAGCATTTGCTTGCGTGAGTTCATCCTGTCCAAGAGACAATTTAAACTTTCAGTGGTCAGTTTTAGAGTTATCATCAGGCATGTTACCCAGCATTGCTTGCGTATTTATATGAAAATTTATAATTGACAAGTTACAACAGTCATGCTCGGCATGGGTGTAGCACAATAATCCAGAAAGAAACTATTCAACTTAACTACAGCACAAACTAAATTGCCGAAAGAAAACAGTGAAGATGATACTATGACACCTTTGTTTGTTCAGTCAGCCACAACTTCGACTCAGTAAGCAAGGAGGAACCTTTATTTGAGCCATAAGTATAACAGTGCCTTAGCTTATAAGTTCCTATTTAAACAAAACAGCGGCTTAGCATATATAAACAGTTATGTCAAGCCAAATGACTATTGAAATGGGAACTAATGAATCTGGATTATCAAAAATCATTGGACCAAACAGCTCGAAATATCTCCTAGCTAGGCTGTGTCTATGATATGTTGCATTCCACTAGAAACAATTCCGACCAAAAGCATATGCACAATCATGGAAAGCTTAAGCTTTGGAGTAATCTTCTTCAGAAAAATATCATTTTGCAAAATGTTTTTATGATTGAGATAAGATGCGACCACCATGTTGACACAATAGCTTTGGAATAATCTTCTTCAGAAAAAAGTCTCTCAATGAGAGTAGATACTGCTTGGAAAGTCGAGCGCAACTTCTTGACTGTGAAATCAACGACTTGTCCGTGTAAAGAGATGAAGTGATTAGGCAACAAAAACAACCGGAGGATACAAAAGTATGAAGGCAGATAAAAGGTCTGAAATCTCATTCCTCATAAGACTTGTCGACAAGGTGGTGTGGTGCTCAAATTCCAAATAAGACCAAAACTACCATAGCCATTTCGTTGAAAATCTTCTTATTTCTCTTAAACCAGGAAAACCCCATTTAACTATACAGTTATAAATTCCAGACATAATAACAACATCACAGCAAACAAAGATACTGTACTCTCTAGGGGACTGCCTTTTGGATTCATGAGGTGAACTTTTGGGAAGATGCATTTGTATCGTTTCCTATTGCGTATCATTTATCTTCCTCAGCATGTATAGCTCCCAAACCTTCCTATGAGGAGAAGCATCCAAACTAGGTTGGATTAAAGATTCATAGATGCAGTGGACAGAGAATCCAAACTTACCATCTTCCAAAGCCCCATATTGCAGAGTAAGGAGTTGCCTACCCTCCAAAAGAAATTTTCTTTTGTTGGAAGCAATAATATATAAATAAATAAATAAGGAGTAGAAGCTCCGAAGTGGGTACAATATGTGAGTTTCGCCAAGTTATGAGCTTGGACATTTTCTAGCCTACTAATAAGTTACATGCCAATCGCCTACAATATTAAGAAGATGGTGAATATTGTCCAAAAGAGGGCACCATACCCTATTAATGCGAATAGAAGGGGCGGGGTTTATGATATTAACAGCCGGGAGTCAGAATACAAAATATCTCTGCGACGCTTGGAGTCAAGAATCCATTCAGGGAAAGCTTCTATACTATACAGCTCCGCCATTGTACTACAAAAATATTAGCTATAATATGAGTGCCAATTTCTTTAGGAACAGCTCCAAAATCAGAAACTGCCACCGCCCCTAGCATCATAGTACATACGAATAGCAGCAAAATCTGAGTTAGAATGATAATCAAGCATTCTAACAATTGAATCTTGAGAGACTAGAACATTGGAACAGGCTGCCTACATGGAAGGATTAAGAGGATCAGAAATCATCTCTTGAGAAAGACTAGTCTGATCCAGATTTCCAATCGCAAAGTCATAGCTGCTCACATTGCTGCTCACTGGCTGCATATACACAAACAGCAGCTGTAAGCACTTTTGACTCCCCAACTGATCCAAACCAGGAACAGCATAATCAGAACATCTCCAATAGCAGATTTTTGACACAGTGCAGATGATAATGCAGCTGTTGAATCCTTCAAACCAAACTCATTCTCCCAGTAAGCCTTCTAGTTTTGAACGCTCCAAGGGATTGATCTGTTAAATAGATATTTTCAAAAACATTGAGCATTTCGTACTTGCCAAATGGATTGCAAACATCAATTGACATATATCAGACTGGACTGGGGGACAAATATTTTTTTATAAAGAAAGTTACACGTGCCTATTCCACACAACTATGTCATCTAACTAAAAATTTCAGAATACGTAGATGTTTTGTGGGGATGATCACTTAACCATATAGTTCATTGTTAGAAAAAATGAAGTCATTTAGAATTCTAGAACATGCTACACTAGGTAAAGAATTTTCAACCGTTCAATTTCTGATTGCATTTGATAGAAATTTTAAAATTTTGATTTTCGGCGAGGATGATATATATGGCAAGAGATCATCCCCACAAAAAATCAAAATTTCTAGGTGGGTAAAGTATGTGTGTGCGACTTTCTTTGTAAAATATCTCTGTCCTTGGATCCCAGGTAAAGGTAGAAGTGAAAAAATGTGTGAAGGTGAGCAAAGGTAGGAGGATTGATGCTCTTGATAAACTCTTAAGCATGCATAACTAGCCATCGGGGACTCTTTGGCATGCAGAACCAGCCATTGCAGATGCACTGACAGGAGTTGGATCTATGGCATATGCCTTCAGGAATGTTGTTCAACATCTATGATAGCACCCAAAACAGTACCCTCCCAAATCTGGAACGACCTTGTGAGTCTTCATATGAATTTCAATGGAGCCTTAAAAGCGTTTTGATAAATTTCTGACTACTTAGAGGCAATTGACTGTGCATGCCTAAAGATAAATTGTAGCTTTCCAATTGTACATGTTTCATAAAGGCAGCGACTATTTCGCACCATAGATTCCTCTCAGTCACACCACCCATCCAATTTTTTTTTATTTTTTAACCAGCTAATCCACACCACTCATTTAAACTACTATTCATCTTCTTCCTCTCTCGCCTTCTCTTCTCAAGAACAACAGCAGCATGGAAAGGGGGAAGCGAGGAAAAAGGCCGATCGATTGTGAGGGATGGTGAGAAACGATCGGCAATGATGAGATATAGAAGAGATGGAACCACAACCACAACAGCCACTGCCACCCCTTCTCCATCTTCTTTTTCCCCTCCCCTCTCCATCTTCTTCTTCTTCTCCTTCCCTCTCCCACTATCTCTTCTTCTCTCACTCTCTTCCAGTTCCCCTCTCTTTTCTCCCACTCTTCTTCTCGCACAGGTCGTCGCCCCTCTCCCCCTCCTTTTCCTCCCCACATTTTCGGTTTTTTTTCTCGCCCTCACGACAGCATGTGTCCGTGACTACAAGTTTTCCACTCGTAAGTACCTCTGCGAGGGTCAAATGTTTTGCCCTCGCAAAGGCCTCTGCAAGTGGGAAACTCATCCTCACACATGTCGTCGCGAGGGTGAAAAAAAAATAGAACATGCGAGGGGATGGAGAATAAGATGGAGAGGGGCGACGACGAAATTAAGGTCAAGATCCTGTAAAAGCTTCAAGCTCTTCTTATTTGACTTTTTCAATTTCGATTTGAGATAATGGAGAGGATATGCGAAGGGGTGCTTTGGGGACGCCCCAGATGGGAAAGGAAGAGAAGAAAGGAAATGAGAGAAGATGCATAGAAGAAGACGAGAAGAGGAAATACCTAAAAAGAAAATAGAAAATTGAGAAGAGACGGGAGTTTTCAATCGTTTTGAATATGGGAAGGGACAAAGATTTAAGTTTTTTCAAAAGGACTATGGTGTGGGATCAAAAGTGCATGGTGTGAGAAAGAAAAAAATTAGATGAGTAATGTGAGTGAGAGGAATATGTTGTGCCAAATAGTTGCCGCCTTCATAGAAATGCAAGTTTAACATGAGTAACGAGAAACAAGTTTTAATGAATAAGATAACTTGTTTAGGTAATCACACCATATAGAAATCAGATGTATACAATTTTGGCAGGTCCAAGTTTCAACTAGTACAATTTCTTCGATGTTGAATGTTTTTAGACTGTACTCAATGGCCAATATTCAGAGCTCAGTCTTTGAAGCCAACCACAAGTTCTCTCAAGCACGCGAAGCTGGTAACAAAAGTTGATTCCAACAGATTATTATTATTATTATATAGAAAAAGTCCAGGAAAAAAAAATACTAGCGGACTGGCTGAGCTAGCTCCACACCATTTGCAGGAATGATAGTAGCAACAACTTGGAGCCTACCAGAAGCCAGCCGCGATGTCAGATCTTCCACCTCCATCTTCACCACATCTTTCCTCATGCCAATATCAG
Organism: Berberis thunbergii; assembly: GCA_003290165.1. Lineage (NCBI taxonomy): Eukaryota > Viridiplantae > Streptophyta > Magnoliopsida > Ranunculales > Berberidaceae > Berberis > Berberis thunbergii. The sequence continues at coordinate 212,262 of QNQO01000969.1, forward strand.
CAGCATATCTACTAACACAGTAGACCCCAACTGCTGTTGCTGCCATTCCATACACATTGGTAGTGACAAGGCGTAAAGGTGTTGATAAAACTGCTGCAAGAGGTCCACCTATGATGGATACTGCCTGGCCACTCTGCCCCATAGGTCCTTGATCAATGACAAGGAGGCCCGTCTTGCAGTAGATGGCAAAGTCTTCGCAATTGTTCTTGAAGACATTATAGCAACCAAAACCATTTGTAAGCAAGTATGCAGCACGGTGAACCACGATTTCATCTGGGTCTGAGACTGCAAGGGTGCATGTTCCACCTCGTGCTTTTGCAAGAAAAAGGGCGGGAGTGACGGAGTACTCAAACCGATATAGGATGCCGCCAGAAAGGAAACAATCAAGACAGGATGATACAACTCCATGACCTTCTTCTTGTCGGTTGCAGATCGAGCAAGGAATTTGAGATCTTGCAGGTCCAGAGCTCACTAGGATGAAATCGACGAAAGTCCCTGTACCAACTTCTTGGCCTCTCCCTCTGGTGAAATGGACGACTTTATCGTCTCCAATGTAGATCCCTGAACAAGAACTAGAAGAGATTAGGAAACAGATAACCGCTGGCCACGCCCAGAAGGAGAAAGCTCCCATAAAGTGCACCCACCACGATGAATAATAACACAGAAATCCAATGAGCAAGCATCCAGGGAAAGCTATTACATGACTTACAACCACAGGTGGACAAGATCAAAAAAGGAAACTGGGCACTAGTTACAAAGGGTCGACTGGTCTACTTTACCTCGTGAACAGATCAAACACTCAACTGTGTATCTCATACACAAGTTATTTCGACAAACCTGGATATGGCACCAATTATATCAAGTTAAAAACAAAATGGATATGCAACACAACTAAATGACAGACAATTAGCATAATACATGACAGGCATGCAGCTACTATATAACAGTGAGAATAATACCATTCAATAACATCCCGGATCAGGTAGTACAAACTATTGAAAATAATCTAACAATTTGTTACATCATCCACTTTATGATATCCAACCATACAAAACATTGACACACGGGCACCAAAAGCTCATTCTTAAAAGACCAATATCTTTTCTTTCTTTTTTTTTCTCTTTTGGAATGAGCTGAACTAAGCCATTGTCCTTCCTCCCTACTAAGAGACCTACTTACCCATTTTGGCTTCAATGGCCTAACATTGATAGCCATGATTCTACCAACCGAAGATTCAGAAAATCAGATGAAAAGAAGAATATATCAATTCAGATTAAATTCTCTTGAGAATAGTCTCCAATTGGAAAAACCTACGAGGTTTGTTAATAATCAAGAACAATTAATTTTTACTTCTCTTTCTTTTCCTTTTTAAGATTCAATGTTATATTAGCTTTACTAACAGTGTCACAGTATAGCCTTAAAGACTTGAGGCATCGAAACATGGGAATCCCAGGAGAAGCCCAACGCCATAATTTGTCCAAATTAGACTTGACCAATAATACCAATCCATCGCGTACAGGCAAGTTCCTTGCCTGCATTACAATCATTTTACTCTTAAACTAGTCTTTAAGAACTCGACTTCCTCAACAAGTTAAGAACTTTTTCTGTGATTGGCAAGGAAAAAGCACAACACAAAAGGAGTCATGAAAGAGAAGCAGAAAGAGGACAAGGAAGCACTAAGGAGGCCTGGTAGCTTGTCAGCTGCCTCCCTCAGACAGAGAAGGCACTCCACACAAATTTTTGTGTTTCTTTCTTATTGGTGTTTTTGGTTGATTACATTGCTTGATTTGCTTCCTTGAATTTGAAAATAACTGGACAAAAATCAGAGACAACGTGCATTTTCAAAATGTTTAAATTTCAGACTTTTCATATTTATGATTCAGTACATTGGCCCCTTACATCGAAAATGTCAATATCTGGATTACCATAAATAGGGGAAAAAATAAAAATAAAAGACATAATCCCATCCACATATGCGTGCTAAATCACTACTCAATGACAGAAAATCAATATGGATAGCACAAAGTAATGGAAGTCAATCCATAAGAACAACATTTGTTCATGAATTTATAAGAATGCAAGTCCACACTTGAGAGGCTGCCTAAGGGTGTGGAACACCACCTAGCTCGACTATTACTTCTCCATGAGCTAAAGCTCCTTTGTAGTGCACCACCACCCTCCCTCTCATCGGGATTCAGGATTCGAGTTGTTACAATCGATGGCTTGATTTTGAATTAAATAGATTCCGAGAGTATCTGCTAGTCATGTTTTTGAAATATCTCATTAAATGCTTTGCCAATTTCTGGCTTCTCCATCCAAAGCCTCATATCTCTATTTTGCACAAAGACCAAGGAATTTTTTTTATCAGCATGGCTAAAAAGAAAGGTCTTCAAGTATTGGAAAGGTTATGACCCCAATCCCAATTTAAAATGACTCCAAAATTGCCTTTGAATGAAGGATAGGAAGCCCAATGGCATAACAAGACCGTGATATTGCTCCCTAGTGTCCTCGCATTGCAAAGGAACAAGCTTCCACAAGACTCTCCCCTTAGACAAGAGACGCAAAGGGGCTCTCCAACCCCTCAAAAGACTTCAACGGATCATACACCACCCACACCATTTTGAACCACGACACCGCATGATACCAATTTCGCTAGTTCACATGAAGAAATGAGAAGCAGAATCCACATTTTGACCCACACAAGTCAATTTGCGTCTCCTATGTGCAAAGACTTCCCTTGATAGCACCCTATTCCAAATCAAAGAGCACATGAAGCACAAGATTCTTGCTGGAATTTTCATCTGCCATATCAACTTTACTGAAAAGTTAACAAAGGCAAAGCATTTAATAGAAGATGTTCCTCCACCAAATTTTTGAAACAAGAGATTACCAAGGATCCATTTCCTTATAATATTTTCAAATCAATTTTCGTAGCCAATAAGCCTCCAAAAGATTCAAAGGGCATGCTAATTCAACCAACTCCCTACTCCAAAGATGAGACCTAAAAGGACCAAGAAAATACCATCATGCCTCTAAAACTCCATCACAGACGCTGAAACATAAAACACGCAGTCTAAAAGAATGGGACATAGAAGGTCCTTCCAATCAACAGATCAAGCCAAAATTTTACTTTATCCCCTTTCCCACTACACTTGCTACCCTTTGAACTTCTAAAATTGGAGATACTCATCCATGCACTTGCTGAATGATACCAGGTGGTTGTTTGGGAAACCGACCAAAACCTTGAAGATTCTCATTTAGCTTTAATGATTTCTTTTCAAATACCACTATACTCCGTTCCATGGCAAGACCTTAATTCATGGTTTGAAGAGAGTGAATGCCACTTCCTTGGGCGACATAGTAGCTCACAATTATAGAAGCTACTAACAAGAAATTACCCATCAACTTTTCCAACTAATTGGATAACGACTGCGGCATGTAAAAAGGGAACGTATTATATACCAACATACTTAGCAAACCTGCACCACTAGGGAATAGCTTAGCCTTCCAAGTAGCAACCCTCATACTTATCACCTCTGCGGTCCCAACAAAAAAGAGAAGGATGAATGCCTGCCAACACCCCGTAGTTTCGGCACCAAACAAGCAATTAATGCCTTTCAACCCCTACACCATGCTCTTTGAGATGTTTATCGAGACCGGAACATAGTTGAAAGATGACTGAGACATTAATTTTTTACAAACTCAAAAAAACAAAAAGATATAGTAGTAGCTTACAAGTTTCAATTTGTAAAAAATCCAACTAAACCACGTGACCATTGGAGCTAAGAAATGTGCACTCACGAACATTGCTAGCATTCTAACAAAAAATCATTGGAATAGACAACCCAAATTTCTCTTGACCTTTTCAGTCCGTTGACCTATGTTGCATATACAATATCTCGTCATAGCTTGTCTATTCTAGAATATTGCCTACCAACCTATGTTTCATATACTCATGTCCCAGTATCACTGTAAGTCATAACAGTGTCCAAGTCCAACACAACGACTCTTCTGTGATACTTAAATATCGTAAATCTTATTTTCAAAAACTAATCAATACACATTTGAATACTAATCAATACACATTCAAATAATTAAATATCGTATATCTTATTGATAGTTATATGCATCCAATACATTCAAATGATCGCATTTCTCTTAATTGTTTCAAATATATTGCTGAAGCCTGAATCCATCAAACTGGATTTAGGCTTATGTGGTACACCCATATCAATGTCACACGACAAAGTTAACAACCTTTTGGTATTGCCAACCTGAAGATATATTACAGATCACGAAAACTACAAAAGCTTTTCTTAAAATACAGAACACCGAATAAAAAACGAGAACCACGATGAAGGTGCAAAAATATTTTAATTTGCTCTAAACTTAGTAGTTGAAAATCTACTTTCGTAGTTACCCCAACACCCAGATGACATCCCAATGCCCAGACCAGAGCTTGGATTTCCTTACAAAACTCAGCGTAGTCCTTTTTTTAGCTCCGATGATCCTATTGTTATCTCCTTCCAAACTAACCAAATAGTGGCTAACATAAGTCTAATCCATAGCCAAGCACCTTTGATGGAAACGCCATCTTTCTGCTAAGAGACAACCCATTGCAAGAAAGGTAGAGAAAGAGGTGGGTGGGCGTCGGCTTGGTTACAAACGAAATTTTAGACTTGTATACTGTAGTGGCAGGAGAAGAACTTTCGATCACTTGATCCTTGATCAGACTCACAAAGACTACATCTGTTGATTATATTGAGACCTCTTTTCCGAGGTTGTTTCAATGTTAGGCTACAAATATTGTTCTATTACCATTTGCAAACTCTTACCATTACTAACACTTAAACTTAACAGCCATACATGATGTATATTTTTGTTTTCAGCACTCGGTGAAAAAAAACAAAAAAACGAATGTTCTTTTTCCACTAAGGGTGTTCTTTATCATCTTAATATTATACTTCTTGTTTTTCTGATTATTTAAAAAAAAAAAAAAAAAAAAACCAAACCAAACCTATATGGGGCAGACCCCAAGTGCCTGTTCTGAATTGCATTATGCACTAGCATGAGCTTAAAGAAAGCAAGGTGATCAAAGAAATGATCCCATTTATAGATGTGATCCCCCTTGCTTAACCATCTAGGCTCAACCAAGTATTTTCCAAGTATACATCAATCTCTACACTGCTATATGTTGCATGAACTCTTTCAAATGAGTCATATCCCAGTGTCCTCATAGACACAACAAGGACTCTACTGTGACTATTCAATATTCTTTTTCTTATTATAAGACAATGATCTGCACGCTTTTCTGTTCAATAAGAGTTCTATTGATAGTTAATGTGTCCAATACACTTTCAACTGATCACCTTTCTCTAGATTGTTCCAAGTATATTGCCAAACTCCGATCATTACTACTATGGAGTGGGCCCTAAGTGCCACTCAATCGCATTATGCACTGGCATGAACCAAGAGAAAGCAAAGGGATGCAAGAAATTATCCCATTTTGCCCTAGGTCAACTACATCAATTTCATCACTGATTGCCATTATGCCCTGAAAGAGTCGCACCCCATTGTCATCATACTTGTGTCTACATCGACACAACGACTCTACTAACTACAATTTAACATTCTTTTTCTTATGATAAGACACTAATTTATGGACTCTTCTGTGATAATGATGTAATTAGGATATTTAATATTACTAGCAATAGTCGTATTTTAGGCATATTAAGAATTTTAGTATCATTAGGACATTATTTCTATTAGGTTTAGAGTTTGTTTTAGAAGTTAAGTTAGTTATAAATAAGGCATAGGTTGCTCATTGTTAGTTAGTTAATTGATGAAAATAAATTTACTCCGTTTATTTATCGTTTCATTTATTTAACGTTGATTACCTTGTCGTTTAATTTATTTTATTTGATTTTCCGCATTATCTTTCTATTTCCGTTACTCAGCAAGTTTTATTTTAACAACTAGTATTAGAGCCAATCAATTCTAATTCGTTCGATTTGAAAAAATTAATAAAAAATAAGGTTCAAATGAAGAAGAAAATTGAAGATTCGAGAATTGAGAAGAGAAAGAAATTGTCAGATCCACGTCCAAGCCCATCAACTGTCGCCACCGTCTCCGACCACACTGTCTTCATCCCAAGGTCCATGCGACCAGCCCCTGTCACTATCACAGCAATCCGAATCACCCCCAATCAGCTTGTTGCAAGCAAGCCCTACCTCGCTGCCAGCCCATTAGATTGCAATTCATTTGATTGAACCGCTCAACAGACCAACCTCAGTATTTGACCCCATTGTCCTTGTTTAAAGTTCCTCCTCCTCATTGCCATCGCAAATCAATCCAATAGATCACAACAAACAATCAATGTCGTCATAGCAAACTCCGTAGTCCGACTCAATCCACCGCTATCCCTTCCTACTTCGACCCAGTCGATCGCAGCCACGGTCGCAATGCACGTTGCACCAACCCTCCCCCCCCCCCCAATCTGTTTCAAATCATAAGAAAGAAATCATTATTTTATATTACAGGTCCTGATCTAGAATTTTTAGTTAGTCTACGGTTCCCAGATGCTATTCACACCCCAATTCCTATGAAAGTACCCCACCTGAAATGAAATTAAAAAAAAAAAAAAAAAACAGTTATAAAAAAATGAGTAACCATATTATGACCTCTACTCGTCATGTGCCCTAGCCCACCCCAAGTTGTTAGCGATGTAAACCCCACTACCCCTTCCACTGTGATGCTGGTTGAGACAGACTCGATTAAGATGGTATGAAATTACAACAATGCGCCGAAAACTGAGCAAGATTGCTACTGCCAACATTCGAGAGCTACATGCACTATTGGATCCAGATGATCTTGCTCGGACATTGAAGAGCAGGTTGAGGCCTACTATTTGTAGTCCACCAAAATTTTTAAGGAAGTTAAGAACATTGTCACACGCATACGATTTTTCAACTTGTGGGTCATTTAACTTGTCGACTTCCTTCCTAATTCTTTAGCAAACAGAGGTGAGTGGCAATGATTTTGTTAATTCGTATTGGGACAATTTTGTAACACAAGCTTATACACAGGTATCCTCTCAGGTTTCTTTCAGCTTTTGGTTCTTTGAATCACCTTGGTTTCTTTCTGAATTGGTTCCTCAGTTTTTAGTTAGTGTATCATGGCAAGTTTCGGGTAGACTACTTCGAGTGCACTTCGCAACGTGTTCATCGGACTTCTTCGACATTAAGCTCGAAAACAAATTCCTTCAACGCGGGGAAGTTGATGTAATTAAGATATTTAGTGTTATTAGCAATAATCTTATTTTAAGTATATTAATAATTCTAGAATTATTAGAACATTATTTCCCATTAAGTTTAAGATTTGTTTTATAAGTTATATTAGTTATAAATAAGGCACAGGTTGCTTATTGTTAGTTAGTTAATTGATAATAAAAAAATATTTATTTTATTTGATTTTCCAAATTATCTTTCAATTTCCATTATTACCCAAGTTGTATTCTATCGGATAGTTATACATGGCCAATACACATTCAAATGATCGCTTTTCTATTGTTCCAAATATATTGCTAAATCTACGAATCTGGATTTTAGGCTTATGTTGGATCAAATCCCAGTTTTGTAGATGGACATTTTCTGGATAGAATCCTAACAAACAAGAAGTTCCTAAAAATATTGTTCGTTTACAATTACGCAAACTTCGACCATTTCTAATATACGGAGAAGTCCCGAAGTACTATTGTATTTCATTACACACTAACATGAGCTAAACAAAAGCAAATGGATAAAGAAATGATCCTTTAGATGGGATCCCCCATGAAAAATTTCACTATAGAATCAAAGTGCCACCTTTCCTAAATTATTGAAACACCTAAACTTCCAAAACGACATTAATCCTGGAAAAAGAAAAGATGAAGCACCCTCTCAATCAGCAGAAAACCCCACTTCACAAATCACTAAGATGATACCTCCTTTAGATATCAAATACAAAAGAATCATAAATCAAGCATCAAAGAGAAGAAATGGGGAATGAAAAATCCAAAAGAAACACTCAAAACTAAAAAGGGTAACAGATAAGCAGACTAAAAGTAGAAGAAATGAACCATGATGAGCATAGACATAAGCAGTCCTCCATGAATATATATGATCCCCTGGTTTCAAGCTACCTCTACTGATCCTGCAAGAAAAAACTTCTCTTTAAACTTCAGTGGTGTTCTCCAAAATCCATCAAAAATTAAATAAAAAAATCAAAAGGGGTCGATAAGAACCTGTTGGAGAGCAACCCCATCTTCTCTTTTCTCTTTTTTCTTCTTCAATTTCTCTATAAGAGCTGTTGGGGCTTGATCAAAATGTGCAAAATAAAGAGAAAAGAAAGAAAAGTAAACCGCTTTAAATCAAATGGAAACGTTTGCTTCAGTGTAAATGACGATACTACCCCAAAGCGTGTGAATTCTATATTCTTCGTTGTTAAGTAATGCTGTTCCCACTGTGGTCGACAACTGCTCGATGGTTGTCAGTGGTTCCAATTTTGACCAAATTGGGATAATTCTGGTCCATCCTTTCACAACTGTTACATTCCAAAATAATTGTTATTCCGACATCCTTATCATTCGCCATGAACCTAACCTCGTTTGAATTTTGGATTCACTCAATTTTTTTCTTTCATTTTCGATCTGAAATGAAAAATTAAAAAAATATTTAAAAAATTTAATAATTTAAAAAGAAAATCCTATTATGAAATATATTGTTACAATCAATAGAGAAAAAAAAAGTAATATAATGATTTGTAACTATTAATTATTTAGATAAAACCTTAGTATAGTAAGTATTTCATTTAGGTATCTTGTATAAGTTTGTTGCCCTCGACCTCATTTTCGTTCGCCCTCTATGATTTTAATATATTAATATAATAATATTAAATTAAATCGAGTCTAAGCCCAAATTTCGATGCGGTTGAACCAACATTTTTTTCTTTAATCTTAAAAAAAATGACAAAAGAGCATAACAAAGAAAGGATCCAATCTAAATCTAATCCAATTCTTCATTTTGTAGTGAAAAAAATGAACCATCAAAGAGATATACCCTTTAATAATAGATAATAAATTCTCAAAACGCATAAAAACTAACTTTAAGTAAGATGAATGAAACAAATGTTAATGATAAAAGTAGACTTTTGAGTGCAAACAAAATCCGGCTTAATAAACACAAGAAATATATTACTTTTTGTATATTTTATAAAATATTTAGATCAGCGACAATAATTGTTTTTAGGATATAAGTCAAGTCTTTATACAAAATATGTTAATCTGCACAACAAACTTTTCTCATATCAGATAAAAGTTTTGTGTTGGATGTTCTTTTTTTAAAAGCAAAACTTTCATAGTAAAAGAAGCTTAGAACATAGTAACTAGTGATTAGCACAAGTGTTGCACATACACCTTAAACAATTAAATATAATTAAATTAAATAATGATACAAAATTTTGTTGTTTTCTATAGATCAGTGTTCTAAAAATCGGCCTAAGCGCTAGAAGGTGGAAAATCGCTCAGATTGATGGCTGGGCGGGCAGTCTGGGCGAGATCTAGGCGGTCTGGGCGATTTTTATTTTTTTATTTTTTTAATGTTTTAATAAGAATGATTGTGTTCTTATTTTATTTTTATTTCATATTTTTTAGAAATAAACTATTTTATTATTTTTATTCAGTATACGTCTAAATTAGCAAATGATGATTACTTAATTGAATTCTCAAAGGATCTGCCTGTACCAATTTTACTAATGTAGATTTTATCAAACATAACTGAGATTATTCATGCAATTTGAAGAAAAATAAAAGAGTACACAAATTCAAATTTATATAAAGTACCCATCATGACCAACTTCAGTCATTTGAGTTTTAATAAATTGTGTTCACGATTGTTAATTTTTCATGTTTTTAATTTTGCATATGTATATTGGCATTAAATTGGATGTAATTGATAAGGTATTATGCTTAACTTTTGTAAATTATTAAAGTTATAATACAAAACCTAATACCGCCTAGGCCCCTGGGCGCTAGGCACCTGCTCGCCGCCCGCCCAACTCCTAGCGATTTTTAGAACACTGCTATAGATTACTAAATTTTGTTGTTTTCTATAGATTTTCTCTATCATTTTTTTCTAAGTTTTATATTTGTACTTTTTACTATATATATATATTTTTTTTAAAATAATTTGATTTCAATCATGAATTGCTTTGGTTTATGTCTCTAAAAGGAAGGCTATGTGTGAGTTAGTTCAACGACCTTAATTCGAAAATGTTAGAAAGGTTCTAGGAAGAATTTGGAGAGGATGGGAAATGTGGGAGTGAAAAAAATGATAAAATCTTTAATTTTATATTTAGACTTAATGACAATTTGTGGGACTCTGAAAAAAAAGATTTAATATTGAAGGATAATGGACGTAGATCAAAATATGCACCTATAAATTAGTGAAACTTCTTGAGAGCCATGCCTGACCCAATATCGTCCATCATCCTATAAATGTGCATCTCGAGGATGATGGACGATATTGAGCCAGGCTTGACTCTCTAGAAAAGTTCATAAAATAGTCAAATTTTCACCTCATTAATACGAAGGTCAAGTCCCACTCTCCCCTTAAAGGAGTCAGGTAATTAATATATTCAATGTATCAAAAAGGACATTATTCCATGGGGTGATTTTTAATTTAAATAAATAAATTATGGTGGCAAATGGGGTACTAGATCAACTGGTATGCTGGTAATTGATGGTATCACAAGTCCAAGGGTCAAATCCTGCTGGCGGCATTTGGAATGGGAAGGGTTAAGGAATAAAAAAAAGAAAAAAGGATTATCGGTGATAGACAGGGGCAGATCTACTAAGGACCTATTTTTAATAAATACTTAGTTTTAAAAAAATCAATTATATAATGTATAATACAATATAATAATTGTTTATTCAACTATTTTGATATGTCATTGTTAGTGTTGTGGTGGAAAGTTTAATATTTTTTGTAAACGACCCAAGTTCAATACTCTTGGAAGCCGCATAATTTTTTTTTTATATTTTCAATGCAATTTTATTAGTAATTGCAAACATTAAAAAATCGTTTAGTTTAATAAAAACTTATTTTTGGTCATTTTGGAACATATGATTTTTTATGGTTATTGACAATTATTATTTCTATCACTGTGACTTGCACCTACTTTTTTGTTTTGAATATAACTGCAAACATTAAAAAATGAATTATTTGTTCTTAAGTGGTATAAAACCTCCAAAAAAATATTTGAAATTAATATCTAAAATCATTACTATATAATTCAATGAAAATATATCAGTAATAGACATTTTAATTATTCACTTAATAATAAAATTTGCATGTATAAGTGACAACCATGACAGTTTATGAGGACCTAGAAATACTAATACTTGAGTTGTATAATCTTAAAAGTTTCCAAAATGAAAATTAGTTGTATTTATCAAAGATTCTCCATATAGATAATTTTTTCAAAATCTGTGATATCATATGGGATGTGTTGTATTAAATAACAATATAGATATTAATGGCTTTGGAAAGTTTTGGCATTAACTCGCAAGATCGATATTGATGTAAATCAAAGCAGTGCATTTATTTTATTTGCAAGATATACATAATGATAAAGCAATAGATTAGGTTATCAAATAAAAACTCCTTACTTAGTGAAACAATTTAAGAAATCATTTTCTCTTTAAAAAAAAAAAAAAAAATCTTAAGACCAACTTCTAAGACAACTAATTGAATATGTGAATATTAACAAGTATTATCCTCAGACTCTACTTTAAGACATTATATTTAAGAATGACAAATTTTGGTTTGTATAGTTTTGATTGTCAAAAAAATTATCTATTAAAGGTTTTGATTTACAATAAACTCATGAGTGTATGTGTTGTAACTTAAGGTAATAGGTAGATTACATTAAATTTGTGTAATGTGTGCATTCCTATTAAATTTGTGTAACTTAAGGTATATATATATATATTTTAAATCTAAAAATATTGCCAATTGCAAATGACATTTTTCATTTCTATATTTAGTTTAATCCTATAGATATCTAAATTGAATATTACATCTATATGAAATTGACACGTGCAAACACATGAGTGCGAGTGATTGGATCCCACTGAGCCTCCGTGCTATATAAATGTTCTTGGTTGCAGAAAAACTTTCACGCTTGCTAAAAGAATCAGTCAGCTATTTCTTGTTCCGTGAGCTATCTTTCCATCTAAAGCAAATGTCAGAGCAAAGAGAACCTGATTTAGTTATGTCTCCAGAGCCAAGGTCTAGGTTTCGATGGCATGAGGATCTCCATCAACATTTTGTTAGGGTCGTGAATGAGCTTGGAGGGGCTAAGAGTTAGTATTTTTGTTTAATACTTTACATGCTTTCGTTTGTTTTCAGTTAAATTACACGTAAATATTTTTCTTAATCTTATTATCTAATGTATGTCATATCTAGTTGGTAGTTTTGTTTAATCCAATAACTTATTGTTATTTACATTTTTCAGGTTAATTATAGGAGAGAAAAAAAACTTACAAATTTATTATCTCTAAAACGATTTACCAAATAGCTAATTGTGAAACTATATATTGTTGTAGAATGATTCACATGGAGATAAAGAAGTAGATTGAAAGTCCTAATTAATTCAACCATGCTATCCCTTAATGAAATATTTTATTGTTTGTATTTTAATAGAAATTTCGTCAACAAATAAGACGTGCGGCGACACGATCCAGTGAGGCAACCCAAGATGGTAATATCTATATAAATAACTTATTATTATTATTATTATTATTATTATTATTATATGATCAATTATCTTTTCTATTAGCTAGGCGAGCTTTCATTGTGAAATATAACCATTGATAAAAGTATGCAATAAATAATTTTGTACATGTTGTAACAAAAAAACTCCATTTATGGTCTACCAGAAATACCTCAACCTCAAATTGGTGGTTCATCGTCAGAATCATCATCGTTTGATCAATTCATGGTAAGAGTTAGACTTGCATTACTCAACTTTCAAGTTAAACACACAATTCAATTGTCTCTTGTATTGATTCAAACATAACCATACTCATTCATATTTTATATTTGTGAAGGTTGGAAATTATACAGAACCAGAGTTTGAAGTGCAAGATAACTATTTTGAAACAGTGTGGCATCATTTTTTTGAACATGTGCTAGTTGATGAACCAATGGGAGTTGGAGGTGGTACCCCCAATGCATCGGGGATTGATGAGTCGCAAAATTCATCTTGTGTTCTTGAGGCTCACCAAATAGTCGTCGAGGATCAAAATCCCCCACTAATGTTAGCGACGGAACCATTGCCTCCAAAATCATCTTCCAACAAAGGAAATGAAATATTCTACTACAAGGTTATTGATTTCAATGAGTTTGAATTCGATATGAGCAATATATAAGTATGTCCAAATTACCATCAAATAAACTGTTTTTAGTCTATAATAATTGTGATACACTAATCGTCTTATGAGATTTATCTCCATAGACACCTTGAGTATAATGTTGTCGCCGTAGAAAAAAACCTACATTGTGTGATAAACAAACATCCCAGATTCTAAAGTTGCAAGTATGAGATTAGTTATAATGTTTGTTAAACTTTCATACTTGTATTGAATGTTCCCATTACCAACCTTAACAACTATAAATATCGTGGATGGCACAGAAGAATGTTCCCGAAATACTCCGTTGAACGTGTAAGTATGTCCAAACAATCATTTTCTTTTATACCATTCACGATATTGCAAGTATGAGATTAATTATAATGTTTGTTAACATTGCATACTTGTGTTGAATGTTCCCTTTACCTTTTATAATGGTCACAGTTAATTCTCTGCGTGACTTATCATAAATGATCTCAGTGACATTCTTACCGCCATACTCTTGTTTAAACCTTATCATTTCAACTCATCCATTTTGATCTATTTCCTAACAAAGTTCCTCTTTCAACCCATTTTAAAAATGAATTTTTTAAGTCAAGAGCTAGCATGAATATCAAATATCCATTTGGGTGAGAATGAATTTGATGGAGATAATATGGGCCAGACCAAAAATGTTGTTCCTCCTCATAATCCAAACTTCGTTAAAACCCATTGCAATACTACGGCGAGCTTTGCTACAGAGCGAGGGAAAGGGGGCGAGGGGATCCGCCTTGAGATAAGTACATCAACTTTGAATTGTGTGATAATGCTTATCTCGAGGCAGATGGATGGCTTCCACCCATCCTTCGCTGCCTCCCTTGACCCCTATAATTTTCCTACTACGGCAGAGCTCAGCCAAGGGATATCTGACCGCGGGCAGCTCTGTGCCTGAACTCAACAACAACAAATTCATGAAGAGAGAGCTCTCTGATTGGGTGTTTATTAGATTTCTCAATTTTATTTTATTTTCAAAAATAGTGATATTATCAGGACCCATTTCTTCCAAGTCCAGGCACATTAAATGCACTTCACGTGAAATCATATCGTTTCATTCACTCCAAATTGGGTATTTAGCTCTGAAACGCATTCAACGCTCCCTGGCAGTATACAAAAGCAACCTTGCAAATTGCAATAAAAAAAAACGACTCTGTTTTGGCTTCTCCTTCTCTGCCTCTATTTTCTGCAAAAAAAACTTTGTAATTCAAGTGTTCTGAAGGTTCGATTCGTCGTGGGGAGCTTTGAAACTGGTAGAATTTCACGGTTTTTTTTTTATCTGGGTGTTTGCTCTTTCTTCCTTTTACTGCTATCTTTTTGTGGAATTTGATTAGATGTATGTTGAGTTTCTTTGTAATTTAATGAAGTCAGTGTGATTAATTGTGTCAAGGTTTTGGTATTTAATAGGTTCTGAGCAGAAATTTATGACCTTCGTGAAAAATCTTCATGGGGTTTTGGGATTTGGTTGAATTGGGTCATTTATGATGTGAAATCCATAGGTTTCTAGAATTGGTTAGATGGGTGTTTGCAGGTCTGATGGGGAAGTTGTAAGACTAGCAGATCTAGCAGAGTCAAATTTTTGATGATTTTTACAGTGTGGGATTGAGGTTGTTTCTTCTACTTTGGGAAATTTTTGGATTTCTGATACAGCTCAAGTTATTTTCCCTATTTGTTTGGTTGTAATGATTCAAGACCTAGAAACCTAGACTCAGGAAGAAGTGTATCATACTTACTTGTCTCACACCCCAACTCCATCAAGGAGAAACTAAAGCCCCCATTTTTAGTTTTGGTTTGGGGACCAAAGAGAAGCTGGAATTTATTAGTATTTGGTCTCTCATATGCAAATATTCTTAGATTGTAGTAGTTTTCAAACTTGGGTGAGTGTGGTTCCGGTGGAAGTTTTGTTCCTCTGGAGATCTATCAGTGTCAGTTGAAATGTTAAATTATAGAATTCTGCTATTAATCACATTTGTCATTGTTGCTTGTCATGAAAAGTTTTTTTTTTTTTGGAAAGCGTCATGAAAATGTTAATGATGTAAGATATAGTTTGTTCTGTTTTTGCTTGTTTGTCATTGGTGATTGGTGTTATTCCTTATACTCATGGAACTTTTTAGATTATTGCTCCAAAGTGATTCTTTCACCTATCATCTGTGTGATTGGAGTCTCTACCGTTTGACACCTAGTGACCTAGATATGAGAATAGGAAAGGAGACAAAGATCAGTAAAAGGAAGTTCAGTCAGCAAGTCCTGGACAGGCAGTGTTGACATACAAAAATACATGGTAGTTGCTAATAAACCATAATCCTTCAATCGTTATAAACCTAATAGAGATTTATGTTATACCGAGGAGATACGGGATATGTAGCTGGGAGATATGGTACAAAAGAAAAAGGGTTAAAGAGGAAGTATCAACTTTGTTGATGCTAATAGTTGGGAATTCGGAATATATGAATGTCATTGGGGTTGGGTTTTAGCTTTTTGGCGGCGTGAGCTTTTAAAACTCTATAATTAATTGGGTGAATATCATTTTTAGCATTCAACTGTCTTGCTGCTATAGGTTAAAGGCAGTTTTGTATGCTCCCTTTGTGAGTTTAATTACAAGTCTTACCTTTATCTAAAATCATGAAAAATGTGGATGCCATCCTTCTGTTTGATGAGATTCAAAGGTTTCCATGGTAATTGTGTTTCGTTACTTGAAGATGGACATGGGCTTATTATGCCTGGGGTTGGCTTGTTGTTCAGATCTGTATAGTTTCATGTAGTTTAGTTTCTTTTAGAGCATTTCCAACCTTGTGCCAGATTTTGGTTATAGCCTAAATTTGGTTTGGCTGGTTCTTCAGTGTAAAAGTGTTGAGTGAGCTAACCCAATGCAAAAATATGCCCAGGGACTCCAATAGTCCATAATTTGGGAAAAAATGTCTCGTTCATAGACTCCAACGTTTTATCACAACTACTTTTCCTTCTTTCTTTCTGGACATAGAGGTCTTAATTGTTCAGTCTAGTCCATTATGGCTTGAAATTGTCCTTTTTTTGTGACGTGTACCATGAAAGTCTGTAATGGAATTGAATTTAATGTAGCTCTGCTTTTGTGTTTGATTTTTGTTAACTTCGTATAAACCTACAAGTGAATTTCTCACAGTTAGCCAACAATTGCAAGAACAAAAATGCCCACATCTCACATCTCGCAATTCCTTATTATCTTGGGTCTTAAGTTTAATATAATCATGAAAACTTCTTAGTCTTGAAGATCCCTGAGAGAAGGCTTGCCTTGTACGAAGATAATTTTTTCTAGGGATAGTTAATTTGATTAAAACTTCAAAAGTGTTCTTGCAAATACCCCTAGCTATTCCATGCCCTTACTTCATCTACTGGTTCTTAGCAAAAATATGAACAAACATAGAAAATAATAATAATAATAATAATAATAAAATGCAAAAATGTAACAAGGAACTTCTTCAAGAAAGCTTTCAATGATTCAAAGGGCTTCATGTGCTTTGGTGGGACTTGGTGTATATACCTAAGGAGAAGGAGAAGGGTAAGCTCCGAGGGTTAGCACTCCATCAATCACTCATTGGTTGCAAGTTCATATTGGAAATTTGTATCTTATGGAAGAGAATTGTAGCTATCTAGCGCCCTCACAATGGAGAAGTGTTTTTAAGTCACGAAAGTGAGTTCATTAATGACGAGCTGATGAATTGGTAGTTGTTGTTCTTGTTTCTTTAGTACCTTCAGTAGTTCCTATACCTGTCATGTTCCTTGGATTATTTACAAGTGGTATTCAAGTTCTTATTTTTGCAAGTTTAGCCGCGACTTTCAGTAGGAATGGTTTGTGGATTTCGAACAGTTATAGTGGCTTAACCTAATAACTAGTAAGATAGCCATTACAACCCAAGAAGTAATAAGTACTTGGGCATGTACCTGGAAACCTCCGATTTGCCAATAGAAATGTTGGCCTACCTCCACACCGGATTCCATCTTAAGTTGGACAATGCTCGGAGTAGAATCTCCATTAGGACACTTCTCAAATGGAAAATGGAGGAAGCTATAGTCGCCAAACACTATGATCGTCCAATAAAAAGGGTTTCAATTTATTCAAATGAATGATTGGAACACCTATTCCATTCTAACAACTGATTGAAGAGTTGATCATTTAGAACTTCATTTGAAAGATGTGGATCTTGGACCCACATATGGTGATGTTCCTAATACTCACAAAGAGAAAAGAAAGTGACTTGGACAAACAGAGAAGGAACTTGAGCAAAAAGGTGGACCAAAATAAATTAAGGGTGTGGGTTGATGGAATCTCATTCTATGCGAATATATGGGAATGAAGGAGTGGATAGGAAGAGATAGGAAAGGAAGAAAGAATGTGAGGGTGTAGATGGCACTTCAATTGTCGTGTATGTGGGAATCACACTCCAATTTCCATATTTCATGAGAATCATAGGAATGTGATTCTTATTGTGTCGACAAAATTATGTTTCATAATATTCTTGAAAAATCCTTTGGATTAGGTTGGGTTGCATGGGATAGGATTTCATGCAACCAAACAAAGTATCACTTTAATGTTCAAATTTTTAAAGGCCTGGTAGAAATTGTGAAAATGTATATTCTTCCTCAAATTGATTATTGAGAGGTAAAGGATAAAATCCTTTCTAACAAATAAAGCTAAAACTCAAAGATCCTTTCGCTTTTTAAGGTGTTAATAACAAATTACACCTTAACCACTAAACTATATTTGCTACACTCTTATTAGCGTATATGAATGAACCTTTTTGTCAAACAAAAGCATTGTACCTAAAGATAGGATAAAAACAAAATCTTTGAAAGTAGAGCGTTGACGTGTTTCATTGGGGAAACTTAACGAGATCGGAAAATGAGGACCCATTTCCACCTTATACCTTATGTTGGGTTGGTTATTGTGTGGGTATATGCCCCAAAAGAATTATTGAAATAGCATAATAATCAATTTTGCAAGAATCTATAGTTTTTTTTTCTTTTCAAATTAATCAAATGATATTTCTATACTATATAGCCTCTACTCGTATCGTTCTTGGTTCGATAACAAGTTTCCTAAATGATTTCATTGGAATAAAACAAAGACAGCCTGGTTAGAGGTATAGGCCAGCTGGGAAAAGGACCTTTTGGATGAAATAAAAAGGCTATTATATTATTTAATTTATCTCTATCATAACATGGGTGATTTGGAAATTGGATTCCTATATATCACTCGTGGTACTTTACCATACGATCAAACTGTCTAGAAATCATCATATACATGTGGAAAGCTGAATGCTAGAAGTTTGTAGAATTTGGGAAGGATTTTGATTATGCCCTTAGGCATAACAATACATAAAACTAGTCCATACTGTATGACCCTAAGGAGAAGTGTTTTCCATCACGAAAATGATCATTAATGACATTTTTAGGTAATTCTATTTTAAGGTGGTTAATACTCAGGATAGAATCTCCATTAAGATATCTCTTCTCAGAATGGAAAATGGAGGACGTTTTGCGCTCAACCAACGAAATGAATTGTGTTATTCAAAATGAAGGTGATGGATTGGGATGGAGTTGGTTGAGAAAAATGGCGTTTTAAATCTTTCTATAGTAAGCTCATGGAATCCATCTCCCTTGCACAAGAGGTTAGAGCCAAATCCATACCCCCAAAGTTGACCCTCATACATGTCAAGGTTATCTGGTTTGAAGTTTTCTGTCTTGAAAGGTGTTGATTAGAGGAGTTGGAAAATGTTTGTGCGTTCCTGGATGAAATTCCCTCTCACATCACCCTTATCGACTCACTTCCTTTGTAAGTTTGGGGTTTGATGGGTTTTCCAGGAGTCTCTTCTCTATGTTTGTAGAAATTTTGGAAGAGTATAACCCAAGGATGCATGGACGTGGACACGCCTGTCGTGTCAAACACGGACACGACACACCGACTTGACATTTTCCTAAAAACTAGGATTCGGAGACACGTCAACACACCGTACTATATTTTTTAATGTCATACTATATCGTCCTAGAGTATCTTCATCTTTGTAAGTAGAAAAAAAGTTGAAAAGAACACGAAGAAGAAATATCGTAGAGGAGAAGAGGTGCATAGGCGGAGAATAAGATGATACTCTGTTGCAAGAAAAAAACAAAGTAATAAGGAGAGAAGAAGAATAAGTAAAGTTAAGCAAAAACATAGATTATTTATATGCTTTAGTGGCTCTTTGCCCTATTTATCTTGAATCGCAATTGAAAAAGTCATTCAATTCAAATGGATCAACAACCATTAAATTAGGTGACTATTTGCTCATCTAAAAGTAAAAAATAAAACAAAGTTGGTTACCAAGTTTGGACTGTGTCTTGACCAAGTTTCGGGTGTATCGGAGGATTGTTCGACATGTTGATCTTATTGACTATGTGTCTGACACCTGCCGACACATTGACCACGTGTCTGATGCATGTCGGAGGCGTGTTGAGCAAGTGTCAGTGTTTGATACGTGTCGGACATGGATACGACAAGGTTTCAAAGAGTCCGTGCTTCCATGGTATAACCTGTAAGAGAGGAGCTGGAAAGCTGGTGCAATACCTGGTTCCATATGCTATTGGGGACCTTTTGCTTAAAAGAAATTAGAGGGTAGGACTTAGTTTTTTCTTCGGCAAAACATCCTTTCTTAGTCAAATGGGAGTAGTTGATAGCTTGACAATAACCTCAGATTATTGTTGTTATGCCCTGATTTTCTTCTCTCTGTAAAGAATAAATTATTCCCCTTTTCTAAAGGGAAAAAACTTGTCCTGTTGAGTTTGTATTTTTATTAGTACCTACTAAGCTTCATACTTGTCACTTCTCAGATGTTTCACCATGGAATTCACTTTTTGAAAACCATGGTTCTGCTGTTGTATACTGCTATCTTCAAAATCAGCAAATATATATAGTCCAATAAATGAATAAGATCATTGTTAATATTTACTGCTCCAAATTGGCGGAAAAGATTGTTCTACACTTTAATATACTGAAGAGAGGGGAAGAAGTCATTTCAAAGACCCTGCTAGCCTGAACATGGAATATAATTCTTCACCGATCCTTGTTTAGGGTAGTGCATGATTCTTTATTCTGTGTTTGCTAATACTACATTTTTGTTCCTTATTCTATGAGACAGTTTTACATCTTCATTTACTTCCTTCTTTTCGTCTGTGTATTAGCTAAAGAATCTCCACCTTAGATTCTTCCTTCTGAACTTGATGAAAATCTACTATTGTTTGCAGACAAATGACATGTATCAGTCAAAGCCTGTACCTGTTCCAACACTAGCTCGCAGCAACTCATTAGCTAATGGCCAGCAATTAGATGGTAGTGGCAGTCCAATGGGCCCCAACGGTGGAGGGAATAATGGAAGCAACAATTCTTCATTGGCCTCAAGGCAACGGTTGCGTTGGACACATGAACTCCATGAACGCTTTGTGGACGCTGTGGCGCAGCTTGGTGGGCCAGATAGTAAGTTATTTCAACTCGAACTTTATTGTTCAAGTTTCTGAATTGAATGGAAATTGTGAAAAGCTAGTGGCGCCGGTGGGATGAAATTTTGAAGATGTGAGCATCCTAGGACTTGTTTGTACGATGTTCACAAGTGTTTGTGAGCAACATCATCCAAAGTTCTCAACATATAAATGGTTATGTAATCTCCTTCATATTTCTTCATTGTAGCTCTCCTTATACACATACTGTAAATAAAGAAATAAATGCATCTCATGATGAAAGAGTTGCTTTCTGAGGAAAAGAATTACTTGGTTTTCATTTTAAAATCATGAATTTTGCTGTTGGGATTAGGACATTTTCGCAGAAAATTGAACTCAGTGCAACTTGGAGGATGTTTGAGAATCTTTACACACATATCAATTATATGGATGGTTACCATGGTCTTGCTCAAGATGTTGTCCTCTCTTGCAGGGGCAACTCCTAAAGGTGTCCTTAGAGTCATGGGTGTGCAAGGACTTACTATATACCATATCAAAAGCCACTTGCAGGTAAATGTTTCTGGTAACCGAAATGGATTTTCATCATATTTCCACGTTTCACTATTGGTGTTTTTACTTAATTAGTTTGTATCAGTATATTTTCATTCTTTTCTAATCTTATTTGTGGTGGCTCATCCAGAAATATCGCCTTGCAAAATACCTCCCTGATTCTACATCTGATGGTATGTGAATCTGATTTGCTTCAAAGAGCTTATCTGGATAATTTCACAATTAATTATGTTCTAAATGCCAAATGACAATAGGAACTAGCGAAGAATCTTTTTTATTGGATTAAACCTGGCATATTCTTCTGAAGGAAAATGCACTGATATTTCTTTTCCTATGTAGGAAAGAAGACTGACAAGAAAGAATCCTGTGACTTGACCAGCATAGATGGTTCATCGTAAGTAGAACATATCTGTCTTGCTTTCTATTTTGTATATAGAAATTTGTCTCATGCCCATTATTTTGTGAAATTTAGTGTTAGGCAAATCAAAATCGTACAGAGAACTAAGATAGATAGCTTAGAAGATTTTGATCATAGCGATGTTTTCCGGGTCCTACCAACCTATGCAGTTAAAATGGATAACACGGTTCAGGAGTGTTATAAGTTATAACGGGATATAACGAAATATTAAAAAAATATATTCTTTATACTCCCACTAAATATCAATGTATTATAAATTATAAAGTCAAAAAAGTAAATCATGCTCATAACACTAAATTCAAAAACGTCAAAACAACAAATCTCGTCATTCTTTGCAAACACGGTCGGTCGTGCACATAATAGAAATCGAAATCAAGTAAGTTTTGTTAATGTCGGAATGAAAAGCAGCAATAGAATGAACAAAAGAAGCAGACATGAAACGAAACGAAACGAAAGTAAGGAGTTTAGCTTGAGTACCTTAAATGCTTCTATTTCAGATTGGATCATGGATATCTCATCTTGAATAAGAGAAATTCTACTCTGCTTTGTAGAAGCATAAATTGATGAATGTGCAAACATGTAAGTGATAAAATCAAATAAATTGACAAGACATCCGAAGAAAGGAACCTCTATAACGTGAATTGAAGATTCGTTCAAAGATAGTTCAACTTGGTGACCTTTGATCTCCTGCTCCATAAACTCTTTTGAAAGTTTCGTCTCTTCCATCTCTGCATGGGTGGCGTAGAGTCTGTGTCGTAGTTGTTCGATTCTCCTTTTCAGATCAACTACTCTGCACTCTGAATTGCAGTTGATCGACTTCTTCTTCCTCTTCTCGTCTTCCCTCCTTATTCTCTTTCCCCTCTCTTCCCTCTTCCCTCTTCCCTTCGTCTATCGCCCACACTCTCTGTGCTTGTGAGTGTCAGCTGTCGATCGCACTCTTTATGAGTGTCGATCAACTTCTTCTTTTTACCCTCCTCGAGTCTGGTTTGGGTTAGGGCTGTGCTAAAGCAGCAAAACAAACGAGGTTAATTTTTTTTGAATGTATCATAATTAAGTTTAAAACGGCATTATGATTAAAAACATTATCCAAATAACAGCCGTTATATCGCTCACCGTTATACTCTGCCGTTAAACTGATAAAACTAATGTCTCACTTCCGTTATCAGCATTAAATCGCTGTTTTAACTGCATAACTACCAACCATATGAAGTGTTTCTGATCATGAAACCTGTCAAATGATTATGTGTAGTCCTTAGATTATGATAGATAATTACGGAACAACGTCAAAGTATTATCAATTTTGACCAAAACATATTGTATTATAATAGTTATTGAAGTTGGAAAAGGATCTAATTATCTCTATATTAGCTCCCAAGTTACTGACAGTTTAGAAATTAGAACAACACCAAATATAACCTACAGTGAAAGCTCTAGTACTATCGGTTTTGATCTTAAAATTAACGGTGATAACTCAAGAGTTATATATGGTGTGTATGTTCTATTAAAAAATGATTAGCTAAATTTTCTTGAAAGTCGTCTATGCAGTGTGCAGATCATTCACCAAACCTTAAAGAAGAAAGGCATTTGCAATATTTTTAACCATAAGAAATAATTCGCGAGTTAAGCTGGGAGGGAAAGAATATGATAATACTGATCCCTGGCTCCATTACATTTAGAAACAATTCCTACTCTGACTCAATTTTTGTACTCAATGACATGGCACTGGCAGTATCTCCACCGTCATCACAATGGCATTGTGAACATCTAAATGTTTAATCTTGTGCTGCATTTGTTACCATATCATTTAAAACACATATTTTAGAATAAAAAGGAGTCAAAGTAGAGTTTTTCATCACAAACGGAACACAATTATTTCACGGCTCTGAGATGGCACTTGATATTCCTTATGCAGTGGGATGCAAATTACGGAAGCACTCAAACTGCAAATGGAAGTTCAAAAGCGTCTGCACGAACAATTGGAGGCAAGTATCTCCTTTTATTATTTGTGTCTAATATATTGTTATATCTATATTTTAAAATACTAAATTTGCGTATGGTAGTGATTCAACCATTACACACACACCAAAAGAAAAATATAAAGAACCATCACAGAATATGATTTTCATTACCAGTGACAAACTCAAGCAAACAGCTTCAACATCGAAGGAGTGCATGATCTCCATTCATTACTGGAGAGTTCTCATACTTCCATACATAGGCTGTCAAATCCTGGAATTTAATTACGTGTCTCATTCCATTTTAGCGATTTCTTGTTCCCCTCCACTTTTCGTTCATTTTATCTCTTTTTTTTTCCCATCTCTAAGAGAGATATGGCAGTAATCTCAGCTTGTTGGAACCTGGGTAATGAGATTAGTGTTGCCATTCTCTGGCATTTTTCAATGTTATTTGTGAACTCTAGTAGTAAATGCTTGCAGATGCTAATGTGATTTCTGTTCCCGCGAATCTTGTATCAGGTCCAGAGGCAGCTGCAGTTACGAATAGAAGCCCAAGGAAAGTACCTTAAGAAAATTATTGAAGAGCAGCAAAGGCTCAGTGGTGTTCTTGGTGATGCACCTGGTTCAGAGAACCCTGCTCCTGCCTCAGGTGATAAATTTCCTGAAACCGATAATGACCCATCAACTCCTGCACCAACTTCTGAGACTCCTTTCCTAGAGAAAAGTGAAAAGGAACATGTCCCAGCAAAGAGTCTTTCCCTTGACGAGTCTTTCTCATCCCTCCACGAGCCACTCACTCCAGATTCTGGTTGTCATGTTGGTTCCCCGGCTGAGAGCCCTGTAGGTGGCAGATTGTTTAAGAAACAACGAGTAGGCATGGGTACCCGCGCCTGGTGAACCAGAGATCGTTCTCTCACACCCAATACTGGAGTCAAGCTCGGGCCCTGGGTTCCAGCAGCAGTCCAGTATTCCCAATCAGAGATCATTTAATTCCCTCGTTGAGGGCTTTTCTCGGTGAAGATTTAGCCAACAGTGCTCCTCGAAACCTTCTGTGATCAAGGTTAAAGTTAGTTGCTGGTGTAGTCATAGTTTTAGATTTTCCGTGGCTGCTATGAAGGCTCCCGGAAACCTTCTATGATCAAGTTTAAAGTTAGGTGCTGGAGTAATCATAGTCTTAGACTTTCTGTGGCTGCTATGTATTTTTTACCGTTTACATACCTTAGAACACTGTAACAAAGCCCTGCATGATTATGTGGAAGGGCAACATTTCCAACATTTTAGATGGACAGGGTACCAGCTTGTTATTACAATATAGTCTGTATGCTTGCATTGCTCTCTTTTTGAAAGCAATAATAGTAGGCCATTATCAAAGAAATTTTTTATCGAGTCTGATCACTTTCAATTTTGTGCTGATAATCAAGGATTCTGGTTGAATTTTGTTTTGATGATTAAGCGACCCAATGACAAAATGAATATTTACATCATGAGATAAATTTCTGAGGTCAAAACATACATACTCGATGCATTAATGACTTTCCTCACCTTCTGTTACCCATAAACACTATTGAAGACATTTTGGGTATCATATTATGATCATATCTGATTAAGGAGTGTCATATCATGATACATAAATCTGACAGGAATCCTGGATAAAGGGCTACCATTATCAGTCTCGCAGCGAGAGCTTTCATATCAGGTCATACATAACGATGATTGCCAAAACTACAGTAGCACTTTCATAAAGTCTTAACTAAACATAATTGCAAAATCAGCGAAAATTACAGGAAACAAAAGCTGTTACCACATCCTTGCGCTCATTCATTACAGTCCATCAGTTTTTCTGCTTCTCAGATTAGTTTGTAGCCCTTGTTAAAGGATCAGCACTTTTCCCCTAGTTGACAATTCAAAATAAGAACATGCCCACTTGGCAACGCTTTACAACACCCCGTGACCTATATGATTCTGGCCACATACAATGCCATATAGAGTGCTCTTCAAAAGTGACGACTAGGATTTAAGATCCTTGGTTTCTCTTATTTGAGCAAAAGTAAGTTCCTTGGTTCAATCGAGCATATCTACAACATAATTTTGCAGTCCCTAGGACAATCAATGGGAATGAATGAAAATGGTACACAGCCATTATTGGAAAAGCAAAGCAGACCTTTCACCTAAAGTGACTGGTATACAGCCTATTTCTAGTCTCAGATATATATACTATTCATGGTCCCAGATGACATGAAGATCATGAATGCATAATAGTTCAAACCATTCCATCCCCAGCTTCGTCCTCTTCAAGCTCATCAATTCCAATCCAACGGGTGAATGCGAAAAGAAACTCCTTGAAGGTCACCATCCCATTATTGTCCCAGTCCATTTCTTCTGCATGACATAACATTTGAAGATGTGGATAAAGAATGTGAAAAACTAATTGGTAAGTTTAAAAATTGCAAAAAATCAAATAAGAGGGGTTATATGTAATCAAATAACAGGAGTTATCATCACAGATCAGTTTCAACAAGTGACTGGGACTTGGATATGGTTGGTTTTATCCATGCTACGACAGGGTTGGGTGCACCAACCAATGGAGACAAATGCAGACTCAAGTATGTTTCGAGCTAGATACAGATACATATGGTGAGCTGACACATTGAATGACGAGAAAATTTTAGAAGATCATACATGGATTTTGAAATGTCACTGAGTCGCCAAGAAAATCAGAATTAGCTTTGAACAGTCTTTGTTTTAACAGTTCAAATGATTGGCTAACATACTGAATGTCTAATAACAAAGCAAAACACCATAACTATCATCATATTAAACAGCGTGTCAGAGACCATTTAAATGTTAAATGAAGATGACTGAAAGTGTGTGTGTGTGTGAGAGAGAGAGAGAGAGAAAGATCTGACCAAATCTTTTCATTGCTATTCGTCCAGAAGAGCGTTCGCCTGAAACAGTTTCATTTATGGCATGAATCATCTCTGTCTTGCTGACATAACCATCTTTATTTTCATCCAAGAAAACAAAGGCATCAACCAGTGTTTCAAATGTTGTCTCCAGATTGGGTAATCCCATCCGCGATTTCTATCAAAATTGTCATGGAAATACACAAGATTTTGATCTCAGAATGTATTAAAGCAATACTTAGGAGAAAACACATTTCCTTCCTATCCATGCTTAACAACAGTTGGCACCTGAGAAGTTGAAACACACTACTGAAAATATCTGTTTAGTAGATTGATAATTCCATCCCTTTTCAATGCATCTAGCATACAAATCATATTCAAGGAAATGACAACTTTTTAAAGTCGCATCCTTGACACAACCATGGAGCGTAGACTACCAGAACAGAAGCAATCAAGGTGAAACACGAAAGTCTCTCTGGGCTAAGACAGCTTAAATTTTAAAGATGATGGAGCGGTTTTTGAAAGATAGGGATGGCTATTGCAGAAAGGGTACACAAATTTGACGTAAACAAGTAACTACCATAAAATATCTAAATACAGGCAGGCAAACTAACCCATGAATCTAAAAGAAACCATATCCATAAAAGTATAATAAGAACAAAAAACAAACGAAAAGTAACAGACTAGAGGAAATGTAATATTTGGATACAGCTTCAATGGCCGTTTTGTTTTCCTTGAGAAGATAGACGAGGCAGAGGAGGACGACGAACTCATTGAACTTCATCCCCATATTCTCACTGATATCACATGCCTCAAAGAGATCACTGATCTCTTCCTCTGTGAAATTAATCTCTAGTTTCTCAAAACAGCACTTCAGCTCTTCTGGATCAATTACACCACTTGAATCCTCGTCTAGGAAGCAAAAACGAAAGAGATCATTTGAATGATACAAATAAAAATGTAATATGGAAGAAGGAACTAGGAAAAGAAGAAATGACAACAAGCATCATAATAATACTTCAGAAGTTCAAGTGGGAAATGGGACAGTAATCTATGGGTAAGGGGATGTTCTTCACGTTGTTTGCTTCTCACTTTTCACCTCATAATTCAGGAGAAACATGGCATCAATCTTAAGACTTTTGCTGTCAGTGGCAAGTTGAAGGGTGGTGAATACATATCTTAAACTGAGGTTAGAAAAAGGCTGTCGACAATTTTTTTTCTTTCATATCAATTGCTAAGAGAAAAGAAGCAAGCACCATCTGAAATATAGAAACTTTCCAAAATAAAACTAATTAGAAAGAGGATGATATACCGAATTGCTCAAATATTGTCTTGCAGTTTCTCAAATTTTCATCAATTTTTGGAAATTTCAAGATTATGCTGTTAAATGATTTGATGGAACTTCCTTCTGATGCTCTACGTTGCATTGCTTCAACCATCTTTGCCTCTAGCTTTGTTTCCGGTAACAAACCCTTTCTGGGCGAGTCCTTTCCAATTACTCCCCCCATTTTAATTCAGTAAAAGAGAGCAATCACAATGTATATGCCTGACCAGTACAGATTTGTACGAGTTCAAATTATATAACCTGCAGCAGACCAACACATTTGATAGTTAGATTTGTTAAGAGAATTTGAAAAGTAATGTGAATGCAATGTACACTGTCAGAAAGGATACAGAACCAAGCCTTAGTATTCAGTTATGTTAACAAATGAATGAGTACATCATTGTTTCCAAGTTACATAATCTTAATCTTAAATGAGAAAAATATCCCAACATTTCTCCACAAATATTAAGGAATTACATATGTTATTTTTTGTCTCAGGTTGAATCTTATTAGGTATGTCGTTGCAACATCTGATTAATGACATAATCATACTAAAAGCTATTGAGTAACTCTGTTTCACTCAAAACTTCATGGCCTGGCAACCATGGTTTTGTTGAGGAGACGAGGTTGAACTCTGGTACTAACTAACAAGCAACAATATGGAATAAACAGCATGTATCAGTACAGGCCAATATAAGAGAGAAAACTCAAAACTAGGAAAACCACGAGCGGCCTGGTAAGCATTCACTATAAAATGAGAGTTACGAGATAGAGTTGAAGTCGCCAAATAGAGCCCAAGCCTAATCGAGCCAATTAAGACCAAAATAACCTGCAACAACATCTCAGTCATACCCCTTAAAAACAATATCTCAATCATTACTCAAAGAACCATCATGAAGGTGACAATATCCTACTAAACTCTCTAACATTAACAAAGTACCTCAACAAAACCAAAGTTAAATATGTGAACTTTCTAAAGGTTGAACTCCACTTTCCGGTCCCCCTGATTATTTTTTCTCTTTCTTAATTAATTTTCACATCAAAGTTTTTTTGTCATTTACTTCCCAAAAATTAATAAATCCATGCTGTCTCCCCGTAGAAAACATGGACAGAAAAACAGAGAGCAGAGAGCCCACCTCACGCATACACATTCAACAATTTTGAGAACATGACATTGAAGTCCATTCTCCCTTGGCTTCCCTCAGTTTTACATTGTTTTTCATGAAGTTTTTCCCCGTAAACCAAATATAGTCTCCGTCTTTTGTTTTAATATTTTATCTTATGAATTTTATCAACAATTTCTGCTCAACTAGGTGATTTTTATATAAATTTTACATAAACCAGTCCTGAAATCATTTCCAGCTTCTCTTTACCTCTCCTTTATGGGTCTCAAGCTGCATTTGTCAGTTTATTACCTTGCAGAAAACCACACACTTGCAGTATTACTATGAGTTCAATCAATTATTGATCAATAGGTATGAGTGGTTTAGTAGTGTTGTGACCGGTCTTTTATTCATAAATTACTTTTTTTTTTCTTTCTATTATTCATTTTTTAGCTGAATGAGTATATAAAGCATAAGTTTCGGGTTTCCTCATTGATATATGGCCCCTAATAGTTCTCCCTCCCATTCATCCAGGAGGAACTTTTTTTCTCAATATTTTCTGGTAGGTGCGCTGAGAAGCTGCTGAAGATCAGAGTCTGATAGAAAATTCAAAGATGAAAATCTGAAACTCTTGATACCTGTTTTAGAACATGATTTCTGAAACTCTTCATAGTTTTGGAATCCGAAATGCACTAATGTTGTATGATGTTAATATCCAAGACAAGATGTTAAAAGCCAAACTGAATTAACTCCTAATCCAACATATCATTGAAACCATGATGTAGTGATTTCTCTATAACCCATTAATCAAACACATCTTCTCATTTGAAAAAATAAATCTAAGCCAATCACAAATGTTGAGATGGATAGAAAATCAATCAAAATTATCCAAAAAGTCATCAATGGGAGACAAAATCACACCTGGAGCTGACCACCTTTATTACTGAATCTCCATGTAGCTCTGCAAAACAACAAAAGCACCAAAGAAACAATCAGTTCAATCATGAATGATTCAATGGGAAATTTCAGATCCTTACACATACCCATATGATAAAACAATGCAAAATGAAGATTAAGAAGAGATCAAAGCAAAGGTAACAACATCAACAAATGGGTATAGAGACAAACCAGTTTTTCAGCCTTCTTCTTTTGGAACTCCCACACAATCTGACTGAAATAAGAAAAGAAAAAAGAAAAAAAAAAAAGCAAAAACTTTATAGTATTGCGAGCCAAAAAGAGAATGAGAGACTGAAAACGGGGTGGTGTTGTTTTCAGAAAAAGAAGAAGAAATTATTGTTGGGGTTCATTTAGTTTTATTTATTTACTAAAATTATGGAGAAAATTGTGTTTGTGTTTGATGGAGATTTTGCTCAGCTTATCTTCCAATAGTAGCGCTGTGTTCACCACGTATTCTATTCTGACTTTACTTTGGTGCGTTTTGCACAAGTGGCCATCTCCTTACAAAGTAGTTGACATTTGAGTTTTGGGACATAAACATGATATCCACTCACTCAGAAATTGTTTTGTATTTCGATTTGTTCCAACAAATCCATCAACTTGTTGTCTAGTGCTTTATTTTCTTATACATTGTCTTCACCAAACATTCAATGAGTTTTATTAGAAGTCTTCTTGAGATCAATAGATTGCTGTACTACTTTATGCAAGCTGATAGAGCACTTTCATCCTATTGAAAAGTACGGGGAAGGAAATAACTCTGGGCGAAGCATTGGAAGATTTCTGAAAATATTGGATCGATCCAGGGAAGCTCAAGCAGAGGTATGGAGGGCTTGAAGTTGAAACCGAATCAACATGCAGCTTCTGCTAAAACAAAAAGCAATTCAATTCCTAACATTCACGAGAAAGTTGTTGTCCAAGCAGTATTACTTCTATTTGGAGGGTGGATAATTTTGTTGTTTTTCTCTGTACATGTCCATCAGACTTGTAATATCTTTACTTTCTATATGAAAATAGATTAGGACCACCTCCCCTGGAGTTTAATGATAAGCCTCTGCAAATTTGCAGTCTAAAGATGACCAAGAATGCATCACTCGTCATTCAAAATACCTTGTCCAAACCTCACCAAAATGCAGAAATTTTATACTAGTACAATGTTTATTATCTGAAATGCATCATTTCAGAGAAGTGGGAAAGTTAGCATTGCAAACCCAGACCATTTCCGTCAACCATCCAGAAACTTGTAAGGACTAAAGAGCAAGGAAGAAAAAATTGGTGCAGACTACAGAAAACTCACTGTGTTACAACAAAACACGCTTTTCAAATTAAAGGAAACAAATGACTACATTACTAATTGGTACCACAGAAGTAGGAACGCTGACGACAGATACATGAATGGACAACTAGACTAGGAAATAAAAAATTGAGAGAATACTGCACATACAATTACAGTTGAAAACAGAGTATGGTACAGAACCAGTCAAGAAGACTGCTGTCTTTGATGTTTCACCCGTTTCAGAATGCAGAGACGCAGTCGCTGGCTTAAGGCCTCTAACTTCTCAAAGTTCTGACGCTTCGGTTTCTTTGACGATGAAGATTTTGTCTTCTTTTTTTCCTTTGGTTTCTCTGATGACTTCCGTTGTATGCTCCGAAGGGGTGTTGCTAGTGCCTTTAAAGTCCTCTGCAAACAATAAAATGTCCTCATCAACAAAAATACTTGAAAAATATATTGACGGAAAGACTATATAAAAATAAAATTACTGAAAATGGTCAATTTGCTAGCAGATTGGTCTTAAAAACTGTTGTTTAGTTGATAGGATGCCATCAATAAGAGGAAAGGCCCCTAATCACCCAAGGTATAATTATTTCACGAGAAAATCATTTTCTCAATCAATGATCCCATAACTGATACCACCTATATTGCACGGATGCCGCCCAGGTGTGTATATATATAATATTAATTTTTAAGGTTAATATGAATAGGAACATTATATAAGTAGGATTTCATTAAATAAGTAGGATTCTCTTTTTTATTTTTTTAATCCATATCAAATTAAAACAAATGCATAGAACTACTAATTCAAATTAACAAGTCATAATATTTATAAAACTACAACTTCATGAACATAAAAGAACATGCAAGGAGTGCCTAAGTTAATAGTTTTGTTGAGAAAAGGATTAGGGAAAGTGTCCGAGAAGTGTCGTGTCCGTGTGTGTGGCAACTTAAATGGAGAGTCTGTGCTTCCTAGAATATCACGGTCTACCAAGCTGATTTGTTAGGAGAATGAGCATGTCTAATTATCTAACCCTAAGCAAAAATTCCTCTTCCAAAGGGGAAGCAACTAATAAATGATTTTTGCACCTAATCATATAACTTGGAAAAATAGTCCCACCTAAGATTAGAAAGTAACGGTCCATTACCTTTACAGACAAAAAGGACTAGAATGAAAATGCAAAGAACAGGAAAATAATCTAACACTAGACTGCTATTTAGGGTAGTAAGATAGAGCCTCTTTGCAGCAAATACCTGGAAAGTGAATATCTAAGATAAATACGTTCTTGTCCAATAAAATGCCCCTTTACCTAAGGGCAGATTTCTCTCGAGATGAATCCGAACATCATCACAAAAAGGATGAGGTCTAAAATAAAAAAATAAAAAAAAATAAAAAAAACTGCCCCTCAGATGAGAGAAGAGACGAGTCGTCCATAAAATAACTCAATTTCCTTCTGAGACGTGACCCAGCTGACCTGAATTCTTAATAACTAAGATCCCGATCTGAAAGTATGAAACCATGAAATCAATGATTGGTGGATTAGCAATTGATCGGGAAAAGGAACACCAGTAATATGAAGTTTCCCTCACAAATTAATTCTTTTGCATAGATTTCAGCACTTCCAAACTGATTCAGGTGAGGAGATCGAGAAGCTACAACTGCTTTGGGATTCAGTGGTTTTACATTTTTAAAAAATGTTGACACAGAAGCATTCATCAAGAAATTCACCCTCATTCTACTTCATTTAAATCTGGAACTCAATGTTTCAACTCTTACGGAAGAAATAAAACACTTGGGATCTGTTTGTAGTTTGTACCATAATACCACCAGAGGAGAGAAGGTCTAAGGTATTTAGCTAGGAGGGTCCCGATCTGAAAATTCTCCCAGTACCTGAATCCCATATGTTCCCTCTACTTGAACAATTAAGGAATTCATGAATAAGACTCGATTTGAAGACAGATATCATTGAACAGATTCCACATATATCTCCACCTCCCCCCAGAACCTCAGATTATAATTTCCTCAAGTTGAACGTGGTTACCTGATTGAAATTTCCAACTTTATTGTTTTAAAAAAATAAAAATTTAAGACTTACAACTTGAGGCTCACCTCAAATTGAGGCCATCACTTTTACTGTTGAGGCTCAAGCCTCACAATATAGGTGTTAGGCTTACTACTTTTGTAACTGAAGCTTACGATCTGAGGACATATGAGGCTTAGGCCTCATCTAAGATAGAACCCGCAATAAAAACAAAAACAAACAAAATTGACTCTCTTTTTTTTGTCTTGCTAAACCCTAAGCCTTCAGCCATAGCAATATAAAAGATGTTTATTATCCATTTGACTTGTGCTTTTGTTATGTTCTATTTGTTCTTTTATGAACTAATGAAGTCATAAGCCTTTTGACATTGATGCTTATGACATGTTATATAAATACTTTTGGTTGAATACTTAAATTTCAGCTTGGCAGCGTCAGTGGTTGAGGTAAAATCTGACGCTTACTTTTATGATTAACTAGATGGTAAGAGAAATCACCGACAAAACATAAATTTTATTAAATTGAGAGAATTTAATAAGAAAAAAACACATTAACAAAAGAAGAGCATAATTAGCCTAATAAAGCTATTATGCGCACAGCAGCCAGGTAATATCACCATGCAACCTTCAATAAAATTTTGGAGGTCACCGCTTGAGATAATCCATGTAGAGAATAATAAATTGATGAGTTTTCACGACTGCATAATGAAGTTTTAGAGGTCTCATGTCCAGTAATATTATGAATCTAAATTTCTTAACTAACAATTTTTTTATTCTTCCATGTTTTTATGTACAAATACTTTTTTACTTTGGGATTCAGCTTGTATGGATACAAACGAGATCAAAGTGCTTCATTCTTTCCAATACATTAGTAAAAAAACATTGCATAAAATAAGAAACCCAACAGAGAAAAGAGTAGCAAAATAATCAAGATTTGAGCAAAGACTATTCACAAACCTTGTTGATGTCACAAGATTCATAATTCCATTTATTTTTTTATTTTAAAAAATCATAATTCCATTTATTGGCAATGTTAAAGGGAAGGGAAAGAGACCTGACGTCTGCTGCCGATTTTCGTAGAACAATCTGCAGAAGAAGACTCCTCTTCACTGCCTCCAAGAGAGGAACATCTTCCCCAGCTCTCCCGATTCGAGCTTGAATAGGAACAGCATTCCTCATTCTGCCCATTCAACTTGTCCTATGAAAGCAAGAACACAAAATGACTTCAACCAATTAAAAAAATTGTTAAGCTCATTTTTGCCAGTTAGCTTTCATCAGGATGAACCGATTTTCAGTGAGAAAGATTTCAGTATTTTAACATAATTAGTATTGACCAAAAGGATACATCTGATGCTATTTTTCTAAGGACTAATCCAGGAGATAGATTTTCCCAATTTATAAGCACGTGGCATTAACAACAGGTTAACTCCCAGAGAAATCGACATTTCTTACAAGATGCTAAAAAAACTACAAAAATAACTTAGTTTGTTAACTTAATTTGACACTTGGAACAACCAAGAGTAGATACACTCGCAAAGATTCCCAGCCACATCTTGCTCATAGTATTCAGTGCATTGCATGGATGAAAAACCATAACAAGTCATGCGACCTATTATGAAAAACATTGATCAAAATTAAGAAATCAAATTCAGATCACAAAACTGGATCAAATAAAATTACCTGGATAGGCGGGTCTTCATGGGTGTTCCTCTCCAAAATATCAGCGGTACTGTCCGGGTCAAGAAGACAAGCCTGAAACAGAATCATTAATATTAAACAGAAGAAGAGGGAAGGGAAGGAAAAGATGTCAGCAAACAGAGTATCTGGAAATACTAGGATGAAAGACTCTTCAAAAAGATTGTAAGGGAATGATATCTAAGTCAACCAAAATACATTTATCACATACCAATAATATATGTGCATTTTCTAAAATATGTGATACATATCATAAGCTTTTGAGCACAATAACACACGTCATAGTATAATATAATAACTTCCTTTCAATGATTTAAAATATATGCATTAACTTTTTTCCAATACAGCATAGCCTACAACTTACACTTGCAACCGGTGCGATTTCAGAAAGAAATTCATCCACAGATTTTGTAACTGACATGATAGGAGGAGCTGATGATGAGCTTGACGCGTCAGTAGCCACAGTGTGAAGGCCAGTGACAATCTCATACAATAGGCTCTAGAAACAACAGAAACAAAACTCTGTTACTTCTTTCGATCAAAGTACCATGACATAGCAGTTTTATCAAGATGCATTGTACAGTCGATTAATGTCTTTATAAAATAAGCAGTGTGTTGGGCAATGAATCGACAAAGAATGGGCCTAGCACCATAGCTATACAATCATGGAGCATTTTATACAATCTCCTCTTGATTTGGTGTTGACCAATCTCAACATCAGAATCTAACAATCTAGGCCCAAAGGCGTAAAAGAAAATAACAAGCACAATGAGCAGTTGAGCACGCTATCAAATTGCTTTCGAGGTGATAGATGTTTATAAGCTAGATTAAATATTTACTGCCAACATCAGCAAACTACTTTCAAAATATTTGTATCAATACCAAGATATTTTCATAAACTCAGTAATGATCTCGGAAATCACCTCGTCCATACCAGCACCAACCTTCAGGTCCCCTAGATCATAATATTTCTCAAGCTTACTTGAAGAGGAAACTTGAGGGGGTCGAAGGACATTGTAGAAGAAAATAGAGACAGAATCATAATAAAACTGCGGTCGTGGGGAGTTGTGGTCGCCATCAAATTTAATAACATTTTTGTCTCCCTGCACAAAATTCAAAAATAAGAAATTTAAGTGCCATGTTCTTATAGTAAAAGATACATACAACATGTACAAGTTGATTAAAAGCTTTGAATACACATCTCAACTATGCAAAAGAGTATGTGTACAAGAATTTGTACTTACCGCATAAGACTCCGAGATGATGTCAGAGTGGTGGGGTTGAATGAATATATCCTCAGAAGCATGTCCAAACAAAGCTGGAATGAAAGTTTTGGGAGCAACCTGCAAGTTTTACAAAGAATCAACCAAATCTAGTGATAAACACTTTTATGGAGCAAAAAAAAAAAACATAAACGAGCTCTACCAAAGTTGGAACTGAGGCCATGTTTGTTTTGACAAAAAAATTAAGATTTGAAGTCCAAAGTACAATTAATTAAGTGGACCACCAAAGCCAGATTGTTTGTTTTAACACCCAAATAAGAGCTCAATGGAACTCACAGTAAACTAAGTTCAAAACTTAGTCCCTAATTCAACATAAGTTCCGGTTGTAGATTATGATTCATGTCTTTAGCTTGAAATTGAAGCTTAGGGTGTGTTTGCTTGGATGGAATCCTATACCATGGGAATCCATGCGACTCCTACATCTACAGCTCAATTGATGTGTCACTCCATATCTACCATTAGATTTTGTGATCAATGGTGGGAATGAAAGTCTATTGTACATGGAAATCACTCATTGGTCCCCTAAGACGTGATTCTCATACTCATGGGATTTTCATTCTCACAATTGATCACAAAATCTACTGGTGGATGTAGAGTGATACATCAATTTAGCCTTAAATGTAGGGTTCCCTCATGGATTCCCATGACATAATATTTCATGCAATAAAAAACATTCTTATTGTTTTCAACATAAAATTTAGACTTAAAACAATCAATCTAAATTTAGTGATCCACTTAATTAAATGTATTTTAGACCATGGTTTAAAATCTATGCAGTTAAAACGACGTTATAACGCTGATATAACGCTTAACGGGGGTGAGCCGTTACGTTATAACATTATCACGTTATGGTATCAGAATTTCGATATAACGGCGTTATATGGCCAATATTGAGATAACGGTTTTTTTCAATAACTCTGTTTTAACGTTTTGTTCTAATACATAAAAATTAAAATTAAAATTAAAAAAAAAAAACAAATACCCCTTTCACTCTCAATCGAACCAGAACCTTAGACTCATAGAAAAGAAGGAGAACCAGAACTTGATTTCACCAATCGACAGAGAATGAGAGAAGAAAAATGGAAAAAGACGAAAAGTTAATCGCACTCTCTGTTGCGATCTCACTCTCATACGAAGGGAATGTGTTTTTTATTAAGTTTTTTTTTAAATTAATGTTATGAACATGATTTACTTTTTTGACTCTACAATACATTAATATTTTGTGAGGATATTAAAAATATATTTAAAAAATTATTCGTTATATCTCGATATAATCTATAACGCTCTTGAACCGTTATGGGTCAGTTATCCGTTTTAACTGCATAGTTTAAAATATTTGGATATATCCGCGATGTGTAGGGACGTATTCCCATTTTTAGAGGAAGAAATGTAAATATCCAAGAGATATATATATATATATATATATATATATATATATATATCGGGTAAGATCCGGGGACAATTTTTTTATAAAGAAAGTTTCACACGTCTATTTCATCCACCATAAATTTCAGAATACGTTAATATCTTGTGGGGATGCATTGATATTTTGTGAGGATATAGATCACTCTTCGAAAAAATGAACCCATTTGGACTTCCAGAACATGCTACACAAGGTAAAGAATTTACAATCATTCATCATGCATCTAATAGAGTTAGAAATTTCAAAAACTTACGATTTTCGGCGAGAATCTACAAGGCAAAGATACCACCGCCACAAAAAAAATCAACTTATGCTGAAATTTCTAGGTGGGTAGGTGGGTAAACTATCTGTATATAACTTTCTTTGTAAAAAAAAATTCTTTGTCCTCGGACCCCATACCTGTATATATATATCCCCGTGTTTGACTAAATATACAAAATATATGCATTATCTTTCTGTCTTTTTTTTAGAATTGAAACATTCCAAAATATCCAATATTTTTAACCTAGCTTCAAACTGCATATTTGAATTAAAAGAAAAATAAACAAAGCTTAAAGACTGAATTGTGAAACTGAATGGAGAACTCACGAATTTCTTGACGTCAAGACTTGGATACTTATCCATATATTTACACATAAACCTAAACTGGATTAAGGACTATTCATGCATTGATCTCTAAAGACTAGTAGCACACGTGCCCTAAATGGAGTTCCATCTTGCATTGCATGGCAGCGAAACAAAAGTAACAAAAAACTGGTCTTGTCTGGAATATGGAAAAAGAAAAACATCACATGTAGACAAACCTGCATGCAATTAAGGTCCATTATGTCAAACTTCGCCTTTTTCTGAATGACGCGGCGCATGTACTGAACAGCCATCTTGACCTATATAAAACAAAACAAAAAAATATTTGAAAAGAGATAGTAACTAGTATCCTCTCACTGCAATGATTACGAGGTTGGATATCTGTAAACCTAATCAGCCAGGCAATGGCATCCATAAATCAGCTAACACTCGGTCAAAAAGTAAAAGCAAAAAATATACAAATGAACAAGGAAACTAACAAATATTAGCATTTGCAACCTAATATGTTGTCTCGGGTGCTAGGCAAGGCGGAGTGATGAGGGTAGCCTAAGTGCCTAGCTCGCCAAGGTGCCGCCTACATCTGAATAGCATTTTGGGCAGGCTTTTTTTTTTTATGGCTTTTATAGAAAATTTTGGAAGAACTATGTGTGCATCATTTACCACATCAATTTTACACAAATTTAATTATAAAGAATTTAGAAGCAGTACTAATAAAAAATCTAATAACAAACATCACAAACAAGAAGTCAAAAGCAACAAAAAACCATACACACAGAATTTAACCATTCACACAGCAATTAAGAAAAAAACTATAAACATAAAGTGAAATGTTCATAGAGTCCATTCCCATCTTCCCCAGAATTAAGCCCACTATTTTCATCATTATCACGATAAAAGTGTAGTTGATCCTCAACTACGATCAACTTCACACTGTGAAGTTCACAGTTGTGATCGCAACTTGTTGTGGGTCTGAGTTTAGTTGTTGATGCCCTCTAGGGCTTTCGTTTGGGTTTAGATGGTCCCAGTGAATAGACTTTGACAAGAAGGCTTCAAGTTTAGGTCCAAGTTAAAAGCTATGAAGCCTCACCTCCGTACTTGGGATGAGGTGTTTGGAAGAACTGACAAGAAAATTGAGATTTGCGGTCAACTATTTCCAATTTCAACCAAGCAGAAGAAGGGAATAATATTGAAGAATGGAGGGGCAAGGAAGTGCTGAATGCGAGATCTTCAATAATTTTTCAAGTGAAAAAATGTGAATAGCAAGGGAGAGTCGGGGTTAGATGGGGCGCAAAAGGGGATTCACACACGAAGTATCAGTTGGCAAATTACAATAAGACAAACTCAATTAAGCCTTGTCAATTAATGGGAAGAGAGTTGAGGATCAAAGTGTAATACTCTAATCACAGACCACGGAACCAACTTTTACTCCAGCTTACTCACTGAAACAGAAAATCAGAGTCCTAATTTTAGTCAATTAGAATTCAAAATGTTGAATGGTGTACAATGCAGGAATTTTATCAGGGAACTTTCAATGGAGGAAGCCTGCAGGATTTTGAATGACCTCAAGGTTGACAGGACTTCACGCCTGGGTGGGTTCCCATTAGAGTTCTTCTTGATTAATTGAGTTACAGTGAAAGATGACTTCATCACACTAATCAGATTTCTATGC
Source organism: Berberis thunbergii (assembly GCA_003290165.1). Taxonomy (NCBI): domain Eukaryota; kingdom Viridiplantae; phylum Streptophyta; class Magnoliopsida; order Ranunculales; family Berberidaceae; genus Berberis; species Berberis thunbergii. The sequence goes on from QNQO01000969.1 coordinate 252,378, forward strand.
CAACGGATTTCTCCATTGGAGCTAGAATGCCACCAATATGTCCCTCATAGAGAGGCAAATTATTGATGCTGCCTTAATTGTTAGTCGACACACAAATACGCACCAAGGAAGAGGGTGTCATCTTTAAGTTTGATATTCTGAGGCATTTGATAGGTTAAGTTGAGATTATTTGATGCTCATGACGCAACTGATGAGATTTCCACAGCAAAGTTTTCTCAATCCATCAATGGCTGCCATTATGGGTTCTTCACCACTACTTATTTGCAATTGTTGCAGAATGCCTAACCCAAATGGTGATAAAGGCTCCAGAAATTAGGAAGATATAAGGACTTAAATCAGCGACGAGCGGCCCTCTTGTTCCCATATTACACTACGCAGATGACTCGGTGTGCTTTCTACAAGCTAAGTTTGAATGAGTCAAAACACTTGGTACAAACTCCCTCACACGCAACCAACATCAGGTCTTCGATCCAATTTTTGTAAGTCTCGGATCAGAGACAATTACAATGCTCGGTTCGCAGAAATTTTGGTGTGCAAAATCGAGAAGCTTCCTTGTAAATATCTCGTGCTACCTTTTGGAGCTAAGTTAAAAAAAACTAACACGCTTGCAACGAAGTAATTGAACAGGTAGAAAAGAGATTAGCCGCATGAAAGTCAATTTCTTCCGAAAATGAGATGACTCATGCTTATTAAATCAACACTTTCATGTTGGTATGATGAGCATGATGGTTATCCCATGCTCCATTACAAATAAGATCAAAAGGATAATGAGAGAGCACTTGCCAGCTTGGGAGAAAGTATTTCAACCCAATCAAGGAGGCAATTAGGAAGATTAAGGAGGCGATAGAGCTCTTCTCGCCAAGTGGCTGTGGCGATTCAGCAAAGAAACTACTGCTTTGTGGCGGCATATTATAATGGTGAAATATGAAGATCAAGAATTAAGCTGGTTTACTAAGGTGCAGTATTTCATCATGTGGGAAGCATCATGAATGAAAACAAACATTCAAGATAGATATTTACTATTCATTGGGCAATGGGATGATAATCAGATTTTGGGTCGATAAATGGAAGGGGACAGAGCATTGATGCAACAGTTCCCACAAATCTACAACATCTCAAACAATAAGTAAGGGAGGATCAGGGATTTTTTTAATCAAACAAGAAGCGAATATATTAGAAAACAATCACAAAAGGGATACAAGACAGTGGGAGGAAACCTTGTCAATCCACACCCTTTCTTTACTTGATAACTCTTACAAAGTTGCCATCTCCATATGGTTCCTCCCTTTCTTTACGTAGTTATGGACTTATGGTTGTCAACAAAAGTAAATGCCTTTTCTTGATGACAACCATCGATTGTCTATCGTAATTAACAGATTGGCATCTCCATCTAGCCCATCTTGAATGAAACAGAGCATGTGATCCAAAAGTAGGACAATTTTTCCATGGAAGCATCAAACACTACACTACATAAGGACATGGGGGGATGATGAATTGAGAAAGAAACTCTCACATATCTGCAACATCTATAGGAGCAATAAACCTGGAAAGGCTGAAGACAGGAAAAGAGAGAGAGAGAGAGAGAGTGCATAGGGAACATCAAAGTATCACACTTTTAAGAATTCATTCTTATAACTCAAACTTACCAACTAAATAAGTCCACATTTAGACTAAAAAAAGTATCATCCAGAATCATTAGATTTGGATAATAATGAATCATTAGATGCAGATGACAATCAGAAAAGTGTTAAACAATATAAAAATCGGAAAGTGGAGACATCATCTTGTGCTGCATGGCCAAACTAGAGGGCCTCTATTGCATCCTATCAAATTGAACAAACCAAGCATCCAATAACTTAAAAGCTAAGTCACATAACATCAAAGGCGAGAGATACCCTGATAAGATTGCACAAGTAAAATAAATAGATAGTTATATGCATGATCCAATTCCTTCATGTGCTTCCATGTTATGAGTGTATGAGTTAGTGTGAATGCACTCAAGGTCAAAGCGATAAATCCTTACTGTGAATTTTGGAAGTCGGATTTTGTACACATCTACGAGTTCCATCATCAGGTTAAATAAGTTGGAAAATGCACTATCTAACACCATTCCAGCTATCGAAGGGTCTTCTGCTCCATAGAGAAGGCTGCATTATGGTCTTTAGATGTCAATTCATTGGTCATCGACGTTCTATGGAGTTTTGAATATTAAACAAGCAAAATTCCAGAAAGTAAGCAAGTTACAAAAATGAAATTCTACACTTGTCCTCTTTAATACTGAACAACACAAACCACTGTGAAAGTACCAACAAAAGCAACTTTGAAGTGCTTGATCATCAACAAAAAGAAAGACGGAAGACAGAAAAAAAAAAAAAAAAAAAAAAATTTGGTGCCTAGGTGGGAATGTGAACTTTTTCCAATTAGAGACTCCTTAGTAACTGAAAGGTTATTGATTCTTAGAAACCCTTGATTCTCTGTGATGAGAAACAGGAGAGAAAGTCCACTGATGGGAAATACATGTTGAGAGTCATGTCCTCCAATGCCCAACTCTCAATAGGATGGACGTGTTTTACACACTCAGTTATGCTCTAGGGGGAACGGAATTGTGCCAAACAACAAAAGTTCCCCTTTTTGAAGCACGAACCAATAATATAATTTATTTTCTCTTACATGAATTGATTGTAGATTGCCTTTTGATCTTATCGGTCATTGAGGTGCTATGTTGTGTATGAGCTCGGTTGCACTTTTTCAATGTACTTTTAACTTTTGAGTATATAGTATGTTGACCATAGCTCCTCACCCTACTTTAAGTAATACATCCACTTAAATGCTTAGAAATATGAAATCGCGCTATCGGAGACTCAAAAAGTTTGAAAGAGCCATAATAAACTTAGACAATAATTTACCTCGTGACTGCACCCATTGATCTTCCCCAAAGGCCTATGCGTGATACTTGTTTGTCGTTCCTCAGGTGATTTACCACAATTTTGAGGTCATCTTTCTGACAGATAGATGAAGAACCACTTCAAACATTTAAAAAACCCAACAGGCAATAAAGATACCCAAGGAGGCTCCAAAAAAATGACAAAGACCAACAGGGAAAGGGAAAAAGGACAAACAAACCTCATGCCAACCAAGGCTGACATAATCACCCCCAGATAAGCCTGAACCAGAAAAGTCAAGAGTGAAGACAGTAATATTTGAAGGAAGAAGGACTACAGCAGCCTCATTTGCATCAGCTCTACATCCACTGTAACAGTCAACAAGAATGAACTAGTATCAGCCTCTTCATATCTCAAATACTCCATGTCATGAACAATGAGAATATAGTTTCTGACTCAAGTGATTTCTTGAGTAAAGCATCTTTCTTTTTTTCTATTTTCCATTTGGTTTTGAGTGAAAATACAGAACAAACACTAATATATACAGCAGGAAATAGATCCAACTTCTCCTAAGATCCATGAAACTGAGTCAAACCTGTTTCCATGGCAGTAAATAACACAAGGAAGAGGCGTGTCTTCTGGAAACGGGGACGGAACATAGTGGCTGCAGCGCAAGGTATGGCCCCTTCCATTGGTCAGCTGCTAATTAGTTCACCGAGGTCAGCAACCACAAACCACTAGGATGATTCATACTTATTGTACCAGATTAGAAAAAGAAAATAATGCAACAAAAAAGACGTGACAGCTGATTTCCATACTTGCCTCCAAGTCCTGTCTTCCGTATTTCCTGCCTGCTAGAGTGAAATTTGCCTCCCACAAATAATGGTCAGGATTATAGTCCGCCCTATATTGTCCGACATTTGACATCATTATAGAAAACAAATGAGAAAAGAAAAGAAAAGAAAGTTCCCAAAAATTCAAATCTCAGTAAATCAATGAATATGCTACAAAATGTCCAAATTGTGCTTTCTAATGTTTTTAATAATACTAGTACACAGATATGCATGTGCACACACATTCATGCTCGCATACATGCATGAAGCCATGGAGATAATGTTTGTGGGCATAATTATCTAAATTCTCCATTTATAGTTATTAACTAATTTTCATGGATATCAATAAAAAAATAATAATAAATAAAAATCAGCAAAAAAAAATTTATTTCATTAAAATTTAGAAAGGAACAAGCGAGGACTTGCAACAAGATACAGTGCGATAATAACAAACAAGTCAGTTTCTAAATGGGTCACCAGTGGACGAAGCATATAATGAAGATGGAGTTTTTTCTTTTTATGCATCCCCAAATCATGGCCCCATAGCCAAATAGTTCTTTTTAAAATAGTTGATCCTCATCTCTGTGTTCTCCGTTACAGATTTTACTGTTTCGCTCACACCAAAACTAGGTAAACTGTCAAAAGAACCCTGCATCAAGTGCGTTTACAAGATCTGACCACATGAGGACTGCTGGTGTATTTATAGCTATTAAATGGTCTACAATGAGGAAAAAAAAAACTGAAATCTGAAGGAAGAAAGATCACATCTTCTGATCCAAACAGAGACAATTAGAACTTTGGTTTAAACTTTGTATAATGGTATTCAGTTTACACCTTTAATTCTTTCAATAGGATTTTCATTACCTAAATTTACTCCCAAGCATGGCAATAGCCCATAAGCCTTTGATATGGTTTTTATAACTGCGTATGCAACACTAGCAGTAAATCAGTTAACTGAATTGCCATCCAACTCTACTGTGAAGTAACTTGGAGAAACGTAAAAAATTATGTCATTTATCAAAAAGAAGAAAAATAACTCTTTAGGGCATGTACATTCGATAACTACTCTCCCTACATCCTACCTAGACATTACCTCTCAAATATGCTCTCTCACGAGCCACAACACTAGATCATTTCTTATCCCTCTTCTATGTTTTAAGTTTCTAACATCCTCATAAGCATGTCACAAACATTAAATACCAAAACGATATATTTACTATACATAATATGAACACAGAGTCCCATGAGTTCAGAAAAGGAGACGAAATTAGACATAATTAAATAAACCTGCTCACCTCTATTAGTACTAAACTTCCAAATTTAGGAGATTATTCTTTGCCCCAACTAGCAAACGACAGTAGTAATAGTAAATAACAATTACCAACATTCCAATAATGTGAACAGTACTTACTGGGACAATTCAATTCTTGTTTTGAGGAGGTAAAATAGGTAATGTAGCTATGTAACAAGAACGCCAATACGTGTACCAATGTCCGACATGGATATGAGGTATCAGGGACACATTAACTAGAAAACCAACAATGCAGGGGAGACAGCCTATTATAGTACTATTTATTTTAGTTATAAACTTTCTTTTATTAGTCTTTTTTCTTTTACTTAGTAGATTGTTATCTGCTATATTGAATAACTAACTTGCTATCAAGGACTGAGATTTTGCAAAATTTCATTTTTTTACGAAAAGAAAAAGAGCGAATGAAAAAATTACGAAAATTTTCAAGAGTTTTTTTCCAAAAATTTTGTTTTTTCGTAAAATTACAAAAAACATGTTATCAAAAGTTACATTTTTCGATTTTTGAAAAAGTTCAAGGTTTTTTTTTCTAATTTATCATTTCTTTTAATGATTTATTAATTTTTAACCCCCCCCCCCCCTATTTTCTAATTATTTCTTCTACTTATATTGATTTTTGAAACCACCCCCTATTTTCTAATTATCTTTTGATTCCATGTTTGTTTCATTTTTTTTGTATTTAGACTTCATTTAATGTGTTTAATAGACTTATTTACTTGCATTTTTTTTCACATATTTCATATACCCTCGAAATTCATTATATATATTTTATGTATCCTCGAAATTTTTACATTTTTTCTTTACATACCGAAATATTTATTAAAATAAGGGGACTAAAATTAACTGAAAAACGAAATCACAATCCTTGCTTGCTACATTGATAATGACAACATTTAATCCATTGAAAAATATGTGAAAATTTTTATGGCTTAAGCATGGAGTCTGTTTGATTATCCATGTGTCAGACTGTCAGTGTCTAATTCATCTCCAACACGGAATTGTTTTTGGAATGAAGTAGGTATCCTTTTTAGTTAGATATTATGCAGTAACAAACCAAGCCAGGGATCAAAATTTAAACTTTTGGAATGGAAAAAATAAAAGAACAACGAAAATTATTTTTTGACTTTTAAAAAATAATTCATTGATGATACCTAGGCTAATACACAGTTCAATCAATTGATCAATGAGCAAAGTAGCACAAAATATGCATTATTTACAAGAATCAAATACTTAAAACAAGTGAAAATGCAGAAGGTAAGGTAAATACCTAGGAGGCCGAATCACGAAATTAATGAATTGTTCAATCATCTTCCTTTCAGAGGCTCCGCCTTATGATTATGACAACAGAAAAGCGGAGTCTCAGAGAAAACCAAACTCAGACCTCAATCATTTCTAGATCTAAGTCCAATGGTAAGCTTCTTGCATCACTAAATCCACCAAATGATTGGCAATCCTCTAAGAGAAAAAGTATCAAAAAGGCTTCAACTTCTTCATACCAACTGTATATCCTCTAAAAATTCACAGAACTCCAAGTGGTGCTTGTAGTACCTCAAATTATCATCTACTAACCAAAAAAAGCAGATTCAACACACTTGGATTCCATGATCCAAGATTTTGTCACTTTACTACCAACAAAGTGACACAAAGAGTTCACTTTTTTAGATCACCCATTCTATAGGAAACCCTAACACTTCAATTAGTGACTAGATGCTGCAAGATCCAACTTCAAAAACAACCCACCACTCAAAATCCAAGCGGAACTCTAAAGTTCAAACCTTTAATCGAATTACAGATACACAGATCTCAAACACACAAAACAAGCTGAAACCCACATCAACAGCTCAATGAACCAGATTCCAACACTTGAGATCTCAAGCTGAAAGTAATATTATGCGAAGAAGAGGTTGAGTTGAAGAATCGTCAAAAAAAAAAAAAAAAGGAACAGAACAACTCAAGAGGAAAAAAGTAAAATAAAAACTGAACAAAATGTGGAATAAAAAATGAAGGTTTAATGGGTGTCTTCTGCGAAGAGAAAAATTGGGTTGTGCTTTGGAATTAGGTTTTGATTTCTTACCGTGGAAGCCAAGGAGAGAAGAGAAGGAAGAAAAGCAGAAGCAACGAACGAACGAACCAAAAGCTGAACGAGCGAGCGACCGAATCTTTGTTAATGGTTGCAGTTGGGGCCGTGTGTGACAACCAAACCCCTGGCGAACAAAAGAGAGACAGCTTGGAAACCAAACCACCAAAAACACCCAACAAAGGCTTTTCAGAAAATTATTACGCGGTTGATTGAGTGAATAAACAAGTGGTTCAGTTTGTGTTCCCAACTTTTATCTGAATCATTCATTTCATGTAAACAAGACAGAGATGAAGAAAACCAATACAAAATTAGGCATTGATTAAATGCCACCACCACTTCTCTTGAAAGACACCACTACTTCACTTTTTTTTATGCTCACCTTCTATTCTCTCTTCACAAGTGCAACACAACCACCACCATTAGCTGCACCACCATAGCCCCCCATCCATCATCGGCCGCACCACCTCTATTCTTTTCCTCTTATCATTTGTTCATATTATTTTTCTTTTTCTCGGTGGTGGTGTTTGATGAGGAAGAGAGGTGGCAGAATGGTGGTGGTGCTTAATGAAAAAGAGAAGTGATAGTGATACTATATGGAGAAAAAATGGTATAATTTTTTTTGTTTATATTGATGGTGTCCTTTAGAAAACAGGACAATAATGGTGCTCCTTAGCAAAATTAGTGGTTTCATTCAATCATCGCCTTTAAATTAAGGCCACTACTTTTTACACCACCACCTTTTTTACCTACTTTATAACACCACCATTAAAAGCCTTTTTTTCCTTCTCTTATTTCCTTATCCCTTTACACGATCACTTCCCAACAGCAAAGCAGGAACAACATCATTGCACGCCCCCTCCCTTTTTCTTATGTTTTTTGTCCTATTTTCCTTTTTTTTTTTCCAGCAACAAGTTGTTATGCAATCTTCTCTTTTCTTCTAAACAATAACCAACAATATTAGCAACAGTGGCATCGCTAACACCGGACGCCTCGCCATTGCCATCACCTTATTTTTCTCTTTCAATCTAGCACCAAGGAATGTGAATTTTTTTTCAATCTCGCATCCCTTGGAGCGAGATCGAAATTGCATCCCATGGTGGGGCTACTACTATTATTGCAGCTTGTTGTTGAGAATTACAAAAAAAAAAAAAAAAAGGAAGATATGAGGAGAAAATGAAAATAAAAGGAGTGAGCAACAACGACAGTGTGGTAAGGTGAAAGAGTAGCGAGGGGGCGTGGCGATAGCAGCTGTGATGTTGCTGCTACTGTTGTTGTTGTTCTGTGGAGAAGAAAACGCATGAATAAACAAAAAAAACGAACAAACAAACGGGTGATGGTGTTAGACAAAAAGGTTTTTACAAAAGCTTGTGAAAAAAAAACAATTGATATAGCCAAGGGTCCGTACAAAAAACTCAATACTTTTGGTTTTACACATGTAATATTCGTACAGGACCAAAAGTGAAAACCTTTCTTTTTAAGTCGTGAGCTCGAGAATACCAACTCGCACGTAAGAGAAAAAGCCACCCATTCAAATCTCTAGTCAAATCTTTGAAAAACATTGTCTATGACCTCCAGAACACACTATCGATCATTGTTTTCTACCATGAAGTGCATCACCTATTACTCCAAAAGGAGGATGCTCTTATGGAATACTATGTTTTGCATCCAACATTATTACTCGCAAGTCGCAAATTGACATATTTTTCAAAACTCGTGACTGAGATCACCTCGATGAGACCAATAACACTTAAATTGAATGTGATCCTAGGCATTAGTCATTTTTGAGTTTGACAAATATTATTCTGACAATTGCTAATCGTGAACTTCGGTTATTTCAAAGAAGTTATGCATTTTTTTTTATGCGGACCACAATCATCCAGAGTGTCTTAGGAGGGGTGAAATGTTGCAATACGTGGCTAATGTCTTAGACCAAGCGATTTTACTAATTAAAAAGTGAGCATATGGGGTTTGTGCAAATACATCAGGCATTCACATTTTACACCAACATAATGTGAAGTTTAAAGAAATGAAGACTGATGGAGTGCAAAAATTTGTAATCGAGTTTGCAAAGTTTATTTATGATTCATTTTCACAATTGTTCTGCCTGTTGTATGTTTGCTTCGGCAACAACAACCACAAGTATAAAGAGTACCAATTCTAAGTAATCCCATTTTTGTTTAAATTCATTTTTAATTTTGATAATTTGTTTGTTGAATGAAATTATATGTATGATGCATGTTTTACTAAAACATATAAACTATTACATGTTTGCTTTAAAAAATTTACAGAGAACAAACAACAGCAACATCGCTGCATTATCGCTCGCCCTTGTCCCTCGCCACCTCCCGGCATTGTTGCCCATTATCGCCCCTCCCTTTGCCACACTCCCCTGCTCATTTTCGGTTTGACAACTAGGGTTGCGATACTGGAAAAGGGAGAGAGAAGATAGGCGGAGGGAAACCAAGGGGTGGAAAACCGGCGGGTGACAATGTTGTTGCTATTGGGTTGTTATTTTGCTTGTTGTTGAAAAGAAAACATAAGGAAAAATAAATAAAAGGAGGAGAGAAATAATAGAGGATGTGTTTGACATCAAAATTATTTTATAACCCTGCTTATGGATGCTCTAACTAATGTTAGAAACTTCTACCGTGGAATTTTCCAAACATAAATTTAAGAAAAGTAGAAATGGAGTTAAAAATAAAGATGGTGGGTTGCTGTAATAAAAGAAAAGACTGGGAACGTCTGGACCCCATTCCAATTTCCAATTCCAGTTTTTGATTATCTAATCCCAGATTGGGAGTGTGTTGTGTGGGTAAAAACAAAATGTTTGCATGGTTATGATTAGAGTCAGAAGCCTTATTAGGAAGTGGATCACCCCACCTGGGATGTTTGTTTTTACTTATAATTAGAAGTTGAACTTCTAATTGGAGTAAGAAACACGAGGGGTGCTAATCACTTAGGTAGTGTTTGTTTTTGTAAGTGTTTATAAACTAACTTCTAACTGCAAATAGAAGTTTTGAATGAGCTGTTTGTTTTACTTATGAATGGATTGCTCAATAGAAGTGTAAAATTAAAAGGTATTTGTTTTTAAGTTCTGTTATTTTTTATTTTTTCCCCACCGCCCACTACAAACCATCAACATTAAACTCATTCTCCACCTATTTTTTTTTTCTTCCAAATACCATATTCAATAGAAATGAAGAGAAAATGATAGAGAAATTGGGAGAAGGAGAAGATGAGGAAGGTCAATGAGTGTGGTGGTGATGGTGGAGGCACTGCTCGCATGATAAAAAGGAGGTGGAGAAAATATGGGATGGTCGATAGAAGATAGTGTGGCACTAGTCGTTAAGAATTTATTGTGAGTTATTGGAATAAATTTTTGTTAAGCACTCAATGCTAAGTGATCAACACCTTCTTAGTGCTTACTCCAATTAGAATTAAAAACAAACTTATTTTTAAAGTGTCTTACTTCTTATTAAAACTTATGAGTCTATTCAGAAAAAAAAAAAAAAACACCTTATTAGTACCGAATGCTTAAGGAAAATTCATTCAAATAATAACCTCACAATAAATGTGTAATGACTGATTATCTATATTTTCTATCGACTATTTCCTCTTATTTGCCTCATATCTATCATGCGAGAAGTGTTGCCACTGCCACTGCCACCACCATCACCACTATCTCATCCCATCTCATCCCATCCCATCCCATCCCCTCCTCATCCTCTTCCTCCTCCCTCCTGTTTATATTCCTACAGTCGTTGGAGATTTATAAGGAATATAGATTGATATTTGGTGATTTTTTTGTGGTAGTGGTGGTGGTGGTAGGGGATATCAATGATGTTTGGAAGAGAGAAAACATGTGTTGAAGGATGTTAATATTGGTCAAATTTTCTAAACATCGAGGGAATGGGCAAGGGAAAGAGAGCGAGGGATGGGTGCTCTCAAGATGCATGTCATTGCTAATCTCGAGGGGTATAAGTGGTTACACCCATCCCTCGCTCTCTTTCCTCAACGTTAAGAAGGGCTGTAATATTAGTAGGTTATGATGAACGATGAAAGTTGTGACATTTGAGAAAAATGTCAAAACCTAAAAATAAATACATTTAACTTTCCCAACTTTGGAGCTCACTTAGAAGCAAAATAAACAACTTACTCGTGAAATTCAGGAAGCTTCTAAACGCTTAAATAAATAAAACCCTACCTTAGTCTACGCAACATTATCAATCATGCTAAACGTGTGGACGGGACCCACCCTTGTGATTTTTTGGGTATATAGAAAGGGCAGAAGATAAGCAGCTTGGAAGAATTGTTTATGTTGGTTTTGTCCAGCGGAGCGAAAACCCAAAACCCAGACCGAAACCCCTGAGAGGAATCCGAGCAGAAACACAAGTAAGATGAAGCTCTCTTACTTTCCCTTTCTAATCTATATTTTTATTTATTTAATTGTATAAATAATCGTTGGTCTCTTTTGCTGTTTCAAAATTGTGTATTTTTGAAATCAATCAATCAATCAATCAAGGGTTTGGTTTCGCGATGGCTTCGAAGAGGATTCAGAAGGAGTTGAAGGACTTGCAGAAAGATCCACCTACTTCTTGCAGTGCTGGTTAGTTTTCTTTTTTTTTTTCCAATCCCAATCAATCCCTAAGGGAGGAGGGTTTGTGAGACCTTTTTACAAGTATTTGTTATGCTCTTTTCCAATCCAATTCATCAGTGATAAAAAATGGTTCAAACTATAATTAACAAATCAAATCATCTATCTGTGTACGATAGATGGATACTTAAAAGTGCTTTGTATCTTATCTCAATATTAGGATTTTTATGCATCAAACCATCAGGCCAGGCTCAATACCATCCATCATCTTAGAGATGCTCATAATGACCCAATTGAACACAATCACACAGACAGACAGACAGAGAACCTCTCCCTGTCGCTGTCCTGGCTTTCTAGATTTTTTGAAGAAGAAAACTCTTACCAAAAAAGTTTAAGGAATTGAGTTCTGACCCATTAGCATGATTTTTTTTGTTTTGAAAATGCTAAGAAACCATGTTTTGTAACTAGGGTGATGTGGTGTGATTGAAAGAATGATGAAATCCTCAAAGTGTTTGTGTATCTCGAAGTTGTAAAAAACCTCCTCTGAAGTTGCTACATCATCCTATTTGCAGAATCTGGTTGCAAAACCTTGTTTCCTAGCCTTACTCTTTTTTTTTTTTTTTTAAATATTTTATTTTATCATACATATAATATGTTTGATTCATCACATGATGTCTGAGAATATAATTACGAGTTTGTCTAGGCAGTCAGGTTTTAAAGTCATTTTTTGGTCAGGCTCGAGTGTTTTTACACTTTTACCCCTTCGCTTTAAAACACAACTACAAACATTATCTATAGAAGGTGTAGAAGTATAAAAAGTCCACAACCTGGCTAAAAAGTGGCTATAAAACCTGGCTGCCTAGAATTGGGTATAATTCCAGAGTTTGTCTAGGCGGCCCGTCTTTAAAGCCATTTTTTTTGCACAAATCTGCTGAGACCAAAGTATGACAACTGCTTCCAATAGTTATTATTGTCTTTGCCTTTTGCATCATTTAGAACACACCCAACTTGGCAATTTTATCCATAAGAAACAGTGTCTTAGGTTTTAGTGTGTTGGCTGCATGTCTTGAAGGCTCAGATGCTCAACTCCATGGATGTTTTGGCTTTGAAAGAAAGTCTCTTCATGCAGTGCTCAGGTGTGCTTGGATTTGGAAAGAGAGAAACCAGTGAATTTTCAGTGGAAAAGTTTGATTTTTACTGACAGTTTTGTTTTATCATTCATATTGTCTTTACTTTAACTTTGGTTCTATCTCTGTTGTGATATCCTCTTTTCTCACATATAAATATTGTTTTGCCCTCTCAAATAAAAACTAGAAAACAAGTTGCAGGTGTTATTGATGAGCTACTTTCTCCTTACTGACTCTTGCATCATATTTTTCAATTCATGTTGTTTATGTAATGTACAGCGTCTTGATCTAGAAAATTTACCTTTTGATAGGTCCTGTTGCTGAGGACATGTTCCATTGGCAAGCAACGATAATGGGGCCAACAGACAGTCCTTTTGCTGGAGGTGTGTTTTTGGTGTCCATTCACTTCCCTCCAGATTATCCATTCAAGCCTCCAAAGGTATCAATGCCCTTTTTCACACTGTTTATACACTGATACACTGTTTATACATTGGTGATATCAATGCCCTCCAGAGAAATGCTAACTTTGACAATAGTGATGTAGTATTGTACACGTATATCTACATTTTTGTTGGTTGACTTGATTGTCTTTGATATACTTTAGGTAAATTTAATCTTCTAGAACTGCCTCATTTATATATTTAACAAGAAAGTGTTTTACAAACGTCTGGATTTGGGTGGTAATATGGGGGTACGGGAACTAAGTTGTATGTTCACAGGTTAAGTAAATATATTACTACTGCATTGGTAAATAGAATTGGAGTTTATGGATGTATTAGTTAAACTGCGATCTTGTTTTTGTAGGTTAATTGTGGTATTTCATAATAATTTTGAATTGCTGAAGGATTGGCAGAATGATTATTGCAAGGTTCGGTTGTGTTTATAAATGAAAAGAAAATGATTTCCTTTATCTATTTTTTTTGAAGGGAAAGCTTTTTTTAGCTTCTAAACACAAAAGTTATGTGTTGTTCCTCTTGTCTGGTACAACTCCAATGCTTAGCTCCCATGCATCCACTGGAAGAGTTAAATTTCAACTCCAAGCATTGGGCGCAGACTTTCTAACCGTCACCCTTTTCGGCATTGAGAATCATTATTTTGTTCTGATAATCACAAATTTGATTGGCCACTTTATTAAATAGTGGTTTTAAAAAGGATTTACTTTTGCTTAAGCTTCAATTGCATGGTATTGAGCCAAACTCAAATGGCCTTCTCAGCAATGGGTTTTTGTTTAGTAGGAATGATATTCATGTCTGGGTAGCTTCTTCTAGTTTTTCGGGTTCAGAACATGCAATTACTGAAATATTGTTTTGTATTAAATGTCTTTCAATTCTTAGCTTAGTTCATACCAGATTCTGAATCCTGGTTTTGTTAGGTGTCTTTCCGAACCAAAGTCTTCCATCCAAACATCAACAGCAATGGAAGTATCTGCCTTGACATTCTGAAGGAACAGTGGAGCCCAGCGCTTACTATATCTAAGGTAATGTTTTCCTGATCCACAGTAGCTTTGTTATGCGATACTTTGTTTTTATTTGGCTTTGATTGTTTATCTGGCCTAGGTCAGTAGGTGATTCAGATGTTTTTGCAATCTCATATTGAGAGTCGCAGAGTTCTGCAAGTAATTGATTTATATACGTTTTGGATATAAATTTTGACAAGAATGGGTGATTGCAGGTGCTTTTATCAATCTGTTCGCTGCTAACTGATCCAAATCCAGACGACCCACTGGTACCTGAGATTGCTCACATGTACAAGACTGACAAGACAAGGTACGAGTCAACTGCGCGCTCCTGGACTCAGAAGTATGCAATGGGATAGGCGTCTTTTGGAAGCTGTTTTCATAGAAATTAGTCTGTTCCATCTTACTAGTAAATAAGTAAAGAAAACAAATAGCAGGACTGGGATGCAGAGGTTAAGAAACACTATGGAATCCTTTTGTTTTTTCAAGCTCTTTTCCTTATTGTGGAAAATAACTATATGGTTGCAACAAAAATACCTTTGGATAAGGGTTTGTATGTTAACTTAAGACTCGTGCTTTCTAAATATAAAGTTGTTTATATTGAATTTTGCTTGTTTATCCCATTGGCCTGCAGTTGATTTGGTTGGGTGAGATCCATGATTGTCATTGTTCTTGCTCAGATGTGCAGGTTGAGATTGTTGTTTCCTTCTTGGTTTGGGAAAGGTGGAAAGAGGAATGCTCCTTGGTTTTTGGTCTTTGATTTACTTGAGTTTGCACTTTGTTGTGTCATTCCTCTACCCTTGGCCGCCTATTTTGGCAGGCACTGTTGAACTTGCAGTGGGCTGTAAAATTATTTGCAAGCACGTTCTTTTAAACTGGCAGGGGGAGTTAGTGGTGTCATGGCCCATGGGTCAAGTGGTGTTCTATCATTGACCATTAATAATAAGCATAAACAATGATGTATCCAATTTTGCATGGTGGCGTGTCAAATTCCCTTTAGAATGGAAATTAAAACATTGATGTGGATCACCTATCAATTAAGTAGATGGGGGATTACTAATACTATTCAGGAATCCAAACAAGGTACTAATGAAAATGAGGTTGTGGAGAAAAGAAGTGTCCAAGATATTGAACCCCCAAAAGATGATTCTACATGCTTGGTTAAGCAAGATGGAGTTAATATCAACATGAGAAGCAAACTGAAAATAAGGGAGTTTGAAATCCATTAAGTTGTTGTAACAGTCAATTTATATTGTTACATCAGGGATACTGAGATAGTCTGCAACTATGGTCTACTGTGTAGGTACAAAAACTTGCTCAAAGATGGCTTTAGGCTCAACCCAATCATGTATCTTGGACAAGTCTAATTTTTATGGCAACGACAATTAACAATCAACTCTACTTTGAGTCCATATAATGTTTCTTTTGTCCCAATAGCTAGTAGTCCTCACAAAGTATATTTCAATTTCCATGGGGTGTTTATTTCGATTTCTTTACCAAAACATCAACCTAGACCAGTTGTTTGGAGGTAAGAGGTAACAATGGTGGCAATGTCCATTAATGAGATGAAGGGCCAAGAGATTACCTCTCCTCTTGTCAAGTATCAGAATAGTTCATACCATATTTAGCCCATCACAAGAAACAAGCTTCACCTCTAACTATTGCTTAGACCAACACGAATTCAGGATGTGGGGTGAATTTTTGCGGAGTGTGTAAGGGTGCATTTCAACTGTCAATGTGGTAAAACAAAATTTCAATTATTGACTGTCCTGTCAAAGTGTTTTTTTTTTTTTTCACTGTGTCTCTCCCCGAAGAAGGTAGCAGATTGACTAAGAAAAAATGATGTCTCCAGTGGAAGGCACGCAAGAGATATTAAGCAACTCTAAGAAATGGGTGATTGCAACCCAAGACAGTTCTGTTGTTCCAGATGATTTAGATCTAATGGTAGAGGTCGTAATCGATGATGACAAACAGGAAAATCAAAATGACAAATCATCAAACTGCCCCAAGTCTGCCAACGTGCCTAAAATGACTAGACCATCTTCAGGTGCATCAAGAGGGATATTGGGCTTAAAATTTCTTGACAGGACTGTAACTGGGTTGGAAGGTGAAGCATGGAAAACCATCCAGAAACGTTTCCATCAACTTGCGAGCAATGGGAGGCTCTCTAGAGACAACTTTGGACGTTGCATTGGTAACTATTCATTTCTACCATGGTTATCAAATGACCATGCATGTTCTATTCACTGCTTATTGATTTACATTCAGCTCAGATGAAGTGTTTGTCTATAGGTATGGATTCTAAAGAGTTTTCTTCTGAGCTCTTCGACGCATTGGCAAGACGTAGGAGGTTGAATCCCATGGATGGCATTGACATGAAAGAGCTCAAGGACTTTTGGATGGAAATGACGAGTCAAGACCTTGATGCCCGTCTTTCTATTTTCTTTGACATGTA
Organism: Berberis thunbergii; assembly: GCA_003290165.1. Lineage (NCBI taxonomy): Eukaryota > Viridiplantae > Streptophyta > Magnoliopsida > Ranunculales > Berberidaceae > Berberis > Berberis thunbergii. The sequence goes on from QNQO01000969.1 coordinate 269,114, forward strand.
AAATAGTTAATGAAACTGTTGAAGATATAAAACAATTTTTGCTTCAATGAATGATGGAATAAATTCTTCTTGTGGCTCTTCAGGTGTGACAAAAATGGTGATGGGAAGCTCTCAGAAGATGAAGTGAAAGAGGTGAGGATTCGAAAATGACACTTTAACTGTGAATTCTCCTTTGTTTCGAATGTTCACAAACTATGTGTGCCAATGTTTTTATTGAGAAGGTGATTTTGTTGAGCGCCTCAACGAACAAACTAGGGAATCTCAAGGAAAATGCTGCAGCCTATGCTTCTTTAATAATGGAGGAACTCGACCCGGATCATCAAGGATACATAGAGGTATGGTTAATAAAAAATAATTCAGCCTCGAATCTTGAAATGATAGAGTTGCGGAAAAGTCCAACACCAAACTACAAGACTCAAAAGCATTAGTTTCTAACAATCCCTTGCCTGTTTTTGATAGACGTGGCAACTAGAGGAGCTGTTGCAAGGAATGGTGAACAATGAAGAAAATGGGGCATTCAACAAAAGAAGCCAATCTTTAACCCAGACAATGATCCCAAAACTATACAGAACCCCAGTCAGCAAATTTCTTCAGATGACATATGAGTTCACATATGACAATTGGAAGAGAGTGTGGATAATTATGATATGGCTGACCATCAATGTGATCCTTTTCGTCTGCAAGTTTAAAGAATACAGGAACAGCGAGCTATTTCAAATCATGGGGTATTGTCTTTGCATAGCTAAGGGTGCTGCAGAGACGCTCAAGCTGAACATGGCTCTCATTCTTATCCCTGTCTGTCGAAACACACTTACAAAGCTTAGATCAACATTTCTCAGTAGATTCTTTCCTTTTGACGATAACATTAATTTCCACAAGTTAATTGCAATCGGTATTGTTATTGGGACTTTCCTACATGTATTCATGCATGTGACCTGTGACTTTCCACGGATAATAAGATGTCCAAAGGAAACTTTCATGGGGGTGATTGGTCCGAATTTCCAGTATGAACAACCATCCTATATCCGCTTGGTATCTAGTGTGCCAGGTGTTACAGGCATTGTGATGGTCATCATCATGTCATTCTCCTTCACTCTTGCTACCCACTCGTTCAGACGGAATGTTATACACCTGCCAAAACCCTTTGATGCTCTGGCAGGCTTTAATGCCTTCTGGTATACACATCATTTGCTGATCTTTGCTTATATTCTCTTCTACATCCATGGCTACTTCCTTGTTCTCAAATCACCTCACGAATCTACAGTAAGTATTTATATTGTCTTGCACACATACGATGACAAAATGAAGCATGACTCTGAAGCAGGATCTTCTTGTTTTCTCTGCAGACATGGATGTACATAACAATCCCTATCGCCCTCTACGCTACTGAGAGAATGCACACCTGTATTAACAGAAGCCACTACCATGTAAATGTTATTAAGGTCCATATCTTTGTCTGTCTTCTCTGATCAAAGCAAGCCGGTGTACTATACAACTTGTTTCACTTCAAATTTAGTAACTGCTCTTTGTACTCATACAGGCTATAGTATACAAAGGAAATGCTCTTGCTCTGTACATGAGTAAACCAACTGGATTCAAGTACAAGAGCGGCATGTACCTCTTTGTCAAGTGCCCTGACGTCTCTCCATTTGAATGGTACTTTTTTTTTTATGGTTTTGTGATGACGATCATTGAAGTTCTGAGCAAAGTTCAGCGGTTTGTATGAGTTTCTTAATGTCTAATCTTTGTAGGCATCCCTTCTCAATCACTTCAGCACCTGGAGATGACTACTTGAGCATTCACATCCGAACCTTGGGAGATTGGACCACAGAACTTAGAAACCATTTTAAGATAGTTACAGCTTCATCTTTGTCATTGTTTCGCTTTGTTTTTTCAACTTCAATATAGAAAACCTTATAAATTTGAACATGCAGGCCTATGGAGCTCCTAGCAAACCACCAGAAAAAGGTCGATTAGCAAGAATAGAAACAAGATCAGGGCAAGATTACGATCCATTAGAAACCAAGTGAGCAACTCAATTAATTTTCACGGCATTGGTAGTTGACTTGTACCAAACATCTGACCTTTCTTTTATCGATTTGTTCATTTATTGTTTGGTGAAAGCTTTCCTGAGATCATAATAAAAGGACCATACGGGGCCCCAGCACAGGGCTACAAGAAGTATGATATTCTCTTGCTTATTGGCCTGGGAATTGGAGCAACTCCATTTATCAGCATTCTAAAGGATCTATTGCATAACATCAAGTTAAACAAGGAATACAAACAGGGTACTGATGTTGAAAGTAATTCAAAACAATCTCAGGAACATCGCAAGGGCCCAGGGCGGGCATATTTCTATTGGGTTACAAGGGAACAAAACTCATTTGAATGGTTTAAAGGAGTCATGGATGACATTGTTGATCATGATAAGGATGTAAGGTTCTAAGAAGCCACTTCTTTGCGTTTTACTGCAATTTTATTGATTCAATGTATTGAATAACAACATTTTATGACATGCTGCAGAATTTAATAGAAATGCACAATTACCTGACTAGCGTTTACCGAGAAGGTGATGTGCGATCAGCTCTAATTACCATGGTTCAGTCGCTTCAACATGCCAAGAATGGGGTTGATATTATCTCTGAGAGTCGGGTATATGTTACCTTGATACGTTAGAACATATATAGTTGAGTCTTCATTACTTTTGGCTCTCTTCTAACATTTAACTGAAACAGATTCGAACGCATTTTGCAAGACCAAACTGGAGAAAGGTGTTCAGTCACCTTGCAAGTCTCCACAAGGAGTCTCGAATAGGTAAGCAGCTAGTAATTGTCTTGCCGTTAGGTATCCATAACCTACAAAGTGATGGATGACTAACTTCTTTTTCTTTTGTCAAGCTCCTTGAATTTTTCAAAGATACATATTGATCCTGGAATGGCGTTTCAGGTGTCTTCTACTGTGGAAGTCCACTCCTTGTCAAAACACTGAGGGAGCTATGCCATGAATTCACCTTTAGTACATCAACGCGCTTCCATTTCCACAAGGAAATTTCTAGCAAAATTGAATGAATACGATTTTCTGTACAGACGTTTTCTTTGACCAACAAAAATACATACCTTTTCATTCTATAAGTTAGAAATGTCACAGTTAAATACGTAGATTTTGTGACTGCTAACTAATAACACATGTAAACATACAAGTTTTGATTAGAAGAAGTTAGTTTCATGTTTCTCTTCTTAGTTTCAGTCGTGTGGTGATGTTTCTCAAACAACCTTTCACGTCTGTTCTTCCTTTGTGCTTGCATCTTTAAACTTACTAACACTCCCAATCTTTAAACTTAGTAACACTCCCAATATTGCGAATTATGCAAGCTGCATCATGCACTTGAGCTCAGTTCTATGAAGCAATTATTTACTGAAGATTTATAAATGCAAATAACCTGAAAGCAACTTATCCAAAAATAGCCGTATACACCAGGATAATGATTTCTGTCCTTAGATAATCAGATTTATGTTTAGGTTGCCCCATGAAGGGTCAGATGTGGAAGGAACCCCTATTTTGTTGAGATTGTGGTATTTATTCTTGAACAATGTGAAGACTAACATATTCAGCAGAAGTGATGATGCATATGTCGATCAGTTGTATTTTTGGTGCTAGCACACCAGACAAGAAATAAGTAAAAATGCTTACCCATTTAACCTTGTGAAGCAAACAAAAATGCATTGATTAGCTCCTCGTCATCTCTCCTTCCTTCATCTGTCAAGTTACATTCATGAGTGTGCAGTAAGGCACATTCAAACAGCAAATAAGTAGATACCACTTACAAATCTTGATTCACAGCTCAAATGTTTGAAGCGATGATAGACTTCAATTCTTTTTCGGCTTGAAATCATCTTCTGATGCCAATTCCTTGTATGGCCACATGCGAGGAATAACAAGTGTGGGTGGTAGGATCTGTCGGAGAGATTTAATGCTAGTCATCCCCAATTTGTTTGTGTCAGTTTGCAAATGTAAGCCAATTATACAAATGTAGCATTGTGAAAAAATGATAGGGCGACGATAGTACTTATTAAAACCTGAATCCTACAGACTACCATTGGGTTTACAATGCCATGAAGTTTCCAGCCTCCAAATCCTGCCAGAGCAAATGCCTGTACATGCCAACATAGTGTCAGTTTCCGCTTCCCACCAGTTCAAATCAACCAACTTTTATTCTCATCTTTTTTTCCCAATGCTTCAAACCAGCATATATCACTTAGGAAGCTTGATAAATTTGCAAAAGGTATAACTTATAGATACAAACTATGGAAATCTTCAAGTCCTAAAAGCATTCAGTTTCACTAGCTTTCTCTCAGCGTAGAAGATTAACAACACTCTAGGCCTAATACCATTTTATACTTTGGAAACATTCAAACACTTTTCCACATCTTTACAGTTTAACTACAAAACAGTCAGTTTCATTGTATAACAACCGTCCAAATTGTTATGATTCACATTAGTATATTACTACATGGCATCCAAGTGTATAAGCAATTTACTATGGCACGGTTTGACAACAACTTGATCAAAACTATTTATGAAAGCACAATAACTTCCTCACCTCATCCCAGGTCTTCCCATTAGCTCCTAACAAAGCAGCATTGCACGTTTTCAACTCAATTGAGGAGCCAGAAAACACTGATGCTGCCTCTTCCCAGCCCCTGTTCTGTCCCATACACCTGCACTATTGCATTGGAATTTGGACATTAACCTAGTATGCATTTGTATGGCCAACATTCACAATGCCACAAAATCAAAGCACTTGAAAAGCATATTTCCGAATCCTACTTACATAGGATATACCCCATACATATTCATATTTCCAATCGAGATATATTATCTGAGACCAATATACTTAAGTGGCAGCCGTAAAACCACTGAATTGCCTACAAGTAATAGTGCTTTCTAGATATATGGCATACAGCTAAAAATCCATAACATTTTGAGGGTTGTGAAAACTAATCAGACTGGTGATCACTGACTTGCATGTACCAAAGTATGCTCATAGCCATGCATACAGGATGCCTAGATATATGGTCAGGGTCCACTGCTCTTTGCATCAAAGTATGCTCACAGCATACATACAGCTACAGGATCTGTGACCTTAATAACGGGGATTCGTATCAAAGGTCCAAAGCAACGGAACCAAATTGCATAAATGTTACACTACCCTTGTAGGGGTTTGTATGTCCTTGAGTTCAAAGTTTCAGATAGTTTAAATGAAATAGTCTGGGCAGCTGAAAGCCAACGGTGGCCTAACAAAGTAGCAGATCTGGAAGTCATATGTTATTCCTTGTGTTCTCATTTCTATGAGAAATTCCCACCCCTTCCAACTTCTTCTGAATAAGAAAAGAATTTCTCAAGATGAGAAATGAATCATTTTTTCATATGTTTACTCATTTGCATGTCCAAACAAATAAACAATTATTGATATGCATGTGCCCATGGAACAACACAATGAAGTCAACTACTCAGCATCTGTACCTATAGATTCTACATTTCAAAAACTAAAAAAGCGAAGCAATACAAACCTAAAACTGATCAATAGATTACACTGTTTAATCGAGTTGGCCACGGGAGATAGATAATGAAGAAAGGGAAGCATGGAAGTACACATAAGGCTGGGGTTCCATTCCTTCAAAGATAAAATGTAACAATAAGCTGAGTTAAAGACATGAATAAATGTAAAGGGACTCACATTACTGTAAATATCTCATCCCTTGAGTATTCACATATAGCCTGTCGAAGGTGTTCTGCAGTCTGCCCATCCATAGCTGCTATAGAATAAAAGCTTGAAATAAAGTGAACCTCAGCTTTTAAAAATCCTTGCACTTGCACTTGCATAATTTCCAGTGTTTCTTTCGTTCGAGCTGCATTACTCCATACAACAACAGAATCTCCGAATTACTAGGGTGATTGAGTGAAACAAATTCAAACTCCTAGAAAATTATATAATGGAAGTAGCAAAATTTTAATGAAAAAGCAAATCTAGATAAGATAAGTTCCGGTACCCAACCCAACTGTAACAGTATTTGAGATACGCTAATAGCACGGCACGTCCATCTTTACTTAGAGGTCGATCTTGATCTACATAGCAAAAGAAAATCAGTATATCAAATAAACTTCAACATATTGTTTTTTACTAGACCCATTCATTTTGCTTTTGACTAGTGGTTGGGTTCCAAGAAGAAAACTAAGGGGTGCGTGAATTATATGAAATACTAGAAATGATTGGTATTGTATCATATTCAGACACAAATGCAATAAGTAATTGGAATCATAGTACATAAATGGCACAGCTAATTATAAGAGCACACAAATGAACAATGCTCAATGAATTTGTGTTAGAGAAGTAGAAGATAAGTAAATAATGATAAAGGCGGGCCAAAAATGAAAGTTTGCTGGTATGTACATTTGTGTACAATGACAAACCAATTTTCGTTATAGCAGTAGATATAGATTAAGATGGATTTACATATCATTCTGCCAATAGTAGTGGCCGAGTCATAAGCCTCTATATTGAGGTCTCTACAAACAAATTACATTTTCAAAATGATAGCAAAAGGAAAAAGACGCCTAATATTACATATAAGCGGACACCAAACCCAATCGACTGCAAAAGATGGGTGTTCATCCTCATCATGATGAAGCACGACAATCATATTAGCAGAACACCTTAGTCCTTTTTAAGCCAAAATTGGAGAAAAACCCATGTTTACAGAACAACTTATGACATCAGTGTCAGAGTCCAATTTTCAGTTTCATTTTCCTTTCAATTAATTGAAAACGTGGTTAAAATGTTTATTCAAAGAATTTACTTTTTAAAATTAAACAATAACTACGTGTTGGTTAAACAAAATCCACAATTAATGTCAAATTCCGTTGAAATGGTATTCTTTGTAAATACCACCCTGTTCTTTAATGGCACGAGTAATCAACAGTATACAACCATTTGTAGAACAAGGCGAAGAAATCATTCGTACAATTTTTATTAAAAAAAAAAAAAACTACTGGTATCAAATCTCAGAGAATGATTTACATGAAAATGGTTTAAAGCCTATCTTTACTGTTCAGACCCTTGTGTTAAACTGTGCTGCTTGCAGGTGCCGCTATGATATGAAGAGAAATCCAATTTGCCACATGAAATCAAAGAAGCATGGCCAAAACACAACTGTATATCACAGAACCCATCCTTTATCATAGTGCAAACTGTACTAAAACTTCTTAATTCCATTATCAATCCCTGCTGCATGCTAAGAAAGATGAACCCCATTGTAAAGGTATAGCAGTGGAAGATAATTTAGCCATAGCAGTGTGCGATATTTACTAGTACGAGTCCAACCAATAAGATAGCAAAACAAGTGAAATATATGATCCAGAACCAGGCAGTGAATCCTAATGCCTGGAAGAGCATCAGACATGCACTTGGAAATCAAAATGATGAAGAGTTCACCATGATCAAAGGCTAATAATCTATGATACGATATCACCTAAGTAGAGTGTCACGAGTCTATGGCATGCATATATTCCTCAAGTAATAGGAAGAAACATGAGAACAGTGATAGAGGAACAACAAGCAATTAGAAGCTTCAACATAAGTATGATTCAAAGAATCAAGACCAATGCTAGAAATGATAAACTCAGCTTTTGAAACACTGCCAACAACACTGTAATCAGTTAACACAACATCAATTTAGTTCCGAATGACACAAAATATGTAACTGCAAATCTAAAACAAGAACAAATCTCCTCCCAAAGAGAGGGACATCACATTAAGAGAAAAAAGATACAGATGATGTCCTCATCCTACTTGATGTTTTCAATTGGTTCAATTCCTTTCCTTGAACCAGAATGTGTAGATTACTGAAGATTCATCAAACTTCCGCCATATCCTCTTCACTAAGACAGCAATATCTAGTCAATCTGCCAAGTGGCATGTCTGCCCAACGGTTAGAGCTGGCGGATGGTACCAATAGGTCATAGGTTCAAACCCAGCTTGCGGCATCTTTATGGGTTCTGGGATCCTATAAAAACCCTGCTTGGCTTACAAAATATATATATCTAGTCAATCTTAACAGATGAGAAAAGGTAATGAACGAAATAGAAAGATGTGATGAATCCAATGGTTCCGGTAGACAGCATGATTGCAATTGCCATGATCAATGAATACCCGAGGTAGAGTATTGCTGATACAGGTCCACTCAAACTATTTAAATCGAATACCAGGTAATTGATGGAATACAGGAACACATAAAGGGCAACTGAACCAGAGGCATAAAATGCTTTCCACCACCACGCCAATCCTCCACGCATAGGTGCATATAGGTAAGAATCACAGAGACCTCGGCACAAACTAACACGAGCAACGTAAGGACAACCAACAAGAACCCAAAGACATAATAGAATCTCCCGAGCCAGATGCTAGAAAGGATGAAGAAAAGTTCCATGAAGAGAGTTCCAAAGGGAAGGGTCCCGGCTCCAAGAACAAGAAGCCAAGAGAGGTACTTCCTTTCTGGGATTTCTCTAGGAATCTGGTTAGTTCGAACAGGATATGCTATGGCTTCCGCCCTTGTCCCTAAGAAGCCTCCCAAAAGTGTCATTGGCACCGAAATGCAAAACCAGAGGGATATAAGCTCAAAATACAGAGAGATGGGAATAGCCCCAGTGCTCTTGCTGCCCCACAGTATGAAGTTTAATGCAGTAAGGATGACAAAGACTATTCCAGGGAAGAAACATGCAACCGACCATGAGACTGACCTCCAACCTTCTGAAGTTCCTTTGATAGTTCTCCACAGACGAACACCAACATAACCAGCGGCGATACCAAGGAAAAGATACAACAATATCATTCCAGTCAAGAGCATACCTCGAGAAGCTGGAGACATGAAACCAAGGGCAGCAAACACAATGGTTAAAATAGCCATGCCAGTGATCTGGACACCATCTCCAATCATCACGCAAAGCAGCTTTGGGCAATTAGGCTCTCTGAACACATCACCCACAACAAGCTTCCAACCTGAGAGCTCCTCATTCATCTGTGCTTGGGCTTCTTTGTCCAATTCCTCGTACCTGGTCAAATCCCTCCTCACTTTCCTTAAGAATTTAACAAAGACCATACAAGCTAAGAAGAAGATCACCATCAGTGAGTTCAAGATTGAAAACGAATGCACATGGGCACCATCCATCTTCAAATAAGCATCCCACCTAGAAGGCCATCTAATATCACTCCTCACAAACTCAACCTCATAAGTAAACGAAACTCGCTCTTGTTCCCTGATTATCTGAGATTTATCAAGTTCCACGGGGCAGTTGATGGGATCAGCTTTTTCGTACATCTTGAGCTTCAACATGGCGTCCGGATCACGCTTGACACTGCAAGGAACAACCTCAAACCCAACAATCTCATACCCAAACGCTTTCTTCTTATCCTCTTCGGTAATCACAACTGGGCCTTCCTCTCCAGTCCCAATTATCTGAAGCCCACTCCCTTCGTACTCATGAACCAAAACCTTGAACTTCAAATGATTAATGATGCAATCCTCACCACTCTGAGGCGGCGTATAACCAACCGGAAACCCAGTCCACTGAATATTAATCCCATTCTGTTTCGCAAACCTCATGGCAGGCAAATTATCCAAGATCATATTCACCTGATACAGATCTCGTGTTCTCTGCTTCAACAACTTAACCTCATGCTCATTAAGCGGATTTGTGGTACACAGATAAACGGATTCATTAACATTCATTCTAAAGCGATAGGGAGAGTTAACGATCTGATCTCCCATAAGAAGCTCTCCCAAATTCTCCGCACTCTTCTTGATCCCACCTGGAGGCTTACAATAAGGAAGACTGTAATAACTGAACGGAATCTCCGTCACAATGGACGTTAACGAATTGACTTTAGCCACTATGGCTTCCCCTTTTGAATAGGTGTGCATGTAACTCCTTGGCAAATAAAACCCATTGCAGACACTCCCGAATACCAGGACCGACAACACAATCATATACATCTTCTTCGAAGCCATATGACACACACACACACACACACAATGAATGAATCCAATCCAATCAAATCAGATCCTTGTTCGTAACAACATATCAAGATTCTGAATCCGAATCACAAAACCACCACAAGGATTTACAAATTTAGAAAAAGATATAATTGTTAGCATGTAATCTAAACAATCAGCTTAAAATGAGCAAACAAAAGATGTGAAGAATGAAATGTAAACAATTATAGTAAAAGGTGTGAATTATTAAACAAACCCTAGATGGAAGGAATTCGATGATTTAAAATTGGGAATTAAAACACAAAATGAATGAATTAGTATTAGAGTGGGATTATTTGAATTAAGTAGTAAAAATCTGAGACGTAGAGAGGAAAGATGGAGAACGTACCACCAGAGAGATTTGAGTTTTCAGGGGGAGAGGGAGAGAGAGTGGCGTGAGGAGTAAGCACCAAAAAGAAACGAGTTGGGTGAGTGGTGGTTACTGGTTAGGGTTCGTGACAGACTACCTTGCAAGTAATGGAGACCTTGACCTTTTGATTGGAGATCAAACCACCTAAATCCTTTGATTGGGGATTAGCCACCAAATAAATTAAATAAAACTTGTATTGCTTGCCTAAACTCTATTACATCATATGTATTTATAACTGAAAGCAAAGAATAATACTTCCTAATTGAATTCAATCCTAATTCTAATCAAACAATAACTCCTAATTCAAAACAAGCTAATATTCCCTAATTAGAATATTGTTATAACTAAGACATTCTAATATCAAGTAAATACTAAATAGGATTAGTATCCTAACATCCCACGCCGCCTGAAACAAGGCTTGTCCACAAGCCTGAAAATCCAAAAAACGTACACAAACTGCTCGTAGTCTTTCCAAGTAATGCCTCCACAGGGGGCCGGTCGACTTGATAAGCCAGCATGTAGGTTCTCTGTTCCACCTGATAAGCCAGCGGTCCTGAATAGTGAATTTAGTAAGGGCTATCCTTCTATTTAACCAAGAGCTATCCTTCTTTTGAACACACATGCGCCAAGAGCTATCCTTCTTTTTAACCAAGAGAACTGATGAAGAATAAGGATTGGAACTGGTCTGAATAAGGCCTGCAACCTTCAATTTAGAAACAACGCAATCAAAGTCGGTCGTCTGAAAGTGAGGAGAACGATATGGTCGAACAGTTACTGGAGAATCAACTGGTAAAATCGGGATATGGTGAGCATGGGATCGGCGGGGGAAAAGGGTGATGGGATTGCCAACATCATCTGAAAAGTCAGCAACAAGTGGCGGAACGACATCAGGAAAGAAAGTGCCAAGGGCAACATTTTGACTTAATTGTAAAATAATGTCGTGATGCTCCTGTTGTAATGAACGATGGACCGCGGTATTAGCCAAGACCATAGGAGAATTGTCGCCAAATAATGTAAAAGTACGATTTGCCACCGAGAATGTCATAAACAGCTTGGAAAAGTCCCAAGTAATAAGACCCAAAGAGCGAAGCCATTCAACACCTAGAACCACATCACATCCAGTGATACCAAGAAGTAAGAAGTGGCCGTGGAACTCATAATCTTGTAATTGAAGGGAAACATCCCGACAATAGCCAGGACTATGCAAATGGCCACCATCCGCAAGCATGACGCGTAAAACACCATCGTCGTGGATTGGAAACCCACATTGTTTGGCAAAAGACGGGTGCAAAAAATTATGAGTTGAACCAGAGTCAATTAGGACAGTGACAGGCATGTGTTTTAATTGTCCAGTAATACACATGATATCAGGCCGTGGGGACCCGAAAAGAGCATGAAGAGAAATCCCTAGAGGAGGTTCAGATAAAGTATGATCCAAAACAGGAGGGTCAGCATCAGAAACGTCTGTTTCTTCCTTATTACCCTCGAGGAGCAAAACGTGGGGCTGATGACAACGATGGCCATGCTTATATACTTCATCGCAGTTAAAGCAAAGTCCTTTGGCACGCCGTTCTTGTTGTTCAGCCCAGGACAGACGTTTAACACCTGCTGGGACACTAGTAACCGGCGTTGAAGGATTTGTAGCAGGCACTGGGTTAGCAAAATGTTGGACAGGCCCTTTAGATCGAGTAGCATTAATGGCATCTTCTTGACATAAGGCCCACTCAAAAGCATGTGTAATACTGGTAGGGTGTAACATCCTAACTCCTGCTTGAATATCTACACGCAAACCTGATAGAAAAATGCTAATCTGATGTGGTTCAGACAACCCGGGCACCAAATTAGATAGCTTTTCGAACTCGGTAATAAATGAGCGAACCGTGCCTCGTTGTACTAACTTGGAAAGAGAACTACACGGGTCGATATGTTCGCGAGAACCAAAGCGAGAGCAAAGAGCTTTCGAAAACTGTGGCCACGTTAGTGTGCCGAGTGATTGGCGAATCCATCGATACCAAGAGTTGGCATCACCCTGAAGGTGAAGAGCGGCAACGGGTAGCATCTGCTCGCTGGAAAGGCCATTGAGTTCCTGGTACTGCTCGGCCTGAAATAACCAACCATACGGATCAGTTCCGTCGAAACGGGGTAAATCAATACGGAGGCCCTTGCCCGAAATAAGAATAATGGGTCGTTGTGTATCCGGTGGAACGTATGGTGCTGGCCGACCTGGTTGGAGATTTCGTAATGCCTCGAGAATAGTGGCATTGGTGGTCTCAAGTGAGTGGAGGTGGGAAGAAAGCCCAGCAACTTGAGCAGTAAGATCATTGACCTGCTCCTGCAATTCAGCAACCGTCATGATGATGGAAATTGAAAGAAACCGGTGAAACGCGAAGACAGGGAGCGATGAGAATGATGAAGTGCTGGAAATTGGCCGCGCTGGAGCCGATGAAGTTGGATCGGCTAAAGAAGAAGCTGAGTCGCGATGAACCGCCACAACAAGAAGAAGCTGATGAGAACGAAGCTTTGAAGATGAACCTCCACAACAATAACGAAGAAGCCGATGAGAACGAAGCGCTGAAGATGAACCTCCGCAACAAGAACGAAGAAGCTGGGTCGCGAGGAGCCTCCACACAAGAACGAAGAAGCTGAATCGCGATGAACCTGGAAGAAGAAGCTTGATCTGGAACCGAAGAACCTTGAATCAGGTCAAGCTCGATGATACCCGAGGAAGCTGGAACTGTGGAAGAAGAAGAGGCGCTGAAACGAGGAGCTTGCAATTGGACGAAGCTCGGAAGGGAGGATGAATAAAGCTCTGGCGAAGGGGGCGAATGCGATGGCGGAGTGGTGTCGTTGCGAGGGCGAAGGGGAGCAGATGCGAGGGCGAGGGTGTTGTGGCGAGGGCGAGGGGAGCTGTTGCGAAGCGGTGCGGATCTGTTGGTGACGGCGGCGAAGAGGAGCTGTGGCGAGGGCGGATCTGTTGGTGACGGCGGTTGCTGCGAAGGGTAGAGCTGGTGCGAGGTAATTTTTTTTTTATTTTTTTTTTTTTTGAATGAAGAACTGTGTGAGGGTGTTGATGAGAAAGAAGAACGAAATAACAAGAAAAAAAATTTGGTCAGAATCGAGGATGCTCTGATACCAGATAATAGAGACCTTGACCTTTTGATTGGAGATCAAACCACCTAAATCCTTTGATTGGGGATTAGCCACCAAATAAATTAAATAAAACTTGTATTGCTTGCCTAAACTCTATTACATCATATGTATTTATAACTGAAAGCAAAGAATAATACTTCCTAATTGAATTCAATCCTAATTCTAATCAAACAATAACTCCTAATTCAAAACAAGCTAATATTCCCTAATTAGAATATTGTTATAACTAAGACATTCTAATATCAAGTAAATACTAAATAGGATTAGTATCCTAACAGCAAGCAATTAGCAAAGCTAACGAAAGGGAAGAGAGAAAGAGAGAAATGTGAGAGAGGAGAGCAGATTGTCACGTGCTGACCTTTTTCCCTTGGCTAACACGCTGCCCACTAGCGTCACACTCCCGTCGGACTAACAAGTCAAGGCACTTCGATGCTTGGCTAATGCTAAGTGATGCTACGGAAGCCTAAGTGAGGAAAATGCTAAGGCACAAGTGTTTAGGCTTTTTGAAAGAATGCTTTGTATTGCTTGAGAGAGTTGTACAAGTGTTTCTTGATCTCTACAAATGAATGCCAAGACCTATTTATAAGCCCTTAAAGTCCCAGAGGCTTCTAGCCTAGAACCTTCCACAATCCTCCTTCAAATGAGTATTCTCTATGCATCTAGAAAGTTCTCACCTCCAAAGGAACCAGAAATTACAAGGAGGCTTCTAGAAAATACTATACAAATCTGTATAAGGGTGTTCTAGACTCATCCATGCTAGAACACTCTAGAGAAAGCTAAGCTAGAATGTCCAAGAGCACTCTAGAACCTTCCGGAGGCATCTCGAAAAGCTTGCTGCTCCATCGGACCTTTACGGGCCTACTGCCAGCGTCCATATGATGCCTTGGATTCATTGTTGCCTTGGTGAGGGATATTTTTAGACATGGCTCGTGACAAGATGCTATGTGGGCTTTGGAGTTGGGGACTTCAAAGTCAATCTCATGTCTCAAAGATTACAATGTTTAGTGACTTTTTTCTTTCTCTTGGTGCATCCTACAGGAGCTGGCAATGAGGATGACGATTGGTTTGGGTGAACAGCATGACGGGCTTTATCACTTTGTGGTGTTAGCTTCTGACCAAACACCTTCTACCAACAAACCATCTTACCACGTTGTTTCCTCTTCCGCGGACTTATGGCATCACTATTTAGGCCACCCTTCTTCTTCGCGTTTACATGTTTTAGACAAAACTTTGTTAAATTGTTCATCTAGTTTGAAAATTGTTTGCGACGTTTGTCATTTGGCAAAACAGATTCGTCTTCCGTTTAGCAAAAGTTCAATTTCTACTATGAAACATTTTCCCCTTATTCATTGTGATATTTGGAAGCCTCACATAACTCTTTCAATCTCCAGGGCTCGGTTTTTCTTAACAATTGTGGATAATTTCTCTCGATTTACTTGGGTATTTCTTATGCATCACAAAAATGAAACACAATGATTACTCAAATTCTTTTTTTCATGGTTAAAACCCAATACAGTACCGCCATACAAGCTATTCGTGTAGATAATGAGATTTTTTTTTTCGTTAAGGGATTTTTTCAAAGATCGTGAAACTTTATATCAACATACTTGTATCGCCACACCACGACAAAATGGTGTTGCCGAACGTAAGCAACGTCATATCTTTGAAACAGCACGGGCCTTACGCTTTCAAGCTAACCTCCCTCTTCATCTCTGGGGAGAATGCATACTCATAGCAGTTCATTTGATCAACAGGTTGTCCACCTTACTTTTTTTTTCCCACAAAACTCCATTTGAGAAATTGTATAATGCAACACCATCCTATACACATTTAAATGTTGTTGGGTGTTTTGCATATGCCAACACATATCTACACTTCTCACAAATTTGATCCAGGTGCTAAACAATCTGTTTTCCTTGGCAATCCGCATGGGCAAAAGGCCTACAAACTTTATGATTTGTCTACTCGAAAAATATTTACTAGTCATGACGTTGTTTTTCATGAAAATATTTTTCCTTTCAAGATCGAGCATACCTAATTCAATCATTTCCATTCCTCAGGGCCTTTTACCACCACCAACCCACCATGATGCCTTACCTAGCTACTAGCCTACCCGATGACTCACCAAGGTTGTCTATTTTCCCTACTCCATCTACTCATCTACCTGCTAACACAAAACTCCTCTCTCTTACTGACCACACCCTTCCCTCACCAGGTAACCCTTTCTTTTCATTTGAAAGTTCCTCACTAGTGCTTCCTTCTTTTCCGTTCATGTATCTCCACCAACCGCACCACCTCCTTGCAGGTCAGACCGTACCAGAAATTTGCCTTGCCACCTCCAGGATTATGTCATCACGTTGCTACCATCCACCCAATCAGAGTCTTCGTCTCCAGTTCCCTCATCAGGTACTCGCTATCCCTTGTCCAATTTTATTTCTTACTATCGAGACTCGTCATGCCATCTAGCTTTCATTTATAACATCAGCCGTCATGTGGAGCCTCGAATTTATGAGGATGTTGCCTCATATCCAAATTGGCAACAAGTTATGCTCTCTGAACTTCAAGCATTGGAACTAAATCACACTTGGACTCTTAGTTTTCTTCCTCCTGGTAAGGAACCAATTGGTTGTCGATGGGTTTACAAGATTAAACATCGCTATGATGATTCAATCGAGCAGTATAAGGCTCGCTTGGTTGTTAAAGGGCACACTCAGACTGAGGGCATTGATTACCATGACACATTATCTCCCATTGCCAAGCTTATCACAGTTCGCTGTCTCTTTGTCATTGCAGTAGCTCAATCTTGGTATCTTCATCAGCTTGACGGTCATAATGTCTTTCTTCATGGTGATCTTCATGAAGAAACTTATATGCTCCCACCTCCCGGTCTACGGCGCCAGGGGGAGAATCCGGTATGTCGCCTCAACAAGTCCCTATATGGCTTAAAACAAGCTTCTTGTCAATGGTTTGCTAAGTTTTCTGATGCCATACAAGCTGCTGGTTTCGTTCAATCTAAAACTGATTACTCCCTATTCACACATAATAAAGGGAAATTATTCACTACCCTTTTGGTTTATGTTGATGATATATTGATTACAGGAAATGATTTGGGTACCATCAATACCCTCAAACAATTTCTTCATAATCGTTTCCGTCGCAAAGATCTTGGGGATTTAAAATTCTTTTTGGGTATTGAGGTATCTCGTTCCAAGAAAGGTATTGCAATTTCTCAGAGAAAGTATACTCTTGATATTATTAAAGATGGAGATTTATTAGGAACACGACCAGTTTGCTTTTCTACAGAACAAAATATCAAATTGTCAGACACAAGTGAATTGCTTACAGATCCACAAAAATATAGAATGTTGGTAGGCCGCCTTATCTATTTGACCATCACTAGACTCGATATTACTTATGCAGTTCATGTCATCAGCAGATTCATGCATGAACCAAAGAAACCACATTGGGATGCAGCACTCCGTATTTTGAAGTATCTTAAAAGTTCTCCAGGAAGAAGTTTTTTTTTTCCAGCTCATAATTCATTGCGTTTAACAACTTATTGTGATTCAGATTGGGCTGGTTGTCCCACTACTAGAAGGTCAACAATAGGTTATTGTGTCTTTCTGGGATATTCATTGGTATCTTGGAGGACAAATAAACAAAAAAAATCTCCATCTCTTCAGCAGAAGCCAAGTATCGAGCCATGACGAGTGCTTGTTGTGAAATAATCTGGTTGCGCAACTTATTGCGAGATCAATAGGTGTCACATCCAGAGACAACGATGTTTTACTGTGATAATCAAGTTGTTTTGCACATTGCGGCTAACCCGGTCTTCCATGAGAGAACAAGACATATTGAAAAAGATTGTCACTTCATTAGAGAAAAAATTCAAAATGATTTAGTTGAAACCAAGTATTTAACTTCATCTTAGCAAGTTGCGGACGTGCTCACAAAGCCGTTAGGAAAAGACGCTTTCAATGGCATGTTGCACAAGTTAGGAGTTCTTGACATCCACTCTCCAACTTGAGGGGGAGTGTTCAAAATCAATGATTCTCCTATGATATAGGAATATGATTAAGATACTATAAGGATATGATTAGGACATTGTAGTTGTAAAAATCTTAGGAATATTGTAATTATAGAAACTGAAATGTATTCTTATCAAAAGTTACCTAAAGCTACTTAGAATACTTCTTGTATAAATACCCTTGCTTGTATAATGAAAAATTCACCTCGGCATATTATTTATATTATTTTCTCCATACCATTGTAAAACAATGGCAGTGTGAGATATTTACTAGTACGAGTCCAACCAATGAGATAGCAAAACAAGTGAAATATATGATCCAGAACCAGGCAGTGAATCCTAATGCCTGGAAGAGCATCAGACTTGCACTTGGGAATCAAAATGATGAAGAGCTCACCATGATCAAAGGCTAATCTATGATATGATATCACCTAATAGCATGTCACGGGTCTATGGCATGCATATATTCCTCGAGTAATAGGAAGAAACATGAGAACAGAAATAGAGGAACAACAAGCAATTAGAAGCTTCAAAATAAGTATGATTCAAAGAATCAAGACCAATGCTACAGATGATAAACTCAGCTTTTGAAACACTTCGCCAACAACACTGTAATCAGTTAACACAGGATCGATTTAGTTCCGAATGACACAAAATATGTAATTGCAAATAAAAAACAAGAACAAATCTCCTCCCAAAGAGAGGGGCTTTACATTAAGAGAAAAAAGTGACAGATGATGTCCTCATCCTACTTGATGTTTTCAATTGGTTCATTTCCTTTCCTTGAACCAGAATGTGTAGATTACTGAGGATTCATCAAGCTTCTACCATATCTTCTTCACTAAGACAACAATATCTAGTCAATCTTAACAGATGAGAAAAGGTAATGAACAAAATAGAAAGAAGTGATGAATCCAATGGTTCCAGTAGACAACATGATTGCAATTGCCATGATCAATGAATACCCGAGGTAGAGTATTGCTGATACAGGTCCACTCAAACTTCGTAAATCGAATACCAGGTAATTGATGGAATACAGGAACACATAAAGGGCAACTGAACCAGAGGCATAAAATGCTTTCCACCACCACCGCCAATCCTCCACGCATAGGTGCATATAGGTAAGAACCACAGAGACCTCGGCACAAACTACAACGAGCAACGTAAGGACAACCAGCAAGAACCCAAAGACATAATAGAATCTTCCGAGCCAGATGCTAGAAAGGATGAAGAAAAGTTCTATGAAGAGAGTTCCAAAGGGAAGGGTCCCAGTTCCAAGAACAAGAAGCCAAGAGGGGTACTTCCTTTTTGGGATTTCTCTAGGAATCTGGTTAGTTCGAACAGGATATGATATGGCTTCCGCCCTTGTCCCTAAGAAGCCTCCCAAAAGTGTCATTGGCACCGAAATGCAAAACCAGAGGGATATAAGCTCAAAATACAGAGAGATGGGAATAGCCCCAGTGCTCTTGCTGCCCCACAGTATGAAGTTTAATGCAGTAAGGATGACAAAGACTATTCCAGGGAAGAAACATGCAACTGACCATGAAACTGACCTCCAACCTTCTGAAGTTCCTTTGATAGTTCTCCACAGACGAACACCAACATAACCAGCGGCGATACCAAGGAAAAGATACAACAATATCATTCCAGTCAAGAGCATACCTCGAGAAGCTGGAGACATGAAACCAAGGGCAGCAAACACAATGGTTACAATAGCCATGCCAGTGATCTGGACACCATCTCCAATCATCACGCAAAGCAGCTTTGGGCAATTAGGCTCTCTGAACACATCACCCACAACAAGCTTCCAACCTGAGAGCTCCTCATTCATCTGTGCTTGGGCTTCTTTGTCCAATTCCTCGTACCTGGTCAAATCCCTCCTCACTGTCCTTAAGAATATAACAAAGACAATACCAGCTAAGAAGAAGATCACCATCAGTGAGTTCAAGATTGAAAACCAATGCACACGAGCACCTTCCATCTTCAAATAAGCATCCCACCTAGAAGGCCATCTAATATCACTCCTCACAAACTCAACCTCATAAGTAAACGAAACCCGCTCTTGCTCCCTGATGATCTGAGATTTATCAAGTCCCACGGGGCAGTTGATGGGATCAGCTTTTTCGTACATCTTGAGCTTCAACATGGCGTCCGGATCACGCTTGACACTGCAAGGAACAACCTCAAACCCAACAATCTCATACCCAGACGCATTCTTCTTATCCTCTTCAGTAATCACACCCGGGCCTTCCTCTCCAGTCCCAATTATCTGAACCCCACTCCCTTCATACTCATGAACCAAAACCTTGAACTTCAAATGATTAATGATGTAATCCTCACTACTCTGAGGCGGCGTATAACCAACCGGAAACCCAGTCCATTGAATATTAATCCCATTCTGTTTCGCAAACCTCATGGCAGGCAAATTATCCAAGATCATATTCACCTGATACAGATCTCGTGTTCTCTGCTTCAACAACTTAACCTCATGTTCATTAAGCGGATTTGTGGTACACAGATAAACGGATTCATTAACATACATTCTAAAGCGATAGGGAGAGTTATCGATCTGATCTCCCATAAGAAGCTCTCCCAAATTCTCCGCACTCTTCTTGATCCCACCTGGAGGCTTACAATAAGGAAGACTGTAATAACTGAACGGAAGCTCCGTCTCAATGGACGTTAACGAATTGACTTTAGCTACTATGGCTTCCCTTTTTGAATATGTGTGCATGTAACTCCCTGGTAAATAAAACCCATTGCAGACACTCGCGAATACCAGGACCGATAACACAATCATATACATCTTCTTTGAAGCCATATTACACACACACACACACAATGAATGAATCCAATCCAATCCAATCCAATCCAATCAGATCCTTGTTCGTAACAACATATCAAGATTATTTAGATCTGAATCTGAATCACAAAAACCACCACAAGAAGGATTTTTACAAACTTAGAAGAAGATGTAATTGTTTAAACAATCAGCTTAAAATGAGCAAACAAAATATGTAAAAAATGAAATGTAAACGAATTTATGAATTATTAAACAAACCCTAGATGGAAAGAATTCGATGATTTAAAATTAGGAATTAAAAAACAAAATGAATGAATTAGTATTAGAGAGGGATTATTTGAATTAAGTAGTAAAAAATCTGAGATGTAGAGAGGAAAGATGGAGAACGTACCACCAGAGAGATTTGAGTTTTCAGGGAGAGAGGGAGAGAGAGTGGCGTGAGGAGTAAGCACCAAAAAAGAAACGAGTTGGGTGAGTGGTGGTTACTGGTTAGGGTTAGGGTTCGTGTTCGTGACAGACTACCTTGCTAGCAATTAGCGAAGCAACGAAAGGAAGAGAGAAATGTGAGAGAGGAGAGCGGACGCGTTGTGGGCTTTGGAGTTGGTACTTGTTGTGAAAAACACGTAAGCGTTATTAGTTAACAACCACTGATTTAAGCCTTTAACCTACCATTACTACTTAATCACATGGATTCGGGACTCACTCAACTTCTCTTCTACTTCTGCCTTCCCTTTCCACTTTCCACTTTTCTGTTTCTTTAGACCATTCACAATGCCTTTTTTTTTTTTTTTCTTCAGAAAATTGAAGGGGAAGTATTTTTCTCTGGAGGTTGGGGCGATTACGGATATCCAAATTGTATTGCTCCACGAATATTCATTTATCCCATTTTATTACTAAAACACCCTTTAGTAGAATCAATACTTAAAAGATTAAAGACCTAAGACTAATTTCTTTCCTCTAGACTAAGAGACAACTCATTGTTTCCTTCTTTTCCTAATCTCATTTTTGTCTCCTCTCCATTTCTCTGCTTCGAAAGAACCACACCCATCCTGGTCACCTTCCTCTTCCCTCCCTTCCCTGCCTTCCCATTAAGCTAACTGCAAGAAAGAAAGGCGTGAAAACTGCAACGAATAACCTTTCAAATTGACTGGTCAATGCACCATCTAGCCTTGCTGTGTACCTCCAGCAAATCCAATGCACTTCATCCTTTGCTCCGCCACGTGTCGTTCATTTCAAATAAATTTTTTTTTTCCATCACATTATAAGTCTGGGCATAGATAATAGTCAATTGAATGGTCAAGATGAACCAAGATGAAATTAAATTTATAAAATGGATTAAAAGCATTTACCTTACTAATAGAAGAGACCAACATCAAAATTTACCTTTTTTTTTTGTTTTCTCCCCCTTTTTTGATTCTTCACATGGTGGCTCTACGATGAAAAGTAGGTGTTATTAACAGTGGAGCTTCGTCTAAATCTTCACTGCCAAAAGTCAAAACCCTCCCAAAACCCTACCTTGTTCATTATGTGATTTGGCGAAACCACAACATCAAGAATCCCCGTTAGGTTCCAGGTGCCTATCAGTCAACACCAACAAAAAAAAAGGTATTTTAATCTCCGTTTAATTGTGTTTCGTTCAGATATTTTCATTCATTCGTTGATCAATCTGGAAGAGACATTAGGAGGAATTCTAATCTGGCATAATTTGATTGCAATTGAAAATTTTGCAGAGGTTTTAGGTTCTGTGATTGAAATTAGAATATGGGTATGTTTTGATTGGTTGAATTTTGCATCTGGGAATATTATGATTTGTGCAGTCTTTTCAATCTTCTCTTATTTATTTTGATTTTCATAGTATGAGTTTTAGTTTGTGTTTAGTGATGGATGCATTGGTATTATCTTATAGATTCAAGTGTGTTTGTGTAAACATTTTTACCCATTTATTCTGTGAAGTGCATTTGAATACAATTTCAAAAAATTCTGGCAGAAACACAATTGAATGCCCCAAAAGAATAAAGAGCGACCGACAGGACAAAATAAAGCTTAATGGCAGTTGTAAGCTCGTATAAGTAGTTGAAGAAAACACCTTAGTTGGTGATGTGATAGTAGTGATTAGAAGGACATGATCTGTGTACATTATTCAGTTGGTTTAATGAGGAGATTGTTGAGATAAAGATTTCAACTGAAAGTAATCAACCATCTTAGGCCTGAGTAATCAACGATTTCTTGGCCGAGTTACCTTCCTTGTAAACAATGATGCTTTGTTAAAAGAGAAAAAAAATGAAATTTCTTTTTTTGCTTAACCTTGCATGTATCATATGCATATATGTGATATAACAATACCAAGAGAGTATGAAGAGACTAGAGAGAAAAAAATGATAAAAAGAATATTTAAAAGAGATTGAAGAGAAGAGAAGAAGAAGATCATAGGAAAAGAACAAGCAAAGCTAAAGAAGTGGGTGAGACGGTGAGTTGTACATTTATATGACGCGAGATTTGTTAATAAGTTCCCTAAATTTTGACATGTGATGTTTACCATTCATCATTTATTTTTCTTGTACACATATTACTTAGAGTTCGATTAACAATTTGGCTACATACTTTCCTAGTGAGATAATCTGCTCGACACCTCCCTTTCTTCACACCCCTTTTTCAGTTCTTTGTGTGATTAGAGCAAATCACCATCTTCGCTTCTTCTACTCCATTTCTCTCTTGATTTCTATGTAATAGTGCATTGATTTGCCCATATATTGTGTGTGATAGATCAAAATTGAAAGTGGCATTTGAAATTGTGACCTGGTTTTGGTTTTATTTTGTTCTCAGATTCATTGTAGAGTTGGGTTAATGCACTGCTGAAATATTTAATTGTGGTTTTAGTTTTTGTATTGTTTTTTGATCTTAAACTATATATGCAGAGATGTTAGACATGTCATCTGTGGTTGTCATTTCAGAGATGCCTATGTATTTATATGAAGTTTGTCTTTATAATTGAATTTTTTTGTTAATTTAGGTTGGTGCTGCAGGTGATAGTGTCACAAAGTGAGGTTGTTTGTGCCCTGACCGTTCTCTCTCATCCTCTTATCTTCTCACATTACCAGAAACAACATCTACCCTTCCTCAAATTTTTACCAATCCTCCTACTCTTCTCTCTCACACGTCCACGTTGTATAATTGATTTCAGGATTCTTTAATGGCTTTATCAAGAGGAGCAAAATATCCTGTTGAGTTTCTCAGCAAACGATTGGGTACTACTTATAGGAAGTCTGGAAATAGTTATTCCTCAGCAGGCAGAGTGCCTCAGATCAGAAACTCATTTATTCCTAGTCCTGGCTATTCCAATGTTTTCACTGCAAGGCATATGTTCTTAAGATCATTCAGTGTTGAAACTTCTGCTTCAGAACAAATGAATCTTATCAAGCAGTTGAGGGAGAGAACAAGTGCACCAATAAAAGATGTCAAATCTGCTCTTGTTGATTGCAATTGGGACATTGGTAAGTTTGTCTATGTTTCTTTAAACTGAAATTTGTGCACTTGATTTTGAGGCATTCAAAGATCTTCTGCTGTAATAACTAATGACTGTAGAGGCTGCCCAAAAGGACCTGAGAAAACGAGGCATGGTTTTAGCCTCGAAAAAGTCATCGCGGACTGCTGCCGAGGGTTTGCTTGCATTGGCGCAAAATGATGACAAAGTTGCTCTAATTGAACTTAACTGTGAGACAGATTTTGTTGCAAGGAATGATATATTCCAGTACTTGGTTAGTTATGCTTTTCACTCCTTTGGCTTTTTGATAGTTTGCCACTCGTTTGGAACCTTTATTCTTGTTTTTACAAATTATAATGGTTGTTAATTAACCCTACAAAACACAAGCCTAGAAACTATAATTAGATTTCAGGGGCATTTGGCAACCAAAAGCACAAGCATTTTTTCTTATCTTAGTATAGTTTTAGTTAGATCAGCAGAAGAGAGACAAAGATGAAGATGTGTGAAAAAAAAGGGAATTTGTAATTATTTTGAGAAGCCAAAATATTTATAAGTCAAAAGCAATAATTATTGGCAAGGGATTTAAGCAAAAAAAAAAAAACTCCTAAAAGTTGAAAGTTCTGGAGTTTCCAAACTTGGGTAGTTTTAGGCGGCTATAAGTAAATAAATTGCTTTTGAGCGAGTTCCCAAACGCCCCTTCAACTTTAGCAATTTCATATTTGTGCATCACCTATTGCCATATTAGTTTATCTAATATCCTGAAGCAATTTATTTTCTTTATTTTTTAAGCGCTTAAATAGGCGTGGCTGCCGTTAAATGCTATTTTCTAATGCTTTTCTTTTATCCTCCTACTCATGTTTTATCAGATACACTAATCAAGAAGAGTACTTTACTTTTTTTTTGTCCTTCAGGCCTTAACTTTGGCGAAGACAGCTTTGTCAATTGAAGGTTCTGCACGCCCGGGCTTGACAACCTTACCTCTTGGTCCAGAACACTTGGAGGTGAGACATCTAGTAGTAATAAGAGTCTTTATAGTGAAAACAATAGCAAATAAACTAGAAACTTGAATTAACAAAGTTTCTTCAATCTGATAATAATTCTCTAAACTTAAATTTGACCACAAACTTGATTTCTAACCTATTTAAGTAAAATAAAGCAAAATCCTAATAAAACCTTAAACTTATTGAACACCTACTCGGGGTTACATTGGACCGACCAATTATTAAATAATTAAAATAAGTAAATAATACTAGTACTTCATCATTCCTCTCACTTCGAAAAACCTTATCCTCGAGCTTAGTTGTTGTCAGCCAAGCCATTGTGACCAAGGAAATATGCTCATGCGCCTCATGATCTTTGGTGTCATCTGGAAAAGAGAATCCTAAAACTCCAACTTTACCAAAATCTATCCTAATAAGCATGACTTCCAAAAAAATAAATTATTAAAGAATTTAACATTCTATATCAATACTCATTCCCGACAACACCCCTCTCTTTCAACAGGATTCGCGACATGTCAAGCCTTGGTAAGGTTCTTCGCTTTGCATTGAATTAAATCACATGCTCCAACGCTTGTGCGGGCCCCCGTCAATTCCTTTGAGTTTCATTCTTGCGAACTTACTCCTCACACTCGATACTTTACGCGTTAGCTACAACACTGCACGGGTCAATACGCACAATGCCTAGTATCCATCATTTACGTTACATCCGGGGTTATCACCATGCCGATAATCTATAGAAAACAAAAAATCAATTATCTCCTGGCCTGCCCTTGAATAAGTAGATACATCCCTTGTGGAAGTCACTGGATTAAACCGACCATTATAACTTTTTTTCCCCACATCTTTCGAAGAGGCTAAGCCGTTTTCTAATAAAAACTGTGTTTTTGTTTACTCCCCCTGATTTTGAACATGCTTCTCTGGTTAACCTTGCTAGATTCAGTAAACCCCAGTATACTGATGCACAGTATGATGATGGCATGAGAAAACTGGAAAAAGGACAATGAACAAAACAATTGCAGATTATTTACAATTATGCTACTGTGATATTAATTTAATTGAAGTTGGCATCTTTGTCTCTACATTAAAAAAGACTGAATAATAATTTCAGCACTTGCTTCCTATAAAATGATTTTGTATATTCCTTCTGTAGGAGTTGATGATAAATCTAGATCATCCAAAACTCAGTGGCGAAACAACAGTTCAAAATGCAATTACACAGTTGACGGCAATCATGGGGGAGAATGTTAAGCTCCGTAGGGGTTATACTATATCAAAATCTTCTCATGGTGTCATCTCTTCTTACCTCCATACTTGTCCTCAACCAGGTACTAAATTGCAATTGTGAACTACTTCCTTTTGCTATGATACGGTTCAGTTTCATATATGTAAACATGAATTGCTATGTACAATATGCCATGTAGAAGAATCAGGAAAATAGATAATAATATCTGATACATTTCATCTTTATGCTATTTAACCTTACTCTTCGAATGCTGATAACTGAGGTCTGAATAGACTATAACACCTGACCTTATGTTATGAGTGCAGGTTTGGGTAGACTAGCTGGGATTCTGACTTTAGAAGTAGAGAATGATAATACTCCATTGGATGCTCTACAACGAGTTGGTTCCCAATTGGCAATGCACATAGTGGCTGCAAAGCCTTTGTTCTTGTCAAAGGAACTTGTTTCGTCTGAAGTGCTGGCGAGTGAACGGGACATACTCAAAACTCAGGTACTTTTGGAGACAATTTTCTTCACAATCGAATTTTACTGTATTATGAGCATCATGTATCCAGATTTGTTGCATGAAAAGGATTTTTCTTTTGTCCCAAATAACAATTATAAATACACTTACACTTAATTATCCTTTTTTCCCCCTAATGTAATACTTTGTATGGTGAATAACCATGTTTACTTGGTTGGGTCGTGGGGTAGCCAGCAGGATACAAAATGTCTTGAAAGAATGCATTAAGTATGAGCATCTTATGAAGAAACAAAGAAGTAAAGAACGTGAGAAGATATTTTTTTCTCTAATTGTATGATGTAGTTTGAAGTTCTGTTAAAGAAACTTTGTTTTCTCTTGCAGGCAGAAACTACAGGTAAACCTCAGATCGCCATAGAGAAAATGGTTGAGGGTCGTTTGCGAAAATACTTGGAAGAAGTAGTTCTTATGGAGCAAAAGTTTGTTGTAAATGACTCTGTCACTGTCAAGGTATGTAATAGGAATGTAGTTCTTTGTTTTTGTCCTTGATATTATCCATGACCATAGCATGTTGCTTCTCCATCAATTGTAGTTACTCATATCTATGGCAATTTTTGTCTGGTTGGAACACAAAGTTATTTAAAAAATTGTATGTGTTGCCATCTATGACTTTAGAGGCTGAAACACCCATTTCAGAGGAGGCTGAAACAAGGCATTCTCTATTTGACATGAAAATTTTCTTTAACTGAGAACTAAAACTGGGAACCAAACAAGCCTTCTGGCCTCAAAAGTTTACTGATTGCTATTTATTTATTTTTTATCTCGTACAGTCGGTGATAGATGATTTATCGAAAGAAGTGGGCTCCTCTGTGAAGGTTGGCAAAATTTTCAGAATGGGGGTTGGAGAGGGAATTGAGAGGTAAATACTGATCTTAGGGTCATTTTTCTCTTTAACAAATATCTGATTGTGGAAATGTTTTTTTTTTTTTTTGGAAGGCAATTGTGGAAATGTTAACTTGTAATAGTTGCCTTCTTGTCAATTTTTATTTTATTGTTTTCTTTTTAGCATATGTTCAATTCTTCATCAAGGTGTGTTTTGGTTGTTCCTACCTCCTGCAATTAGATCAGCTTTTATGTTGATATGACACCAAAAATATCACCTTTGGATTGTTCATGTTTGTACAAACCTCTACATGGTGGATTTCTCATTCATGTTGCTTATGAGTTGAAGAGCTTAAAGAAGTATAAATAGCAGGTGTTGTAGTAACTTAATATCAATAGCCTCATCATCAATAATAACAACAGAAATGCAGAAACAAACTTTAAGCTGAACACTGAGTTTAGCAGAAAATGAAAATTTTCACTTGAATTGAAGTCAACATCCTCTGATACTACTTGTGTTAGCATTATGTTGAACTTTCTCTCGTTACTCCTATGATTCACATTTGGATTGTAAATGAACTCTTGCTAGTAAAAAGTACCCTCGCTAAATGTGTAAATCACTGAAGTTCCAAGTGCACTTTTATACTATTCCTGTGAAGAAGGCGACGTTCGGAACAAAGCCTCAGATTCCTTTTTTCTTTGATGCATCATAAGGCTCAGAAAGGTGTTTTACTGGTAAAATAAACTGGTCTGGCCTGGGATTCAATCTTGCTCATGTCCTATTACATACTGAAGATTGTGGTTATCTACAGGATGGAATCTTCTAGTACGGCTGAAGGCGTAGCCCAAGCAGCTTAGACTGAGGTAATTCTGCACCCTCTTATGAAGAATTGTCTCAAGGAGCAGTGAAAGAATTCAGCAAACAGTTTCTGAAGAATTTTTTTTAAATTTCACCGTAATAGATATCCATGCCAAACTTGATGGTTTGAACCATTTCTATAAGGTCTTTACTGGGGTGAAATAATTTTTCCTAGTGGCTAAATTAGAGTATGCTGAACATCGAAGCACCTGCGCAGTCATTCCATGTATTCTCTCTAGAACTTGTGTTAATAATAGTTGAACTAAATTTTTGTCCAAGTATGTTTTTGTTAATGTTGATGATTTAGTATCATTATCAGTGGTTTCAGATGCTATTTTGTATGATATTCCGGGATTTTCTGTTCCTTCCTCAGCTACACCAATATGATATGCAAAGTGCATTTCTGCATCCTGTATCTTGTTTGAGTTTGGAATGGCAGATGCATAGTCTTGAGTGCAGGCAGATGTATTGCCCGCCTGTCACAATCTCTGCTTATTTAGCAACAGAGTGGTTATGTTTTGAATACGGCTATGGATCCCTATAGAAGAGCTTGTGCTATGATTCCAGAGCTGCTATATGCAGGCCCATTTGATAATTTCTGTGGTATACTATTGCTAACATGCACAACACCATTGGCCGTTTTGTCTAAATTTATACATGTCAGGATTTTATAGAAGCTATGTATGATGGCTAATTATTGTTGGTTATTTACTGTCATGTTTCCGAATACTTGGCAAACTATTGTCGCTTCAGTTGAGATCAAGTATTCATTGAAGTTTATTCTAATACTGTCTTCTGTGATTACCATAGGAGAATTCCATGGAGTAGAATGTCACATGACATCTACGTTGAGGCCATTGACATATGTGAAGATGACCTGTTATACTATATATGTTTTTGTGTCTCTTTCATCTCCATATCTAATCTTATTCATGTTAAATGAGTAGTTGTGATTAACTTGAGAATCACTGGTGCTAATTAGGATTATTGAAACAGGAAGGTTGTTGTAAAGATATCAACCTCAAATCTTTAAATGTGGCAGGATAGAAGTAATCCTTTTCATCCAAGGACAGTATTGAATGAATTGTTATTTACTTTTCTAAGACCCCCCCCATGTGTGGTAAGTGTAATCGACGCATCTCCATCTATACATTCAGTAATTACTTTTCTCTGTTTAGTTATGTGATCTAGACCCCCATTTCTTGTTCCATGAATTGTTGTGTCTCTTCTTCACTTTGGTATCATGTATTTCCCTTCAATAGATGAGATGAGATATTATTCTGAGCACCGTAGTTAATGCTTGCATGAATGTCGGGTAGACAGATCCCATCAATGTATTAAATATGTTAGACATAAAATCTGACATACTTTACAAACGTACGTTGTGCCATGTGAAGGACAAATGTACTTGTCTTCCTCCCCTTGTTTACAGACAGACCAGAGAAAAAGTATATTCCCTCACCTATTTTAAGGGGTATTTGTTTTGTATATCTACTTAATACCATCATGTATAATACAATCAATGATCATAATACATTCATACCAATCAAAGTGAAAATATAGAGAGTGAGAGTAGAAGACACTACTCTTGACCTTGTTGTTCCAAGAATATAAATCATTCATTTTAAAGCAAAATGAGCAGTTGCCTTTTGACTTTATGGCAAAAGATATAGATATTTTACAACCTCTTACATCTAGGAATCAAATTTTAAATTGAAGAGTGAAGACTAATGATGAGTTAATCTTTGTGCAGTTGTTGGTCACATGGAGTAATGTTACTTTGGTATTACTTACAGCCAGTTTATTTGACTGCCATAAACAAAGTTACCTTGACAACTAGCATTGTTAGTATATATATATATATATACAATAATTCTAAATGTCGAGGAAGTGGGTGAGGAAAAGGAGTTGGGGGGTGAATCATTCACCCTTTTCGGGATGTGTGCTTACTTTTTTGGCACACGCATCTCAAAGGGAGTGAATGGTTCACTCCCGCCGCCTCCTTTTCCTCGCTGATTTCCTCGTCACGTAGAATCACTCATATATATATATATATACACCTCATTTTCAATACATAGTGGGATAAATTATTGATTTTTTTTGCACTAGTGGAATATATAAAAAAAAACAGAAATTCTAAATGTCCTTCAACTCTGTGTCTGCATTTGTAGTATTTCACGTGATTGGTCTGATATGAAACAGTGATACCTGTATGTCCTTCAACTCTGTGTCTGCAAAATGACCAACTTACAAAGTGTATGGCACTGTAATATAACAGCTTTACTGTATATGAAAAAAAAAAAAAATCAGTACTCTGGTTGGCAAGGATTGTGATTTCGTTTTTTTAGATTTAAAACTCATTAAATAAAGTCTAAATATCAATATATAATAAAATTTAAATACTAAAAAATGAAATAAGTATTAAAAATTAATATATAATTAAAAAATCATGAAATGGTTTCAAAAGTATAAAAAAAGATAATTAGAAGAAGAAAAAAAAAAGCCTGAAAATTACGAAAAAAAATGATATTTTGCGAAATCTCATTCCTTGCTCATTGGGTCAATTCAAATTTTAGACCCCACCGCTCTAAAATTATGAATTGATTTCAATTTGTCAATGCCAGAAGTGCAGGAAAATATTTCCTGAATTGTATTAGCGATTTTATCGTGGGGGGTGTTTTGAAGGTTATCTTGACTAGGGGATGTCGACTCTATCTTCTAAATGCTTGAATAATTGGGTATTTTTATTTATTTATTTAAAAAATTCAATAATAACTAAAAATTAAAAATTTAGAAATTTCGACTAAAACTTTTTAAATAAAATGAATGTAAAAATTATTTACACTTTTAATTTAATAAGTTTAAATTAATTTATTGTATATATTTTCAAAATTTTTACGTTTTTTCTTTAGACACTAAAATATATTAGAACGTGGATGTGTTTAAGTGGCTTGAACGCTAATAATGGACCTTCAATATAAAGTAAGCTTCTTTGCTTTAAAAGCCTTTTAAGAATAAAGT
This sequence comes from Berberis thunbergii, assembly GCA_003290165.1. Taxonomy (NCBI): domain Eukaryota; kingdom Viridiplantae; phylum Streptophyta; class Magnoliopsida; order Ranunculales; family Berberidaceae; genus Berberis; species Berberis thunbergii. The sequence continues at coordinate 300,499 of QNQO01000969.1, forward strand.
GTAGGGTGAATTATTATTAAAATTTCAAAGTTAATCTGAATTTTGGTTAGTTTATTAAAAAATATTTGATCATATATAATTAGAAAACTGAAAAAAAGGGCTCCTTTTCCTTTCTATGTGAAACTAAGCAACCGCGTGGAGTGTTCAAATAAATATGGGATGGATACTTATGGAAATCATATGATTGATTAATTAAAGATCTTTTGGTATCACCGACACCAAACCATACTCCCATCGTCTTGACATTAGCCTTCATTACCCCACTTCATAGGAACGTACACTATTATCTTCCATCTCTTCTTGTGCAATAATTCTAGTCAGTCGTGTTTGTTAGTTATTTTTTTTAATATTTTTACACTTTTATCCCTTTTATAGATGGTGTTTGTGGTTGTGTTTTAAAGAGAATAAGTAAAAAAAAAATGTAAAAAAAAAAAAAACTATCAAACAAGGCTGACTAGACTTACGACTCCTTCTAGTAAGATGGTACTAACATTTTATTGAGTGAGGTTAGGAAAACAAATTTTGTGACATCATCATAGGAAGTTTTTTACAATTTCAAGATACACATAAACACTTTGGAGATTTTATCTTTCTTTTAAGATCGTGTTACGTTACTTTGGTTGCAAAAACCTGATTTTCTAGTATTTTCGCATTTTGCTATATAGATGCTTATTTTCTATTTTCCATGTAGAATTGTTGTCGACGTGCGTGTGGCGAGAAGAGTATGATCAAGAAGAAGTTGGGTGGTGGGGATACCTTGGAGAAAATATATGGGCATGGGTCACCATAAAATGTGGAATTTATGCCTTGAAGGATAAATAACAGATATTTTTCATTTAAAGTAGTGTATTAGATCTGAAATAACTATTTTTTCAACTTTAACCTTTGATGTAAAGTTGACAATACCAAGCTTTTATTTTTTCATGCTCATAATATTGTAATCTTATATTATATTATTAGAATAATGAATGTTTTAAGAATATCTTAAGATCATACAGTGATTTTAAAATTTGATTAGCTTCGTGTTCTGTATGAACTTGGCAAAAATGAAAGTGAAAGAGACCCCAAATTTAACTTCTCATAAGCCCTCTTGATTCACCCTCAGTACTATATATGTTGGTGTTTGTATTCTAAATATGAAGTCAAATGTTTATGTGGTGAAGAAGATGACATCCATTTGGTTTGGTTTGGAATTTGAATGCATGCATATATAGTGCGTGGGACCTGAAGAACCCTTTCTACTTTGTCTTGAATTACTTTTGCAGCAACAAAGCACAGCCATGCATAGCAGACATGATGAAAAAACAGCAAAGGAAGGAAGGAGAGAAGGCAGAAGACCGTTTCAATGAATGGAATGGAGGTATTGTTCATTGTTTGTAATGTAAATTATGTCATTGTTGAGAAACCCAATCTCTTTAGGCTCAGGATTTGACTTCTCCTTCTTTATTATTTGTTGTTTAAGCTTTTAAAAGTAAGAAAAAGGAGAGACCAGAGAAATGTCTAAAATATCAAATGTGGTAAAAAGTTTTGTATTGTGAGTGTGTCTCTACTCTCGATCTAATGTAGATGTTCATGTGTGTCGTAGCTGAAGTCATCTTTGTGTTTATATTAGAGTATGTCTCTTTCTAGATAATTTAATTATGGGAAATGGAATGGGTGTTGATGGGAGGATAGAATGAAAATTAAGTAAGCTTGAAGATGACAATGTTCCATTGAATCTACATTTTACATAGGATAATATAAAAAAAAAAAAAAAAATTAGGAAAGATATTAAAAAAGAAAAAATTAAACAAGTTGTAATACTTTACGATGCACTCCCGCTTTTAATTGTGAATTAAATCCTACTCTTGAGTCTTCGAGGTTTTTGCTTCGAGTTTGGAATTATTTGGTTGTCGTTGAAAGTACTATTATTTTTAGAAGCATTCCTTCCCCAGACTTGTAAGCCAGTGGAAATGTTATATGGACACGTATAGAAAAGACAAAATATACACTTTTTCTAAAAAAAAAAATAAAAAAATTAGTGGCAACCCTTAAAATTATTATTGAAGATGCTCTAAAAGATTCGATATCTCATTGTGAATCCTATTAGTGGGGATTGTAATGAGAATTGCGAGTATTGAAGTAGGAGATGATGTCTTGTCAATGCAATGAGAGGAGTAAGTCTAGAGATGAGCTAGGTTTATGAGTCACTTTTGAGTCAGGTTTTGATTTTTTTTTTTTTACACTTTTATCCATTATCTTTAAAATACAATCACAAAACACTATCAATGAAAAAGATAGAAGTGTCAAAAAAACTCCAACCCGGCTCAAAAGTGACTCCCAAACCTTGCTACCTAGAATTGTTGCAGTAGGACAGGTGAGTATCAAATCACCCCAATTCTAGAAAGCCAGGGCTATCAGCCATTTTTGTCAGGTTTGGGGTTTTTTTACACTTCTACCCGTTTTATAATATTTAATGTCTGTGATTGTATTTTAAAGATAATGAATAAAAATAGAAAAAAGTCCAACCCTAACACAAAAAAAAAAAAGACTGATTATCTTGAATGCCTAAGCTTACTCATCAAATCATCATAGGTGGAGACAGCAGAGCAGATCAAGAATCTTGCTTCTTTCATGTGTATATCATAACTAGGTAGTCATAATTCATGTGTATCAATCAGAACTAGGTATTCATAAGAACCTCGTGAGAATATTTACAACCCACAATTATTTGTTGTTCTCAAGATCTAACCCTTCTCCATTCCATATTATATTTTGTGGTGCATTGTGAGATATACACATGACAAAACAGTTGATCAATTCCTTAACATGTACTAGCCAAGCTAGCGCATGTAAATAAGTTACTTTTGCTACATGCACAATTGTCGTAAAGGATGGAGAGGTGGGAATGAATTATATATAAGGGTGTGTTTGGTTGTATGAAATTTTATGACATGAGAATTAATGAGGGAATTCCTTTATTTTAGGCTAAATTAATATATCACTCCACATTCACCATTTAATTTTGTGATCATAGTGAGAATGAAAGTTTCATGAACATGAAAATCTTACTTTTTGGTCTCTCAAAACATGTAATTTTCATGTTCATAGGACTTTCATTCCCACCATTGATCACAAAATTAAATAGTAAATATGAAGTGATATACCAATTTAACTTAAAATATAAAAACTAAAATGCATACATGCATGGTGTCGGGACTCAAAGTCAGAGGCCTTCCTAATGGTCTCAAAACTCAATGTTCCCTTTTGAAAAGTGTCCAAATGCTTAGCATCTATATTATAGGGGGAAGGTTTGAGCTATTGACTGTGAGGACGTGTTGCCTCCATTGCATAGTCGGGCCAGACTGTACCGCTGACATTTTTATTGTTTTCTTTGCATTGTTTTTCAACTTCAAACTTGTATTTCCATCGATCGATAGCATCGAACTAGTCTTGAGCAACGTCCTTCCGAACGTTCCTCCCCATTGTAATCTATTGAATGTGAATGAGAGCTTTTACTGACTATTGTGTATTGTTATATTGTTTACAGATTGATATTGTGCATTCTCAAGTTAATATTTGTGCCCGTCAAAGTAACTACTCATAGACTTACTAGTGAATTGGATAGCTAGTGCCGCGCGGATTACTTCCGTGACACATGGATAGGGAGGGAATTACGTAGCAGCTGGGGTGGGATAATAGTATATATTATTTAAAAATGAAGGCTATGATGGTGATTTTGGAGTAACTACTCGTGTTTCCTTCCCCAAAACCAGGCGTCAAAACTGCAGGCGGGTACTTTTGTGTTTGATTGTTTGTTAGAAGAAGAAGATAGCTACATTTGACTACTCTCTCGTCTTCTCTTTTTTCTCACTTTGATAATTCATTAATTATAATTGCCATTTCATTGCATTCAAAAGAGAGAGAGAGAGAGAGTTGAGTGAGTGAGTGAGGAGAGCACATAAACCCAAAAACTTCCGTCAGAGAATCACAGAGCAAAGATGTGAGAGAAAAAGGCTTGATAGGGAAGTGGAGCTTTTGTAGAGAACCAGGCCCAATCAAACACAATCCTGACTGACTCTTAAGGGCCTGGCTGTCTAAATTTTTTCGAGAGGCTGCAAATTGAAATCTGAGCTGAGCTGAGCTAAACATCATCATCTTTTGAACCATCTCTCTCGTCTCTCTGTCTTGGCTGCTACAATCCAACAACACAAAGTCTAATTTGTTAATAATAGAACCATCATAGATAGGGATAGCTCCATTTAATAATATCGTTTCTTGCTTCTTGCTTCTGCTCGCAAATGCAATGCAATGGTGTGTGGGGTATATTGGATTTGGGTTGGAAGGGGACCTCTATTCTTAAGAGTGTGTTTGGTTGCATAGAATCCTATATCATGAAAATTCATGAGGGGATCACTACATTTTAGGCTAAATTGATATATCACTCCACATCCATCATTTGGTTTTGTGATTAATGGTGAGAATGAAAGTCTCATGAACATGAGAATCCCACTCCTTGGTCCCCCAAGGAGTGGGATTCTCATGTTCATGAGACTTCTATTCCTACATTGATCACAAAATCAAATGGTAAATGTGAAGTGATATATCAATTTAGCCTAAAATATAGTGATCCCTTCATAAATTCCCATGACATAGAATTCCATGCAACCAAACACACCCTAACATCCATCCATTGCACTCGCGCTAACCAGCTTTGTCTCGTCCACCTCACTCCATGCATCTATTCCATTCTATTTTATTCTCTGTTATTTGAAATTTAAAGGCCGGGGAGGAGGGAGGTCAAATAATTGTCAGGAACCCCCCAACAACATCCTCAGTTTTTGTTCTCTCAGCGAAAACAACACACACACACACATCACATGCCATGCCTACTCTTTCCTAGGTCCACCTTATTTTTGTTATCGTACCATCCCTTACTTTTAACATCTCACTCACACCAAACTTTTTATTTCTTTTTTCTACTATATATTAAGTAGATGCCCGTTGCAATAATAATAAGTCATGCTAATGTTAACTTGATTGGATGGTTAAGACAAATTGTGATTTTATCTCTACATTTTGAGTTCTATATTCACCGACGACACGCTTGTCTTTCAAAAAAATAAAAATAAATCATTGTAAAGCATATAGTCGGCACGAGATGATGAGTGGGAGGTTGGGCATGACCAAACTTGAGAATGGTGGTGGATTCACCAATAGTTTTCAAACCTAATTACAATGTCCACTCTACTTTATGTTGTGTGGTTTTAAAACGAGGTCCAAATGTTGATGCCAACCCTTCCCATTCATATGATGAGAGTAATAACTTAATTTTTGAAAAAAGAGACCGCCGACAGATTTTCATTCATCAAGAAGGTTTCCTTTCTTGCCCTTTGTACAACAAATCTCACCCAACCATATAAATTGTTTTAATACTCAAACCTTTAATTTACTTGTAGTTCTTTGGTAACTTGACATCCCCAACTCCTTCCCCCTAGCTCATTCTACTTGTTTACTCAATCAATAAAAGTTGAATGAAATACTTAATTTTCAAGTTACGACCACACCACACGAAAGAAGATATAAAGAGTAGTAGAGACAGAGAAGGTTGGGTGGCGAAAAAGTGGAAGAGGGTGTTTGGGTTAAACCGAGTTGGTTCTTGCCTCGTCTCATCTCTCTCTCGTTCATCAAAAATAAAAAATAAAAATAAAATAAAAAAAACGAAAGAGAAAGAGAAGGCAAAGGCAATTTAGAACCAATTTCATCTCATCTCATCTCCTCAGATCTTCCTCCAATTCAATTCAATCGAAACCCTACAGAGTCTCATTTCATTGCGGAATCTATCTTTTCCTTCTCACGCTCACTCCCCAAAGAAAAAGTTGATTTCTGCGAGAGAGGGAGAGATCGAATTGTATGTAATTCCAGTGGTTCTCTCTCTCTCTTTCTATCTAATTAGGGTTTCTCTCCTAACCTAAGGAGGTGAGTTGAGGTGAGGTACACACGATGTTTTCGATTTATTTACATCTCTCTTCTTCTTCTTCTTCTTCATATCCAATTTATTTGCGAGATTGTGATTTGCCTTCTCTCTTGTGTCGGTCCAACATCTCATCATCTCCTTTACGTTTCTCAACATTTACATTCATGTTATCTGTTCAGATTCCACGCTTGCATTATTCTAATTTATTGCTATTTCTGTTTCTTTACAATTTAATTCCCCACATTTTTATGAATTTTTTTTTTTTTTTTTTGCCTTGTTCACCTCTTTGTAAAACTTTTTCTGGATTTTTAATTCTAGAGGTTTTTTTGTTTTCCATCTCTACTATTTACTTCTCTTCTGATCACCTATAGATTGCAAGACACACCAATTTAACTATTATCTTCTTAAATCAATCCCCACTCACCAATTTCATTGTCCATTTTATCAATCCCCCATTCCTGCTAACATAGTTTTAAGCTGATGCTCATGACACCCATTATTATGGAACAAGAAGAATCTCACTTTATTTTTTACTCACTTTTAACCTTTAACTGTATCATAATCATCATCATCACCATCACCACAATCTCCAATCAATAATACTTGCAAAGCAAGCAAAGTATTACTGTGTGTCCTTGTACTCAAAATCCCATATTTTTTTCTTTGATTATTTCTAGTTCATCATATCATTGTCACTCTCAGTGTGCATTGCTTCATCTGTTGTTTTACGAATTACAAAGGGGGGGTTTTTGTTGCTCACTCTGCTTCTATTGCTATTCTATCTGCAGATCATAACAAAACATGGGCTTGGATACTTATGTTTCAGTTTACATACTACCCTAAAAGCTCAAGGACTCACTCACTCCTTTAGTGTTATCTCTCTGAAATGTCTGGTGAGTTGGTGGAATATCAGAATTCATGTCAGTAGAAAAAAAAAAACTGATTTAGAGTGTCTAAGCAAAGCATAATTTCTCATAACTGAGTCCTAAATTTTGTTTCGTATTGAAGGTCCCCAAGTACTGAGCATTCATGATGAAATAAAGGAACGACGATCAGATGTGGATAATTCGGAAGATGAGAGACGGAAGACCAAGATTGGTGTTCTGAAGAAAAAGGCAATAACTGCTTCAAATAAATTTACCCACTCTCTTAAAAAACGTGGGAAGAGAAAAATTGATTATAGGGTACCTGCTGTTTCAATTGAAGACATACGCGATGCTAAGGAGGAGTCTGCAGTTCAGGAGTTGCGGCACAAGCTACTTGCCCGGGACTCATTGCCTCCTAGGCATGATGACTATCACACTTTGTTGAGGTTTGTTTTCTGTTTTTGCTCTTGTCTTATCAAGAATTGTAGTTGATATTTGAACATATGGTATTCAATTTAGTTAAATAAAATTTTCATTTGTCCTAGAATTTTGAACTTTTAGTGTTTTTAAATTTTATTATTAAAGAGACATTGAAAATATTGCATAAGCAAATGTAATTGGATAGTCTCTATGTGAGGTGCAATCTCATACACTTTTGCTGTAGAGTGTCACTTCATTTGCAACTTATTTTTTCTGTCATTTCTAACAATTCCCTTTTACTGGTATAGATTCTTAAAAGCTAGAGATTTCAACATTGAGAAAACAGTCCAATTGTGGGAAGATATGCTTCAATGGAGAAAAGAATTTGGCACAGATACCATACTAGAGGTGAGAGGACACATCAAAATAGTATTTGCTTCTTCTTGACATTTTTAAAATTTGGACTTTTCACAATTCAAATAGAAATCGGGACATCACCAAGCACACCTAGGACTTTTCAATATACATTTGATGATCTACATGTTTCAGGACGACCATGATCTGCTAATGTGGTAGACTGGTAGTCTATATTGGTTTATGATTGTATCTCCTAATTTATGGTTGGCTTTAGCTTAACAACGAGTTGCATTTATTTTTTTCAGGACTTTGAGTTTGATGAACGGGAGGAAGTCTTGGAATATTATCCACAAGGGTATCATGGAGTTGATAAAGAAGGAAGGCCCGTCTACATCGAGAGGCTTGGAAAGGCTCATCCAAATAAACTTATGCATATTACTACAGTCGAGCGCTACTTGAGATATCATGTCCAAGAATTTGAAAAGGCTCTGCGAGAGAAGTTTCCAGCTTGTTCTATTGCCGCAAAGAAACACATTGGTTCAACCACAACAATATTGGATGTGCAAGGCTTGGTAAGCTGACACATCTTATCTTTCCATCCTTGTGCATATTCGAGTTAGTCTGCTAGCCCAATTATGAAATCTTCTAAGAAGCAAGTCAGAAAGTTCTGCAAGTTTCCCGTTTCAACTTTTTCTGCATCCATTGTAAAAGGATATATAAAAGGATTTTTATTTTATTTTTTATTTTCTTTATAATAGTTGTATTAGATGGAAATTTGATCTGTTCTGAATTAGATTAAACCTTAGAAATATTCTTTTCCCCCTCCAAATTCAGGGTATGAAGAATTTCAACAGAACTGCAGCAGATCTTGTGGCTGGTATGGCAAAAATAGATGGCAACAATTACCCTGAGGTACTGGTCATTGTTTGTTAGTTATTCCTGAGTTTGTGCATATAGTAGCCTAGAAAATGACATTTTCCCGTTTCTAATGCAGACGCTGCACCGGATGTTCATTGTCAATGCTGGTTCAGGGTTTAAAATGATTTATGGCACAGCAAAGAAATTTGTTGACCCCAAACTATTTCTAAGATACAGGTATAGAAAATTTCCTGGTTATTGTATCAATTTCTACATTTCCATAGTTGACTGACATTTTCAACCTTCGTATATTCAGGTGCTGGAACCTAAATCCATCGGCAAACTTCTTGAAGTAGTTGACTCAAGGTCCGTCTTTCCGTTGTTTAGTCTTGAATGTTATTTGATATTCTGTTGTATAAGTTGCCTTTTTTCAAATGCTTAAATGCTTCCTTTGTACAGCCAACTTCCTGATTTTTTGGGTGGCTCATGTACATGCTTTGCTGAAGGAGGGTGCCTCAAGTCTAATAAAGGACCTTGGAATGATCCTGGTATACTGAAGGTAATTTTATTCTATCCTGTGGTGACTCGTTATTTGTATCTGGTTACTTTAGTTCAGATTATCAGATAAACTTGTCATTTTCATCAATAAAAATAATTAGTGACCACATCTCATGTTTATAGCTTGTCCACAACGAAGAAGCAACACTTGTTAGGCATACTACTAGAATATTTGATGAAGAACGGAAAATTAACTCTTACATCAAGATACGACCATTGAAGGTAAAAATTTGACTTCCTAAAGTTGATATGTAGTGCACCTTGTTTTTTTATCCTTAATTTGTTCCTCAAGTCATTCTTTTCTCTTCCTTTTTTTAGGGAAGAAGTAGTGATACATCAACAGCAGAATCAGGGTCAGATATTGATGATTCTTGCTCTCCAGATGGATTAAAGAATTTTACATTTCAACGATTGGCTCCAGTTCATGAAGAAGTGAGCTTTTCTTATAATTCTCACTCGTCTCATGCATTAGTTGACATGTGGCCTGATCATCACATGCGCAATTCAGTAATTTCTCGTTTTTATGCTACCGTGTCGTTAAAATAGCGTACACTGGTACGGGTGTTGGACACATCAGTTAAAATAGCGTACACTGTTTTTTTCCCTCCAAGTACAGACTTCATCTCGTTGCTTGATTATTTACTTGTATAGTTTTTTCCTGATGCACTCTTACTCGAATTAGCTTTTCTTACATATTCCTGTGAGATATGGATGGATAGTGTGCAGATTTTTTTCAATATTGGATGACTCTCGTGATGATCATGACTATATATAAAATCAGATTTCTTTCAATAATAGTTCTTTACCATTTTACTTCATGCCTTAGGCAGCGACACCTACCTAGATGATGTGCAACAAATAAGTTTATGTTTGGTTCATTTGGTGCTACTATGTGGTTAAAGTTTTCTAGACACAGCCCTTCAAACATTTATCTGGACACATTGTTTGGTGGAGGTTAGGTTAACTTGTGTAAAACATGCCAAATTTATTTCTTGCCTTTCAGACAGTGTCAACCATCTCCATTTCTTCAGTCTTGGCTGTAGTTCTAATGTTTGGATTTGCTTGTATTTGTACTTGCAGTTTGCACAAACCAGAACATCAGACTCAACCACATACCATAGTTGTGATGATCATTTTGCTGTGATTGATAAAGCTATGGATTATAGCCAAGGCAATGGTTCTTCTGAGGAGCAACTGTTTAGGGATCCAAGGAATCCTATGGACCGAACATCAAAATCGGAAGGTAGTGGAAGCAGTTATATGTATCTTTCGTTTCTAGTCTTTTATAGTTATAAAGTGAAATGGTGAGTGATTTAATAATATTATTTGGAAATTATCTAATTTGAATGTGTGGTCTTTTACTTGTTAGTCAATAAATTTCTTCACCTTGTTCTTCCTTCTATCGTTTCTCTTTCTGCTTATTGTCGGTGTTGTTATATCTTGTTTTCCAGGTAATCAGATAATCAATAGATTAACTGCTGTAAAGGATACGATAGGGCAGAGGAGAGTTTTTCAGTGTCTAGCAGAAACACTACTAGCTTTTGTTGCGAAGCTTTTTACTGTCTTCCGAATTCTTCGTTGTGGAATTGGGAGGTGGCAGGGTATTGTGTTTCCTTCTAATACACTGGAGTCCACGGTAGAAATTCATTCTCCTGTGCCAGAAGCTGTCCCTTCCCCTGTTGTACAAGCTTCTAATCAAGAAGGCAATGTTCTTCCATGCTTACAGCGTCTTCAGAAGCTGGAGGCATTGATGGAAGATCTTAACGCCAAGCCAGCGGAGATTCCATTGCAGAAGGACAAACTGATAATGGAATCTTTGGATCGCATTAAATGCATTGAGTCTGACCTTGAAAAGACGAAAAGAGTGAGCCTTTGTTTACTTTTTTTTTTTTTTTTTTTTTTTAAATTTTATTTTAAAGATTTTGAAAACCGGTCTTAAATTTTAACTTATTTTGTTTAGTCAATTGACACATCCTTTCTTTTTCTCAGGTATTGCATGCTACTGTGCTAAAACAACTAGAAATTGCAGAGATTCTGGACAGTTTTAGGGAGTCTAAATTTCGGGTAAGCCACATTAACGTAGTGGCCATCATCTTGTAGACACTTTTGAATATGATATAAACTTCTAATGCTCTGAAAGCCTTCTTGGAGTAATCTTTGGACCCTGACTCTAGCTAAATGTTGATCAGTACTTCAATGACTTGTTCAACTAACTTAGATTGGTGGACTGATGGATTTATATGTCTACTTTGGGTTTTCACTTCCAAGTCATTTGCTATTATGCTTTTCAGGATCTCAAGGTTTCTTTATAATATTAATGCAATGTCTTAAAATACGCGCATTACTGATGAGTTATTTGTTTGCAGAAAAGGAGACTCTTCTGTTAGGAAGATTGAAGATGGTTGAGCAAGTTATAAGTTTCACAGGACTAAGAAATGAGAACATGTTGGATTTCATATATGCACTTTAAAGTTATGGCGGTCAGACCTCCATGTTGGGTTATCGAAAGGTGTGGTTTGCTGGTGGCTCCTTAGCAAGACTCCTTGACAAAGGAACCTGGGGTTTCTTACTTACAGCGACTTTTCCCTCTTTATATGTTTTTTCATTTTTCACTTCGGAAAGTACTGCTTGTCAGCAAACTCACAGTTATATACGGGGAGGTCGTTCTCTGACTGGAACGATTTCTCATTACAAACAGAACATGTTGAGAAAAATAATGAAATGGTATATAGCACGGCATTAGTTGGTTCATCTTGTTCATTTCTGGTTTCCAGCATTGATGGTTGAGCTGAGCTCCGTGTTTACATTGTTGAAGAGTTGCACATGAGACCACCTTAGGTGGTTGAAATCACTTTGTTACTGCACACATCTCTAATTTCTCGGAACGATCATGTTGTAATTATACCTATTTGAATTAGTTCAAACTGATAAAGTTTTATATTAGGGCCATTCGAAATCATCTTCAGATTGTGGCTTCAATGTGTAAAACCCTCCCTTATTGATATTGACATTAGTTAGGTTGATAGTAATAAGATAATGAAGATTTGCGACGCACCCTCTAGAACAAGATATAAAGTTTCGAACAGCTCGGAGCCAGAAGATGAAACAATCAAACAAAGGGATCTTTGATCTGTTTCGACAGTTGGGGTGGCTATATCTGACAATTCTTGGTCAACATTCCCATGTCCTATTTATTTTCTTAAAGCATTGTTTCTTTTGGCTAAAATGATATTAATACTTAGGTTTTATTTTTTCACAATGCTTCCCAACTCATAATTAGAATGTTGACCTCCATATTTTGTTTAAAATGAAGTATGCACCTCCAAAACCTAGTCAATCGTTAAAATACCAAAATAAGTTATTTAGGAATACCTTTTAAGCCATATTTGATTGGTTTTGCAAGTTATTTAGGAAGAAGGAAATGAATGTCAGTGAAAGTCAAGAAGAGAGGGGTTAATAAGACAGAAACTAATCCTTTATTGATGAATTTCTATTTATTTTAAACGAAAATGTTAGTAAACTGGGTTTTTACAATCAGGGTGATGTGGCTTGATCTTACGAACCAATTAAATTGTTGTTGTTTCAAGTCTCCTCCCACTCCAAAAAAAAAAAAAAAAAAAAAAAAACTTACTACTCTTTTTCGTTTCTTTGTTTGTAAATTAAACTCCTCCTCCCTTATACAAATTTGTTTATAAAACCATAAGGTCTCCTTTATATCTATGTAGACTCTAGTAATGTTTTGTTATACCTTAGACCTAATGAAATAGACAATTTTTTGCATCTTGGTTTGACTGTCATAGAGTTGTGCAGAGCGAAATGAATTTTTTTTAGGCCAAGTGTGTGTGCATTTGTGCATAAACAATGTGTCTAAGCGGAACAAATCCACAAGCCTCAAAGAATCAACTTGAATAAATTTATGTAGCAGTGGCATGGCATTACCACATTTTCTAGAGACCTTTTGCTTGTTAGTTATACAAGTCAATAGCTTATATAAACAATGTGCTATTCTTGCAAATATCTTTGTCACTTGTCACTCTTAAGTCCATCCATGATCCATCCATTTCTTTCCTCACATGCATTGAAGTTGCATTTTTGCTAATATTGTGTTTGTTAGTAGCAATGTGTTTTTCCTCTCTCTCATATTATCTGTAAGAAGAATTCATCACTTTTGCAGCCTTCCAAAGCTACCAAATTATGTTAATCCGTGTTTCCGTCCCTAGCAACATACAGTGCCTTGTAAACCTTGCTATAAAGCTTACACACGTTCAAAATTATCCACCATGGCAGTATTTGAGCTCCTGTGGTTCACCATCTCAAACTCGAGATTCCATAGACATTAGACAGTACCCGTGCTTCATTTAGAATACTCATGTTTACACTGCTCCACCTGGAGAACGCCAGGCTTATAAGATTATTCTGCCTCACCTTCAGTAATTGTGTTTTAACTGCATATCTTTCTACCTTGAGCACTCGCCAAGTCCCAGCCAGAGAGAACTGGACCACTGGCTCTGATAGAATTAACCACCTAATGATGGGGTTGGGGCATGAGGTCTCATTTGGAAACGTCCTGGTAATCTTCACAAAAAAATCAGCTTAAAATTTATCTCTATCTAGGTGCAAAGATTAGTAGCATGTTATCAACAAAGTCCCTCAATTAATCCAAATATTATCCAAATCCCTTGAGCATGTCCTCCATTACTGACAATTTTTAAGTAGGCGGCCAGCTGGGAATTGTTAGATTATGGAGTTGTGGGAAGAAATATACTAATGTTATTTGACCTCCATCTTTTGTAGGCTGCCCCGTCAACTTCGAGACCATGAACTACACCATCATCACAAGCCAGTGCAAAGGTCCTCTCTATCAGCCTAAGTTCTGTTGTGCAGCACTCAAGCAATTTGCATGCCCAATCTCTGATCAGGTAAATGACATGACTAATGAGTGTGCTACAACTATGTTCAGCTACATAAATCTGTATGGAAAATATCCACCCGGCCTGTTTGCCAATTCATGCAAGGAATCGAAAGAAGGTCTTGACTGCTATGCTCTCCCACCAGCTTCAGCAAATGATAAAAGCACAAGTCAGATTACCCAGGTCCTCTCTCCATTTTTTGTCACAGTTGGCTTCATTGTGTTGTTAGCCCAAATTTTCTGAAGCTCAGCATCAACATAATCAAAAGAGAGATTAATCTTTTGAGCTCTGTAAAATGTTGGGTTTTCTGCTTCTTTGTATTTGTTTTGTACCTAAACTTTCCGAGTTGATCGGATATTCTTTGATTGTGTTTGAGCGGAAAAATTTCTCTGTAAAATTTGGAAGAATAATTGTATCTGTATTTTAAAATGTATTTCTCATCATTAGGATTCCGTTAATCTAATTAAAGTTTGGTCTACTATTTTTTATCTCAAATTGCTCAGTTATGCGGCTTTATAACATTTTTCTATTGATTTATTTTATTACATTATAGAATCTCTCGATATAAAGTTTTGATGTCTTCCGGTCCAAAATTGACTGCATTTGAACTGTATTGGCATTTTTGTATTCATAATATCAACAGAAATTCTAAGTGGCTTGGGTTTCCAGCCTGGGGGGGGGCGAATTTACACTATTGCCCCCCTCTTTAACAACCTTTTGAAAAAAGTGTTTAAAAAGGAGGGGGCAAAAGTGTAAATTCACCCCCTAGGCAGTCAACCCAGGCTAGAAACCCAAGCCAGCTAGAATTACTCTAATATCAAAGATTGTGCCTTAAGATAATTTAGTAATGGACAATTAGAAAGTATTGAGATTATTGGCCACTTGATATTTGATTGATGATTTTTATTATTTTCTTGAAAGCTGCTGAAACATAACATAACGCGTAATGGGCGAGGTGTTACACGCGAAAGCGTTACAAATGCCGAAATGTGAAGTTACAAACAAAATACTAACTAATATTGGAGACAATCAATTTACGTGGTTTGGCAAACACACCTACGTCCATGACAAATAATAACTTTACTGGTGAGATCGAAAAATTACAAATGGAGAGAGCTACAAAACGTTAAGGATGTTACAAATACAAATATCTAAACGACACCACACAAATACGCTGGTTGCGTATAAGACAAAACCAAAACAAATAACAAATCTCTTTTTTTCTTTCTCTCTCCTCCTTGACAAAACACAAAATACAAACAGAGATAATGGGTCGAAAAACCCTAATATCTAAACTCAAATCTCTCAATGGAAGAGATGAATATTAAATTCCCTCCTTTTATAGCCGCTCTTGACGGTGGGGAGAGGCGGTGATGGAGGGTTCCATCACCTTCCACCATCTTCTTCTTCATAATCCAACAAAGCAGCATGTCGATTCAACTCAAGATAAGTCAAGAATCTCGTCGTCAACGATTTCGGCAGCCTCTATTGCCCACAAGACATAATTCAAGTATGTTATCTGCTTATCTTTATTTCAACACGAGGGAGGGGTGTGACCTTTCATTTCCCTCGAAATATGCTCCTTTGTGAATCTCGAGGGGGGTGAGGGGTAAAACCCCTCCCCTCGTTGTTTTCATCGCTCATTTTCTCGAGGATTCGGGGGCTCCTATGCACAGATCTAAATTCTTTGAAATTCATCGATCTGAGCCGTTGATCAGATCCGACGGCTCTGTGCGAGGTCCTGTGCTTCCTGCGCAGGAGCCCCTCCGGATCCTTCCCTCGACGCGTAGAGTTGAAAAAAACATCCAACCAAAATTTGAGTCTCTGTTTTCTTGGCTTATCATTACATTGACCTGCTTTGTTCCAAAGACCAAAGAAGAAAGACTTTTCCATCTTCTTCTTTTTCTTCTACTCTATATAGACCAGAGAGAGATATCTTTCTCTTATCTTGTCTTCAATCCATCCTTAAGAATACTAAATGAGAGAAATGGGGTGGAATGGATGCAGCTTATCACTGCTTCTCTTCTTCTTCTTCTTCAGCTTCTTGACTATAGAATTGGCAGCTTCCTCAGTCATTTCAAGTATTTTCCATCAAACCCCTCCCTCCCACCTCTTCCATTTTTAATTACTTAAGGATGTTTTTGTGATATTCAATTTTGATTATTGATTCATGGACCCTCTCCTTCTCTTTGTTTTGCAGATCAAAGATCCACGGTTGGTCGTTTTCTTCTTCAGGCCAAAAAATGTCCCTTTTTAACCCCCCCTGCCTCTCATTTTCTTCTTTAACATCTAAACAAATATATATTTTTAAATTTTAAATTTTTATTTCATGGTATTGTAGATAGCCCATCAAGTGTGTTAAAATGAATGTTTCATTATTTTTTCTCCTAGTTTTTAGGTGATCTAACTCATAATTATTTTTCCACATGCCATATGTAAGTCTCTTGTGAAATTAATCAATGATACAATACATGGGTGGGATTGATTAGAGTTATACATGGTAAAGACATTCACCTAAGTTGTTAGGATACATCAAATAAAATCATTTTTCATTTTTTCTTATGTGTGAAACGCATCATTTTTTCCTATTTCTAACAAAGCTATTGTTGAAGTTGTATCTTTTGCTATCAATTCCCCAAAAAACAAAATACAATGGTTGTAAAAACTCAAAAGTAACATGTTAAGGAAGATGAGAACACCAATCAAACCACTGCTTGAAGGGTGGGTGTTGGCTATATCTAGTTTCATGTTATCTACAAAGTCACTATAGTTTGCAAAGATGTTGATTACAGACAAACCCAAGTATCCAAAACCACCTGAGCGTGTTCCATCTCCATTGTAACAATTTTTTTTTTTTTTTTATATAGGTATGAACTATTAGATTGTGGAGTTGTTGAAGGAAATAGAGACTAATCTATCTGTCTTCATTTTCTGTAGCTTGCCCCGTCAACTTCGAGTTCTTGAATTACACTATCATCACAAGCCAGTGCAAAGGTCCTCAATATCCCCCTAAGCCCTGCTGTGGTGCTTTCAAGCAATTTGCATGCCCCTACGCTAAAGACTTAAATGACTTGACTAATGACTGTGCTACAACTATGTTCAGCTACATAAATCTGTATGGAAAATATCCACCCGGTCTGTTTGCCAATGAGTGTAAGGAAGGGAAGGAAGGACTTGCATGCCCAGCACCAGCACCAGCACCAGCACCAGCACCAGCACCAGGTTCAACGGCTGATAAGAACATGCAGATTGTGCCTTAAAAGATAATTTGATGTCTTCAGTCTAAAATTGATGTGCTTCAACTGTTGGAGTTTGTATAACAAATAATATATAGTCTCACGTCGAAAGTGAGAAGTCAAAATAATGTATTCATAAGTATTGAAACTTATTAACTTATCAAGTAACATTGGACCTTGAGCTTATTATTTATTTGGAATATATATATATATTTATAAGTCAAAAATGGGCTTTTGGGCTCTATTGATTACAAGCCTTTTTGCATTTCAAACTTATTGTTTTGAAATTAAGAACGGATGTGTCTGATCAATCACAAAAACATAAATTGTTTTGTTTTCTATATATTGAAGAGAAAAAATATGTTTGACACATAATTTTTTTTTCCAAGGTTATTCATTCACATTTAAGAGAAAAAACATTTGGTAAATTCGCAAGAACCAACAGACTTGTGTTAGGGTGTTGGTATTAGATAGTTGAATTCTATGTCTATAGGACATAGCGTCTCCACTAGCTTCTATCTGCAAAACAAGACGTATCAACTCCGCCAATTCAAGATAGTGATTTTGCAAGCCTCTATTTGCAATATAAGTTAATGAATTTATTTATTTTATTTTATTTCATTGTAAATTTATTTTTATTTTGTTGTAATTAATGTATTGTTACATTATTTATTTCAAATAAATATATTATTCCGATTGTTCTCGAACATGAACTGTATTGGCATTATTATTCATAGTATCAAAGATTATGCCTTGAGATAATTTAATAATGGACAATTAGTTAGTATTGAGACTGTTGGCTACTTGATATTTGATAGATAAACCTTATCTAACAACTTAAACTTGCAGATTGTACCCAAAAAAAAGAGAAAAGGAAAAACCTTGATAGAACTTAGATTTGGTAAGAATCGAGAGATTGCCAAGTTTTGTAGAAGTCAAAAAATAAGGAAGAATAAATGGTCTTTTCTTTTAACATTTGTATCAAATTGGCTATGAATTCCTTTAAGAGAACAAATGGATGCTTCTTTTGTGTCTTTTTGTGAATGGTGTCTGTGTGATTGTGTTTTAGAGAGAGTAGAAAGTAGGGGTGGGCACGGAACGGGATGGGACGAGATATACCCATCCCTATCTCATCCCGTTCATACGAGATGGAAAAAACCTCATCCCGACCTCGTCCCATCCCAAACGGGTTCGGGACGGGACGGGATCAGCGTGCTAATCTACATCCTGCATCTTTCTTGACTCCCCCAATCAAAGTGAACTCTGTCTGGAGGAAGGAAACGAGGTTCTGAACTAGCAGTCCAACAACTACAACTGCCATAGTAATGTTTTCTGCTTGGAGTTATCAAGCAATCAAGAAATCTGATAAAATGAAGGAGTGAGTGTTTCTTGTGTTTGGAGAAAACAATATTGAAAGTGCTTTTAATATTGTTTCTGAAAGAACAAATAATTTGAGTTTACTACAAGAAGGCTCTTTTGTTACTTTTCCTTAATTTGTCCACGCAAACTTATGTTACGTCTTCACTAATCTGAATATCTCAGTCATTTAGACCCAATAACTTGGAATCTTTTACATTATGAAAGTTGTTTATTCATTGAAAGGAATATACTTTAATTTCTTCTTTAACTCTTGTCCACAATGTTTTCTTGAGACGAAAGTAAGAAACTATCATTAAAGATGATTCTGCTTTTTATATGTGGTGAAACATGGAAGTCATCACTTGGGCTCTACCATACTTCCAGTTTTTGTGAAAGCATAAATACTTTGCATGAGCTTCATATATGGCTTTTTATATACATCAATAAATTTGTATGGGCATCCACAATCTTAAAATAAATAATTAAATAAAAATATTAATAATTAATATTAATAAATTAGTTCTGGACGGGACGAGATTGGCGGGATTGAAAATCTTCATTCCATCCCATTCCATTCTAGATCGGGACGGGACGGGATCGGGATGAAATTATTCAATCCCATTAAGACCCAGAAAAATCGAGATGGGACGGGATGAGATCGAGACGGGATCAGGATCACGGGATGGGATGCCCACCCCCAGTAGAAAGTGTAAAAAATCCAACAAAAATTTGAGTCTCTGTTTTCTTGGCTTGTCAATTACATTGACCTGCTTTGCTCTAAAGAAGATAAACTTTTTCCATCTTCTTCTACTCTACAGACCAGAGAGAGATATCCTTCTCTTCTCATGTCTTCAATCCATCCTTAAGAATACTAAGTGAGAGAAATGGGGTGGAATGGTTGCAGCTTATCACTGCTTCTCTTCTTCTTCTTCAGCTTCTTGACTATTGAATTGGCAGCTTCCTCATTCATTTCAAGTATACTATTTTCCATCAAACCCCTCCCTCCCACCTCTTCCATTTTTAATTACTTGATGTTTTTGTGATATTCAATTTTGATTATTGATTCATGGATCCTCTCCTCCTCTTTGTTTTGCAGATCAAGTCGTCTTTGAGGATCAAAGATCCACAGGGGGTCGGTCTCTTCTTCAGACCAAAAAAGGTCCATTTTTTAAACCCCCCCAGCCTCTCTTTTTCTTCTTGTTTTAAGATCTAAACAAAAAAAATATAGTAGATAGCCCATCAAGTGTGTCAAAAGTAACCTGTTAAGGAAGATGAAATTGTTCTAAATTGTAATGGTGGTTGTAATCTTAATAAAAGGTTAGAGACTGAGGACACCAATCAAACCACTGCTTGAAGGCAGGGTGTTGGCTATATCTAGTTTCATGTTATCTACAAAGTCACTATAGTTTGCAAAGATGTTGATTACAGACAATCCCAAGTATCCAAAACCACCTGAGCGTGTTCCATCTCCATTGTAACAAATTTTTTTTTTTATATAGGTATGAACTATTAGATTGTGGAGTTGTTGAAGGAAATAGAGACTAATCTATCTGTCTTCATTTTCTGTTGCTTGCCCCGTCAACTTCGAGTTCTTGAATTACACTGTCCTCACAAGCCAGTGCAAAGGTCCTCAATATCCCCCTAAGCTCTGCTGTGATGCTTTCAAGCAATTTGCATGCCCCTACGCTAAAGACTTAAATGACTTGACTAATGACTGCTACAACTATGTTCAGCTACATAAATCTGTATGGAAAATATCCACCCGGTCTGTTTGCCAATGAGTGTAAGGAAGGGAAGGAAGGACTTGCATGCCCTGCTCCAGCACCAGGTTCAGCTGATGATAAGAACAGAGGTCAGATTGCCTGGATTCTCTCTCCATTTTTGGTCGCAACTGGCTTCCTTCTATTACTAGCCCAAATCTTCTAAAGCTCAATTGTCAACATAAAGAAAAGAGAGATTAGGATTTGTGCTTCTTATTTTTGTGATATCTTTGAAGGTGTTTCCACGGAATCCATACTTATGATCCAACATCAAATGATTATTTCTTTCATTAACAACTGCGCATTGTACTCCTCCATGCATTTGCAATGGAGATCAAAGTTAGTCTTGCATGCAGGTCCTGTTTGTGCATAAACGGTTGGATAAAGGGGACCTACTTACAGTGTTACCTTAAAACTTATTGTGATTTCCCTGTGGATTGGGTTAGTTTACTCGTAGATGTTGTGATTTTTTTTTTTGGGTTCAAAATCAAAATGAATGAGAAATATGCATGTCGTGGGTGATATTTGGATCCTACAGGCCACGCAAGCTCAAAGCTTGGCTTGATTTCTTAACTAAAGATGCCTTATCATGATTTTAATTTCACCAACACAGAAGATTCCAATAGAGATGAGGTTTTGTTTATGTGGACATGAAATGTGCCCCTGAAACTTTTGCATTATATCACCTCAAAAGAGAACTCACTACATGCCCTTGTTGAGGGTCACCTAACCAGAGCATCAACATGTCATATGGTTTTTGTTACCTGCCAATATTATTAATGGCTTAGAATTTTAACCTTGAAGCTGTTCAGTGAAACTTGCAGGAATCATTCTTGCTTCTTTGAAACAGATATCAACTCAAATCTCTGTCAGAAACCCTGAAACTCTTTTGTTTTGCTTCTGCTGAGAAGAACATCAGCAAACAAGTTTGAAAAACAACACAACATTTCAACCAAAAACATCATCTGCTTTCTTTTCTTCTAGTTCCATTCCTGACTGCAGTACATCACGAGAAACAAACAGAAAGCCAACAATATTTCCCAGGAAAATTTTCAACATCTTATTAGCTTTTGCAAATACACTCTCACTTTTTTAAGTTACAACAGATTTTTAAGGTACAACAACTTAATTATTCAAGACCATTCACACGCCAATTTTTGTGAATATACAACTCAAGAACAACACGAGACAAATTGTGACATGCTTAAGATCCCTATCAATTATCCTTCCCCTCCAATTGGCGCCAAGCTTTTAAATGGACCATGTTTCTTCACCATGAGCTTATGAAGTTGCGTCAAGATTTATGTCCTCGGAACTGATTTTTAGTTATGCACCATGACTCGAGGAAAGTGCTCATCTGTATCAACACATGCATAGACCGAGTGAAATGACAAGCCAAATAAACTGAGAATGTGCATTTAAAAGTGAAAAGCTAAATAAGCTTGTGTTCTAGCTCCAGAGCATGTAATCAGTCCAAGAGACTTTACTGGCACGGTGCATTGTTCACTATTATCAAAACTTCGATTGAATTGCGCATGGACTTGTCCTATATAGATAAATCTCTACAGTTCTTTTTTTCGTTAGGCAAGTGGAAGTTTGAGATTAGAAAGAATAAAACAATGTGAGGACAACATTGACACGGGTGTTTGAAAGTTTATCCATGGCTGCGTCACCCAAAGAGTTCCTACTACTCACATTAATTACTCAGGATGAAGAGCCTGCAGCTAGTCCTTTTTCGGAGTAAAACTGGTACTGATGTGGAAGGATTTAATGAGCAAGCAATGTACCTCTGGAAAGCTCTCTGTCTCAGGATTCTAGATTGTTTTACGGAGCTCAATTTAGAGTCTTCTAGAGAAATATATGATCAAATCATTAAGGGTAGGTCTGACTAGTTGGGCTGCGGGAATAGTGAAGAACTGCCAACCAACCTGTATTCAGTTTCCTGTAAGTCTTACAGTTGTATTAGTATTCTTAATTAATGTTGTATTAGGAAGAGTAGTAGCCTAGTCTTGGAGGGTTGTTCCAAGAGAACTTTTGTTTAAAGGATACTAAGTGAAAACTGAAGCAGCAATTGGAAATAGAACTTAACCCTTCTCAAAACAGATTTTCAGTAACTCGGTATCTCTTGGGCAGTCCTTGAGTGGCGAGTTCTTGTATACACTGTATCCAACAGCAATACACTTTGGGTGGTGAGTTATCTGTATCCTAGAGTGTAGGCTTAGTTGGTGAGTGTCTCTTGTGATCCCCGTATTCATTCCAGTATCAAACATACCCTGGACTTTACCAACAGAGGAATCATAGAACTAGACGCATCAACCATACAACGCAACAAAGCTCCGTGCATCCAACTAGGTTGGCACCCAAGAGAAAACACAGCACCCTCGTAACACTAACAGCTTCCTACTATACAAAAAGAGAACAGGAGACACTAACAACACCTACACAGATTTTCAGCCTAGAGATACTCTTAAAAAGTGTCAAACTAGACCTAATTATCTTTGCTTTCCCTGTTTTCAGAAATTTTTTTTCCTGCTGTAGTAGATTGGACATCCTCATCTCTAAGACATTTCAGATTGCCTTCTTTTTCATTTGAAGTGCAATTCTTTCTGTGAGTGTTTATTTCCTCTTCTGAGTGATCCCATGTTCCGTCACTTCCATCCTCGTGTTTATCACTTTCATTGTATTCTGCTTCCCATGAACTTCTACATTTTGTCTTACCTCAGTGGCTTTATTATAACTCCTAGTGCATCATCCAAGCGGAGCCCTTCATTGATACACCCATCATTGCTTCTTTTCAGCTCTGCTAAGCACTCTCTTGCACGCACATCTCTCTTAAGTTTGCTTCCATAATTATCATTTCCCACTCTGATAAGCACTCTTTTGCACCCACATCTCTCTTAAGTTTTCTTCCTGCCCTTCTACAGTCTGGTTTTGAATCTAATCCTACGTGAGTTGGGAAGATTTTCCATACACTCAAACCTCATCCACCAGCTCCCATACAGTTTCTTGACCATGCCACCAGCTCCCATACTGCTTCTTGACCATGCCAATTATATTCTCTAATGCTCCTAGTGGAGTAAATCTGTTCTCTAGTTTAGAACTTGATACCAAAACATACTTCTGCCTTTCCCAGATTGGATTGCCCTACCTCTCCTAATCTTGAGGGTCTGAAGAGGGAATTCAGTCAATTAGGAGCTGGCGCCCATCCAACTCTACTGTTTTGCCTTGGCTCCTAGCCGAGAGTCAGTGGGGTGGCTTCCTCCATTTTGTGCTGCTAGGGTCCCTCCCTATTAGTTCTAATTGTTTCAATAAGGTAGAAGCATTCTTCTGACGCGAAAAGTCACACTCATTAACAAGAAACAGTTTTGAAGTACAAATACTGAGCAACAAAATTAAATAGGTTAGTGAGGTTGTATTCTTACACTGCTAATGGTCTTTGCCCCAAACCATGCCGATTCTGCTCCATACTGAGGAGGTACAATTCTGATTCCTTCTGACATGGATGATGGAAGAAGTGCACGCAGCTCCTTCTCTAGCCTCTCTGGAATGATAGAATAGAAGTAAAAGATAGAAGATCAGGATCTCCTGTTTAATCTTTGAATTCATTGTTTCATGTCACATAAGTTAATAATAATAATAATAATAATAATATTATTATTATTATTATTATTATTATTATTATTATTATTCTTGTTATTCTTATTAGTATTTTTGTTTTTATTGTTATTTTTGTTATTATTGTTATTGTTGTTATTGTTGTATTGTTGTATTTTTATTGTTTTTATTATTTATTATTGTTGTTGGATTGGTGACCCATTCCTGCTTGGCTGCTTACCCGCAATTCCTGGTAAACATGCCGTTCCACCAGCCAAGACTACATTCTTGTACCACCCATCATCACATGCAACTTCAGAAGCTTGACAATGGTCCATACAGAGTGCAACCGCTTGATGCAAACCCATTGAATGCCTGTTCCAAATATAAACAGGATATACTGTCAATCAGATGATGTTGTAAAATATGATCCAAGATAACTAGGTCTGCGGTGGGACCACAATCGATTGTTTATGATTTGAAATATGGTCCACAATCTTGGCCAACAGCTGAAAAATATGAAAGCATGGAATGTTGGGCACAATTAAATCAAGTATTCCTTTACTGATTGTCTGGTTCCCAGGTCAGGAAGAGCAGGACATATCATCATTATCACATACATGTACAAAGTAAGAGCCTAGAACAATTGTACGATGAAGTTAACAGCCAAAGTAAGGATCCTGGTTATCAGGAATTCAGTAATCCATACGATTTCTACATTAAACTAAAGCTAAACTAAAACTACCATAAACCCTAAAAGAGATAAATGATAGAACAACATAAGTTTGATTCAATTAATGAACCAACTACAATGCTCAACTTGATGCCTTATTTATAAGATTAATATCTTCATTGGCAAGCAAAATAACCCTACTTTTGCTGATGCCTTAACTAATATGGACTTTATTATATTTGACCCAATTACAAATAATACTAATAAATTATCCACTTACACCAATCTCCCTGGATTCGAGGGAGAAGCTTGTCCATAAGCTTCAAGGGTGCAAATTGTGCCTTTAGCAACTAAGGAAATGAGTTCTCCATCACCATCAACTAGAGGTACAGTTTATCAACCTCGTCAATGAACACAGACTTTTCTTTGGGACAATTACTCTGAACATGGCCACGCTGACATCCAAAGCACTTAATTGACATATCAATAGGAGATTGTTGCAAAAAGGTAGTGGAACGAGCGGACCGGGTTTACTAAGACTTCTTTTTAGTGTGATCCTATAGCTGAAGTTTAGTCTTTGCGCGCTTAGCCATATCCTTAGTTGCTAAGATAGTGTCAAATTCTTCCAAATCTAACACGGACTTGATCTGCGCATCCAACCGTCGTAGAATCGGAAAAAAAATTGTCATTCTGGTTCTTGAGGCTTTCCCCGCATACCTAAAGTTTTGAACTCAGTGGCGTAGTCATTAATTGTGCGCTCATTCTGTGTGACACCTATCAGCGACTGAAAAAAATTACGCTCATAATCTTAAAGAACAAAAGCGACATGCATCAACTCACGCAAGTATACCAATTGGTCACAAGAGGTAAATGGATGGTTGTCGACGAGCACATTTCTTGCCACCTAGTAACCACTAACTGTACTGCCTTCGGATCCCACATATTCTTAAACTCAAGGATGCGTTTTCAAGAAAATCACCACCATCAAAATATGATCTCCTAAATTAGAGGGCTAAAAATAGGATTTCCTCCTTTTCCAAATCCTTTTCCACGACTCAAGGGAAGTCGAACATGTCCCCTATCTAAGGAAAATGAGGATCTCTTCCATCCACTGTGTTACATGCCTTGTGGAAACTCGATCGGGTCTACAACAGACAACTGTGGAGATACACCAAACCGCACACGGGCACCTCTTCAATCTATTAATTTGCAGATGATTTGGGTGTTGTGGTGGAAAACTAGAATAGTTGGGAAGCTGATAGTGTGGAAGAAAGAAAGGGTTCAACCCAATAGCGTAAAAAATTGTTTGCCCTAAGGCTTGGTTTGGGTTATTTGTAGTTGGGAAGGCGTAGGGATTCAAGGGCAGGGTTTAGGGGTGGTGTGGGTTATTTGTAGTTGGGATAGCGTAGGGATTCAAGGATAGGGTTTAAGGGAGAGGACGAGGTGACAAAAAGGCATAAAAATGTTGTTGTTGGTGGGAAGGGTGGAGAGGGTGTGAGATGTGTTAAGGGTGGGGCGGGGAGGCTGCAGAAGAGGCTGAGTGGGGCGACATGAGCTGAGGGGATGAGAGACCGGTCGACTGGTGCCATCAATGGTACTGTCAAACTGTCATGTCAAACTGTCAGGCTGGTGGTCCCCTGGCTGGGGTCGACAGTGTTGTTTGGCGCTTGGGTCCGACGGCTACCCCGTGTGGGTGCTCGACAGTCTCCTTGTTGGCTGCTAGATCTCGTGCAATCATTTGTTCAATCTTCTCCATCTCTTCTGCTACTATCTACGCAATTTCCTTCTAAACGCATGTTGCAACCTGTCAATTTGTTTTGCCAATCCTCTTCTCTCTCTAGTCCATCTTCCCCTCTACGGCGTCTATCCTGTTATCTCTCAGCATCTAAGAGATCATGTCTTCCATGCTTCCATAGCTTCAACCGCCTTAGATCTCTCTTTTTTCTATCATCTTTCAAGCCTTTTTCTTCTACGTACTTATCAGATTTAGTTTGTCTCAGCATACACAAGAGTGGTTGGGCTCTGATACCAATTATGATTTCTACACTAAACTAAAGTTAAACTAGAATTACGATAAACCCCAAAAGAGTTAAATAAAAGAACATAAATTTTATTCAATCAATTAACCAATACAATGCTCAACTCTATACCTTATTTATAAGATTAACATCTTCTTTTGGCAAGAAATCAAACCCCAACCCTATTTTGGATAATGCCTAACTAATATGGGGCTTTATTATATTTGGCACGATTACAAATAATACTAATCAAACCCCAATCTAAGGAAAATGAGGATCTCTTCCATCCACTGTGTTACATGCCTTGTGGAAACTCGATCGGGTCTACAACAGACAACTGTGGAGATACACCAAACCGCACACGGGCACCTCTTCAATCTATTAATTTGCAGATGATTTGGGTGTTGTGGTGGAAAACTAGAATAGTTGGGAAGCTGATAGTGTGGAAGAAAGAAAGGGTTCAACCCAATAGCGTAAAAAATTGTTTGCCCTAAGGCTTGGTTTGGGTTATTTGTAGTTGGGAAGGCGTAGGGATTCAAGGGCAGGGTTTAGGGGTGGTGTGGGTTATTGTAGTTGGGATAGCGTAGGGATTCAAGGATAGGGTTTAAGGGAGAGGACGAGGTGACAAAAAGGCATAAAAATGTTGTTGTTGGTGGGAAGGGTGGAGAGGGTGTGAGATGTGTTAAGGGTGGGGCGGGGAGGCTGCAGAAGAGGCTGAGTGGGGCGACATGAGCTGAGGGGATGAGAGACCGGTCGACTGGTGCCATCAATGGTACTGTCAAACTGTCATGTCAAACTGTCAGGCTGGTGGTCCCCTGGCTGGGGTCGACAGTGTTGTTTGGCGCTTGGGTCCGACGGCTACCCCGTGTGGGTGCTCGACAGTCTCCTTGTTGGCTGCTAGATCTCGTGCAATCATTTGTTCAATCTTCTCCATCTCTTCTGCTACTATCTACGCAATTTCCTTCTAAACGCATGTTGCAACCTGTCAATTTGTTTTGCCAATCCTCTTCTCTCTCTAGTCCATCTTCCCCTCTACGGCGTCTATCCTGTTATCTCTCAGCATCTAAGAGATCATGTCTTCCATGCTTCCATAGCTTCAACCGCCTTAGATCTCTCTTTTTTCTATCATCTTTCAAGCCTTTTTCTTCTACGTACTTATCAGATTTAGTTTGTCTCAGCATACACAAGAGTGGTTGGGCTCTGATACCAATTATGATTTCTACACTAAACTAAAGTTAAACTAGAATTACGATAAACCCCAAAAGAGTTAAATAAAAGAACATAAATTTTATTCAATCAATTAACCAATACAATGCTCAACTCTATACCTTATTTATAAGATTAACATCTTCTTTTGGCAAGAAATCAAACCCCAACCCTATTTTGGATAATGCCTAACTAATATGGGGCTTTATTATATTTGGCACGATTACAAATAATACTAATTAATTACCTGCTTACGTCAAATCCTAAAGAGAAAAGAAATATAAAAAAGCAAGGAGAGTGGTTTATACTTCTTTCAAATATAAGAATCATCCAATTTCTCCATAAACAAACTAGCGAAAAGGAAATGTAAAGGATATCAAAGTAATTAGTTGTTCCCAACTTCTCTTAAACAGGATGAACAAGTGATTGCCCAAGTAGCTTTTAGTTTTAGTACTCTTAACACATACATTCTCCAATTTATCACTAATATATGTTGTATGCGACCTCTCCATTAAATAATTTCATGCATGTTAGAAATAATTGCAATTTTCAATGGTCTTGCAAAGATTTGATCTTACTGACCGTTTCATGTCAGCAAAACTTCTATAACATTATGGCATCAACATCCACATTACTATGTTACTGGGGCGATGCCCAAGACGCTCAACCACAAACACCAAGTTACTAATCACAGCAGAAGATGTCTTCTTTATATGTTTAGTGACAGCATCCGTCAGAGGTGTTTTCCTGATTTAATAGCATCAAAGTAAAGAAGGAAAACTTGTTCAGCTTGATCTCGACACGTGTATTTAAAATAAGTAACCAATATATCAGTAGCAAACAATTTCTGTGGAAACTACTTGCATAATTTTCTTTGGTAATTCAGTTTCATGATTATAATTTACGTAGCAAAATGTATGTTCCTACCTTCCAGTAAGAACTTTTGATCATGATCAGCAAATATCCAATAATCTTTGGACAAGGATCAAGTAAGTTCTTCCTGCCAGTGGCTGAACTTTGACATGGTAATACCATACCTCAAGTAAAGCATATACATATACATCGTCATACAATTTTCAGATATCTAGGCAACTAATATAGAAAAATTAATAAGATATACAATACTGTGCTCAACAACCATCCAAAAAGGGCACTATAAAAGAGAGGCCTAACACAACAAGCATCTGTCAGTACTATACAACACATTAAGAGAAGGTGGAATGATAAAACTTACACTCCTGCTATATGTGGCTGGAATAGTATCTCTCCTGTTTGAAAGCGCTCTTTTGAGAGAGTAAACCATCCTTCTCCTGGAACTTCAAATGATGCTTGTGTATCTTTAAATAGCTCTCCTTCATAATCCAAGGCAACATAGCATAGTTTCTGTATAACAATCAGGGCATCATATCATCCTCTAATAGCATAGGATACGGGAGTGGTATTACTTGACATTTGCATTTTTTTAATGAATTTCAAACATTTATTTTAGTAGATCAACAGAACCAAAGTTGTCAGTGCACTACCATTGTGTTCTTGTGCTTGTATCAAATTCAAGCTCCTGCGGAGCAACTACTGACTTAACTAATGAAAGGAAGAGTAAAAGCTTTAGGTATCATATACAGAACACCTGAGGATTAGGAGTTGAGGAAATCCCAGAATGCATGTATGAAGTCCTGAGCTTGTATAGATATTATTCATTTTAGATATGGAAGCATATGGCAATGCTTCTCATTGACCAAATGAATGGCCATATGCCACATAAACATGTATTCATTTACATAAAAGATGACCTTACAGATATCTTAAAGAAAAATTCATATGGCCATATGCGATAAAGAGGCAATGACATGGACACATGCACATTATAGACATATTTTAGACATGAGGCCTTTCCTTGTAGAGAAAAACCTTTCAAGAAATTGTATTCTTGGCGAGGCTTTTAAGGTCTGTCGCATACTTGGAATCCTCGCATCTAGTTAAAACTGTAAAGGGAAAAGCATAAAGCACCAAGCATGCATACCTCTTTCAATGACCGAACAGTGTATAAAGACTCAAAACGGATATTTTTCTGTTGCATGAGCTCCCTAAGAAATTCTGTAAGTTTAAGGGCTCCCAATCCTAAAATTTCCACACCCACCTCCCGCATTACTTTACCTCGTAAAACTGCCAAACGCAGAAGCAAATGTTAAAGGCAAAATCATTGACAATGAACAGAAACGACAGATTATATTTGTGTGTGCGTGTGTAGGATTTGTTAACTAATTTCCTGCTAGAATCCTGTTGGGCGAGGATTCCATTTCAACTTACAGCCCTTCCTAATCTTCTAAAATGGTTCCTGGAAATCATCGTGTTAGGACACCCCTCGGTGTTACGGGTGTCATGTATCGTATAGCAAGTTCACTAACCCTCTTTGTTATGGGTGTCGATGATGCATAGACACAGTTATGCGCGTCGTAGTGGACACAGACGCGACATGCCGATTCGGCAATTTTTGAAAAACTAGGATATGGTGACATGGCATACATCGTACCTTTGTTTCAATCAGATCATATGCATCTCAATAAAGAAAGAGTTTAAATGGAAAAGAACAAGAAATATGAAATGAAACACAAAGAATGCATTCATCTCTCTTTTGCAAGTAGGAAAAAAGTAGAAAAGAATATGAAGAAAGAAAAAGGAGTATAAAAGTGGAGAAGAAGATGGTGTGGAAAAAAACAAATAAGAGTAAAGAAGCAAATGAGAGAATAATAAACAAAGATTAAAAAGAAGCATAGACTTTAGTGGCTTTTCATCGCCCTTTCTATCTCGACTCTTAAATCACAATTGAAGTTTCTCACTTCAGATGGACTAACGACCTTCAACTTAGGTGGTTATTTAAATCCCACATAAAAATAAAATAAAGTTTGTTGCCGAGTCTTAACTCTTAATTGTGCCTGACCAAGTTTTGGGTATGTCAGAGGCGTATTTGACATGTTACCACATTGACCACGTGTCTTGACCCTGCCGACACGTTGACCATGTATTGAAGGCTTGTCGAGTGAGTCGGTGTCAGATACACAGGTATGGCAAAATTCCCAAAGAGTCTATGCATCCTTGATTGTCATGTACCACTAGACACGCCTAGGTCACAAAGTGTTTGTGGACTGCTTCTCTCGAGCTCCAACTTGAACAAACATTTTAAAATTCATTTCTAGAATTTTCTGAAAGTTTCATCTTGACTGGAAGGGTAGAAGAGCTTAAATCAAACATTACACAATACATTTTGAAGTGTATCTTGAAGATTACTCAGTGAATCAAGCTGAAACATATGTAATTTTTATATTGTTCCACACATTTGTTCTAAATTTTAGCTTAAACGGAGAGTAGAGAATATAGCATAATATATAATATTTGCACAAAATGGGGAGTTCCTACCGACAACTATTAAAAATCTCCATTGATTTTTTGTGAACATGATTTTTTTGCATAGGGATCACTCTCTAAAAAAATAATGACAATAGGAATTATTATTTTATAATAAACTGAGGACTTGGTATTTTAGAATGGACCATCTTAGGTAGAGCTAATTATAAGTACTTCATGTCAAAAGAAATATTTGCATTTGCATGGGTCAATAGAGTTTTACAAAATTTTTGCAAATCTAAAATCTTTGTGTTGGTGCATATAAAATGTGCTTGTTTTTACAAGTCAAATTTTTTCTACAAACTGCCAGTTTTGCATGCACGCACAGTGGCGAACTCAAGATTTTAGTCAAAGAGGGCGAAGTGACAAATAATTATTAGATAATAATAGTAGTTATCAAGGGCAGAGGAAAAAAAAAATTTCCTACCCGAGATAGTAATTAATAAAAAAAAATACAATTATCAAAATACACTGCATATACCAAATTTAATATAGTGTAGTCCAATTTTAAGCCAAAATAAGGTCACAATATCGATAACCTTAGTAGCGACAAATGAGCGTAATAACTAGAATATATAACTAAAATCACAAAATAATTAAGATAAGTATCTAGTTGAAGCTTAAAAAATATGAAATTTGCAAACATAATAAGATCCTAATACAATTTCATAGAAAAAATGGTTTATGTGAACCTCAAATTTTGTATGAGTTGGCAAATGGTATATATTTTCATTGAATTATATAATTATTATTTTAAATATTAATTTCAAAAAGATTTTGGAGGTTGGTCAATAGCCATAAAAAAATCATACGCTCCAAAAGGACCAAAAATAATTTTTTATTAAACAACAAATTTTTAATGTTTGCAATTACTAATAACATATTGTATTATACATTATATAATTGATTTTTGTAAAGCTAAATATTTATTTAAAATATTTTGAAAGTTGGGGGAGGGGGGCTCGCCTTTTAGTAGATCAGCCCATGTGCACGCAAGCATGTTGTATTAGTGAAGTGAATGGATAAATAAATTTCAACGGATATCCAGAAATTATAAAACATTTATGACTCTTGAGCACACAATACACTATCTAGAAGCAAGAAAAGTTGATGACAAGTTTCAATTTGAAGTAGTGTAGTCAAGGCGACTGCCTAGGCGCGCCTCAAGGCGTTTTTACAAAATTTCGCCTCAAAGTGAAGCAATGCGATGAGGTGAAATGAGGCGTCCGCCTCAACCCAAAAATTGATTGTAGCCAGCCCATTTGCAGCCTGATTGCAACAAAAAATGTTACAACCCACTCTATAATAATTTTTTATATTTCTTGGTGTAATATTTGATCAATTTGATAAAAACAAGATAAAACGTTTTTAAGTTTTGATAAATTTATCACACGTTTTATATTATTTTTTTAGAAAACATACCATGTTTTGATCAATATGTGATCAACATCAATCTTGATTTTTCATAGCTTAGTTCAATGATTTTTATGCTTTTGGAATACCAATAATGATTATACTTGTGAATTTTTACAAACAATTTCATCTTACAAATATTCAATATTTTCAAGTTTATATTCTTTTAAGATTATTGATTTTTAATGATTTAGTGAATGTTCGCAAGTTATTTGAAACTTATGTAATGCATCTTTTCGCTATGCTATGCAACTTTATTATATTTTCATTTTGATTCTAGGTAGTTGCGTCACTTTTTGTACATATTTGCTTATGATACTTATTAAAATGATAATGTATACTACTATGCTGATATGTTTCAATTTATTATAAAAAATATTTTGATTCTAGGTAGTTCTGTCACTTTTTGTATATATTTGCTTATGATACTTATCAAAATGATGATGTATACTACTATGCTAATATGTTTCAATTTATTATAAAAAAATCTTTAAAAAATGTTAAGACTGCCTTGCCTCAATGCCTTAACTACAATGGTTTGAAGCGTCATCAAAGTGTTCCCAACTTCCCAACTGAGCATTATGATTAGGAATAATCACTTGGAAACCAAGATGAATGGTATGTTTTCTTTGTCCTTTTTGCTTTACCTTTGGCAGGTAAGTGATGGAGCAAGATCAGTCTGTGGCAGTACTCTGAACAAGTGTCCACAAAGGTGTCCTTGAGATTAAGGTTTTATTCCATCTTGACCTACTCCAAGGAGCTTACTGCTCAACTTCAGAAAGATAATATAAGATAAACAACAAATAAAGATATCTTAAAATCAGAAGCAAAAAATAAATCACCATAACAAGTAACAACTTACTTGGGACTATGGATGTGACATGAAATCCAATATTTAAAACGATGCCTGAAACTCTTCTTGCAGCAAATAAAGCCAAGGTTGCCTATGCATTACACAATATTCCAAAGGTGATTAATGATAATGGGAAATAGTAGCAAAATTCATCTGCATGAAGAAAACAAGAACAAGGACAAATTACATAGTACGTCTTACTTGATTAATAGTACAAACGGCAGGTACATTCATGTCAAAAAGGACTGAGTAGATAGTTTCTTTCAGTCGCCTTCGAGCAGCTTTAGCTGTTTCAGTATCTAGGGAAGAAATGAGCAATAGCATATCAATTTAGTTGAAACAAGAATTAAAATTGACTCCATGGACCACCTATAAAACTGACAACAACACCAAGAAGAATTGGTTTATTTAATCCAGCCCGATAACAAAATCTAGCAGCACTGTTGTAGAATTATTAATTAGGTTTAGGTTTAGATTTATTAATTAAATTAGTTGTAGAATTCATTATTTGGTATTAGAGTTGATGCACTTGAATTCATGGATTCGATTTGAAGAAGAAGATTGAAGAGAAATAAGAGTGAAAAGAAGAAATAAAGCTTGACTGAAGATTGTTGAAGGAAAACAAATTAAGGTTGACACTGTTCATCAGTATTGTTCATCTAAAATTATTTACACCCCATAAACATTCAAAGCACCCGAGCAGTGAAAAAAATAAAAAATGAGTGACCATATTATTTCCAATATCCATACCCCTATTATCCCTATCCATATTATTCCCCCATCCCCATACCAATATCAATATAGCCCAAGCTCACTTCCAATCCAATACCCCACAGTGCTCAATACCCATAACCAGTTTTACTATCCAAACCACAATACATTTATGTCCCCTTTTACTCCCAACTTGAGTCTGTTTCCCCTACACTGCCTCTTTCACTAGTTAATGATGTACTCCGACTACTAATCACACTACGCCACTAGTTGAGCCGAACCGGAAAATTTTTGGAGAGATTCAATAGAAACAAGAGAATGAGAAGAAGCAAGGGCAGATGAGAGGTATCGGCACATAACCAAGATATTTGTAGATAGGATGAGAACGCTTCAAGAAATTTTGGAGAAAGACGCACTTGAACAAATTCGGAAAGAGCAAGTCGAGTCATTTTGTTTGTCAGAGTCCCTCCAGCTCTTTGAGGAAGTTAAGGACATTGTCACACGTGCTCGATTTTCAAAATGTAGGTCATTCAACTTCTATGGCTTCTTTCCCATTTTTGAGTAAACAGAGGATGTTCATACAGAGGTAAAAAGAATGAGTGACGATGATTGTGTTGATATATATTGGAAAATTGTGACATGAGCTTATGCGGATGAGTCCTCAGCTCTAATGCATCGACTCTCCGAAAAACCCCTGTATCATGTGTCAAATACGTGTCGGACACGAACACGCGCTCGACACATGGTTAACGGTCAAAATTCGTTAACAGACACCGACACGGCCCGGACACGGTCCAAACTCAGTCCAGACTCGGGGTTAATCCTCAGCTTCTCTTCGATTCGTTCAAACCCTAAAAAATAAATTACAGAAAGAGGGATTGATCGACAGAGAGAAGAGATCGATCGACACGAGAGAGAGGGGGAGAGAGGGAGAGATCGATCGACATGATTCGACAGAGAGTCTCCTCCTCCATTTCTTGTAATGTTGTGGAGAGTCTCCTCCTTCACCATCACCGTCTCGCTCTCTCTCGACTATTTTGGCGAACTCGAAGAGCTGCGTTAGGCTTCTCTTGTGCATGTAGTAAGCTGACACCGCGACGAACGACGCCCTGACTAGCGCGGCCATCACCAGATGCAGTGAGTACGAAAACATTCTTCTTCTTCTTAGCTTCTTTTGCGTGTTCTATGTTCGAAGAAATGTCTTTGATAGAGATGAGGGAGTATTTATAAGGGAGTATTTGACACGTGTTCTCTTGCGTGTTCTCTTTTCGAGTGGTAAGTAGCTTTGTTGTTTCTCTCTCACACCTACTGTTTCTCTCTCTCTCAAGTCTCAATCTCAATTTCAAGATAAACCCACCTTTTGTTGATGGCACGTGCACATGCTCCCAATATTAACGAAGGAATGGAGATTTTGAGATATATTTAGGGTTGTGATGCATTTGTAATTTTGAATGAATGAATTTAAATGTTTTATTGATATGTTTGGATTGTTTAATAGTATTATTTATGATTTTACGTCTATATGAGTTACAAAAAAAAATATTAAAAAAATAAGTTTGACTGTGTCGCCGAGTCTTATTTTTTAAAAAATTGCCGAGTTGCCGTGTCGTATCCGTGTCCGACACGACACGCATATCCGAGTCTGTGCATCATTGGCCCTCAGCAAGTTTGTTCCAGATTATTGTTCTTTGAGTCATTTTGCAACTTTTCTGAGTTGTTACTATTTATGGCAAGTGTTTTTCGTGGCAGGGTTCAAGGCCAAGTACGTCACATTCACTTCTCCTTATGTTCCGTAACCGATTCCTTGTGTTCTTCGGACTTCTTCGGCTTCAAACTCGAGGACGGTGATGATCAACCCTGGGATGATGATATAATGTAAGATTTAGTTTAGTTATTGGGTCAGGCCTAAACAAGCCCATGATAGAATAAGTAGAGATTAGGGCTCCAAATAACATTTAGGGATAAAATGCTTTTTTAAGCTAGATTTATTATAAATAGAGCCAATACGTCATTGCTTGATTGATGAATTGTGTTTATTTATTAGTTTGATAGTTTTAGATTTAGATTAATTAGATTAATTGTAGACTTTATTAAGAACATATGAGTAAAAAAATGTATAACCAGAACAAGTATTAGTGTAATGTAGGAAAGTATTCTTGTATTGACAAGTCTATTAGTTAACGTATCCGACACCAAACACATGCCGATGTTTTTGTTATATAGGTTTTCCCCTTACTCCATCATCAATCTTAATCTCATAATTAAACAAAGACTTCATGTTTAAGGTAGCTTTTCAGACAGCATAGGCGTGCAACTCAGCCATGCAAGGTGGGTTAGGGTCGGGCAAGGTCCAACCCGAACATCCCCGCCCCTAAAAAAATTAATTTTGAGTTGGACCGAGTCATCTGGTGAGCTAAAATGTTTGTGTTGTCCCTCATAAGTCGCTCCTCAAGCCAAAAGGCAATTGTGTAGACCCCTTAAGATGATGACATGGAGCAACTATGAACATAAATAGCGAGGAAAGCATTAATGCAAATGAATAACATAAAATTAAGAGTATTAATCAGACGATGATAACAATGATCATAACAATGTTTACATAGACGAACACAAGAATATTGAAGAGTTACTCAACAACAAAACACGACTACATTCATTTATCAATAGTGGAGCATCATGAAGCATAAATGGTGGAGGTAGTGGGGTTTTGAGGAAAGGTGGAGAATGAACCTAGACATTCTTTTGTGTATTAAAGACTGTAAATATGGAGCATGGAGGTACATGAAAGGGAGCAAATTCACACGGCGTGACAAGCAAGTCATTCAAAATATTGTATCTAGAGATTGTACTAAAAATTTCTCTATAGTGAAACAACTCCACAAGTTTCAGGGAACCTCGTTAGCAAATATGTTGTCTCTAATATCGACATTTTTTTATTTGTTCTTACATTTTATTTATTATTAATCAATTATTTTATTCAACCAATGTAGGCTTATTCACATAATTTCTATAAATGTCAGGGTGTATAACAACGAATTCTCATTCAAAAAATTTCACTTATTCATAATACAATGTAAGCTTGAAGGCTATTTATTCA
Source organism: Berberis thunbergii (assembly GCA_003290165.1). Taxonomy (NCBI): domain Eukaryota; kingdom Viridiplantae; phylum Streptophyta; class Magnoliopsida; order Ranunculales; family Berberidaceae; genus Berberis; species Berberis thunbergii. The sequence continues at coordinate 337,746 of QNQO01000969.1, forward strand.
GGTTGATAAAACCCCAACCTGAATTTTGACGAGTTTGATTTTCTCGACCCATGGGATTTCGAATTCCATATTGACATTAGACAATTGGCCAAATTTTTGTGTTGGCCCTTCCAAATGCACCCTTAATTACCGAGATCTTCAGTTGTAATGATAAGGATAATTCACTGCCAAATGCCAACAAGTTCATCCTATTTGGCATGTCACTGAAAACATTTGACAGGACTAAAGTGGTGTTTTCTCACCCCACCTAATGCCATATCTTTCCATAGAAAAGCCCCTATAATTTCAGTTAGAAGCCCCATTAAACAAATAAAAAAACAAAAAAGAACACACACACACACAAGCAACAGAATTTTTTTGGAGTGGGCAAATGATGACTTACCTTCATAATGACAGATCGGGACAGACACAATAATCGGATATTTTGATGGTTTCACCTGCATTCTGAGAGGTGATACTGTCAGCATCTCACCATGAAAAGACTTGAATCTCAAAGATCTTACACGTTATAAGAAGATTTCTACTGTCTGATTTATGTATAATAACAATGTGTGTAGCTAAGTTTATAGAGTAATTGTTTCAACTATCAACTTGATAATGCAACCGAAGTTGTGGGATGTAAAAATGCATCGGTAGGGGAGCATTCCGCTTGAGAGGGAAGCACTTGCATGAGCAGGTGTGGACGAGGCGGAAGAGAGAATGTCAGCTTGAGTAATGCAAACATTGGTGAAAATCCAATGCCCCAAAAACCTAAGGATTCCTCCGCAAGGTTGATCCATAGAGGGTGAGTCAAGGCCTAAGATCAGGCCGAAAGGCGTAGTCGATGGACAACAGGTGAATATTCCTGTACTACCCCTTGTTGGTTCCGAGGGTCTGAGGAGACTAGGTTAGCCGAAAGATGGTTATCGGTTCACACAGTTTCAAGTTTCAACCTAACGAGATGCTTGATATGGAACCTAATTCTGATGAAGAGCTGAATAATACCGAACAAAGTGGAGGGAACTAGTGGCATTTCGATGAATATATGGGACATAAACTGGATGGGAAAATCACAGACCTGCTGTAGATAGTGGCAAAGAAGTGTCGAAGCCTCGAATACATTGCAGCCTCAATGTTACCAAATTCCTGCATGCTAAGTAGACTTCAGAATCAATCACAGGTATGGTGATTTTTGCCTTTAAATTATAACCAAAATAGAACCTACAAAACCTTGGATAAGATATAGAATTCTACCAAACTGCGGAACTCACCAGAAATGTTGCAGAACGCCCTGATGGAGAGGCATATTTGCTCCAGCCAAACTTGCAATAGCCAGAGCCTCCTTTAAAACATTAAAGGGGAGGAGGAAGGAGTCAATTTTTTTAAGGGTTTTGCGTTGCTTTACCAGAAGCAATTCCCAAAGTATACAACAAATCATTAAAAGTCCATTAATTGTGTAAAAGCCTTAGTCCTAGAACTTGAGAAATAAATACAACCCGAAATCTAGAAATTGTCAACCTGAGTACTTAGATTAAAGATGAGTATGATTGAAGTATACAAGCATTCCACAGATAAAAGAGATTCAGATGTCTTGCTTCAAATTTGTGATAACTGAATTTAGTGAACAACTATTACTTAGGTGCATAATCTTTGTGTAACTTGGAAAAGGGAGTATAGAAAAGTTGCATAACCTCACCATCAATTATGACAGAACCAGGTAGTTGAGCACGTTGGGTATAGATATGTATGAAAGATAACTGAGCCATCTGATTATAAAAAGTCCTGCAATGGGTAATGAACTGAAGATCATGCGTATGAAGCTAAGAATTAAGAAAGATGAAATTGTAATAAAGAACAGTATAGTGGCCTCACCAAGCAAAATTTTGAAGGTTTACACAAAACTACTCACCCAAAATAACAGCCCACATTAGTATTAGGATATCCATGACTATATCTACACAACTAACAAGTCTTCACCATATCATAAAACTGACCTAGTTACAATCAGTAAACTTAGTTCTCCACCTCACCGAATTTCAAAGAAACTTAGCATTCATCTTTCAAAGTGAAAAGGCCTATGACAATTCATACCACGGATTTTGATGAAGTGCACATCTTGCTCAACTCACTTTCGACATGAAATGAGATATTACCTAGAATTGGAAATAAGCTTTAACTCTTGTTCAAGTTTTTTATATCTAGATAAAGCAGATGAATTGATTTGTTGTATGAATGGACCACCCATACTTTGACTAAAATGGGAGTGATAATCAGTACTCTAAGTTCAGAAAGCCGTTCTTGTAATAACTTCATTAACCCCTATGATCTTTAAACAAATTTACCAATTGAATAAGAAAGAAAATTCACCATCGGCATCAAATGTTTAACCAAAATTCCAGCTGTTGAAAGCGAATCTTTTTTTCGCCTATTAAAAGTCTGGCATGTGACTCGTCCATGCATTAAGCAGTCGTTAGAACATGTTCTTTAAGTAATAAATAGTGATATGAGCACGGATTTTGCATGTGGTATGTTTTCCTTGAATAGTTACTACAAATGTCTGGGTCAGGTATGAGGTGCAGGACACAGTAAGCAACACCGTTACCTTGGCTAAATATGGTAGTTAATTTATACTATGGTGATAACTTAGCACGTCTCAGTACACAATTTATAGAACAATCTTGAGAAGAAGCAAAAGATAATAATTTTGCGAACAAAGTAGTTAAATACGAGAAAACCATATTAACAACGAGTAAAGCAACATTTTTCTATGACAGAGAATGTGTTTGTATCTTCAAACTCTTCACCAGTATTTGTATTGAGGTTATAAAATGTGCAATTTAATACATCCGTAGAAAACTCTGAAATGAATTCTTACGAAAACTCAATATAAGAAGCAACATAAAATTTTGAAATGAGAAAAAATTATTCTTTCAAATCCAATTCAACCACAAGCACGCTGTACCAAATAATCATGAAGAAATTTAATCCAGAATCATCCATTGAATTATATTGGAGGAGAATGCAAGTATATGTAATTGAACTGATTGGTAGTAAACTCACTGAAGAGGATAGCCGGATCGCAAGCTTTTCTCGGCGAAAACAATGGAATCACACGACTCCAGGTTTTGATTCTGAATGAAGAAAATCCACAGGCGATTATCAGAGATATGGATTCTCCAGGATTTGCAAACGAGACTCGCTCTTGCAGCTTCTTTGGGGCCAAGAAGTTTGAGGATTTGAAGAAAAATATCACAAGGTATTTGATCAAATGCCCCCATCGACAATTCAACAACAACTACTTTTGATGATGATGTCTCTCTATCGTGAGAGCTGCTCGATCGACTGCTCGAGACCGAGTCCCAAACCTTCCTCAATAACATCGCCATCGATCAACAACCACTGAACGAACGAACAAGAGACAGTGTGAGTTCTTCTTCAGAGAGAGAGAGAGTCGAGAGAGATGAGGTTATAGTAACTCAACTTTGATGTTCAGTGTTACAACACGTTGCATGAATGGAGAGGGCAGATCCACCGAGGCCACACGTGGCAAGTCATGAGGAGATTTGTTGTGTCAGATGTTGCAATGACTACACATCTCACTCACCAACCCATGGTAAACCATAAAAACGTGACACTGACTCACTCACCCAACACTCTCTGTCGCTATCTCTATCTGTCCAACTTTGCTACAGAGCGAGGGAGGGAGCGAGGGAAAGGGGCGAGGGATGGGTGGTAACCACCCATCTGCCTCGAGATAAGCGCATCAAATTCGAGATATGAAATGGTGCTTATCTTGAGGCGGATGAGTGGCTTCCACCCATCCCTCGCTCCCTCCCTCGTCCCCTCCCTCGACCCCTAGAATTTTCCAACCTCAAAACTCTCATTACTCTTCTTTCCTTTTTATTTTGGGTTAATTGGAATTTTTTCCCATATAAGATATGTCATATCCGGCATTGCTTTCAATTAACATTCATGTTCGTAATCTATCTAACATTTCACATTGGTTTTTTCACTGTTCATGAACAGTGAAATGGGTGTGTTTATCCTACGTGGCAACACTTATCTCTTGGCCACAACTTAAGTGAAACTTGAATAGCCCGATAACTTCCTTTATCTTATCTTCTCTTCACCTTGATACACAGACTTTGTGTTAACTCTGATTCTCACTCTCTGATTCAAGCAATGGAGGCTCTCATGTCTTTCTCTCTTCTCGAAAAGAGGTTTGTCTCACACCTTTTGACTGCAATTTGATTCATTAGTTGAACCTATTAAGTTGTTTAGGGTTAACTCTCCATCTCTCTCTCTCATCTCTTTATTCAATTTGGGTTCAGTTTTCACCTCTATACCAATTCAGGGTATAATTTTTCAAATTTTCTTTAGTTGGTGGGTTGGATAGGTTGAGGATGGTGGATTAATTTCTTAGAAGGTGGGTTTAGGTTGCAATTCATTGCTTGGTCCCATATGGTGAGTACTGGAGGAATCTGAGGAGAATCTCAGCTACCCATATGTTGAAGTTAAGAAAGTGTTGCATTTTGGGTCTTTGAACAATGTGATGATGAGTGTTTTTGGAAGGAGTTACGAGTTTAATGAAATCAATGGGGGTGATGCAGCAGAGCTTGAGGAGTTGGTGAGTGAAGGGTATGAGTTGCTTGGGATCTTTAACTGGAGTGAGGAAGAGATGCAGAAGCTTGGCTTATAAAGTGAATGTGTTTGTTGGGAAGATTATTAATGAACATAAGTTGAAGAGGATTACTGCTGGTGCTGAAGAGACTGTTGGGGACTTTGTTCGACTCTCAGATGACTTTGAAAGAGATGAACCATGGTCCCTTTCAATTTGAATGGTTTTTTGAAAGATTATTAATGACTTTGGAAGATTATACATTGTAATGTAGTAGTGGGATTTTTGAAATTGGGTTGTCATTGTGGCTGCAAACATACACCTACTAGCCACTAGCACAAGCGTAAGCAAATTTCGTCAACATTTGGTCTGACATTTTAGGGCTCTTATTGCTGATTTTTCTTCTCAACATTTTGTCACCTTTCATGGAAAATGTCGAAGTCTTTTTTATTTTCCATCAGTTTCTTTCAAAATTGTGGATCGCTAGGATGTACGCATCTTCCATATATTGAAAAACTTCTTTTGGATCAATCAAATATTTTATTTTGTAATATGGTTTAAATGTTGGCGTGATAGAGCTAACTCTAAAAAAATTACCAAAGTTCATGGTTCGTATATGTTGTATGTATGCCTCAGCTTTTACAATCGAATTCCATGTAGTTTAATTTTGAAAAATACATGACTTAGGCCTTTTCACTTAAACCCAGGAATAGTGTATAAATTTATTGTAAAACAATAGTAATAAATAATTTTATTTGATGATTGTAAATGTGCTAATGAACTATATATAGTACATGAAAATAGGAGTGATTGTGCAGTAGTGTCAACGGCACGGGTAATATACTAGTTTTATACAGTTCGGATAGACTGCCTAGTTACTGTCGGGGGGCTCAAATATAATTTTGCCCCTCAGGTAGCAAATCCCCAGGCTGTCTAGAATTTGGGATTTTTTTTTCCAAGCGGCTAACAGTCAACGAGTCTTGATTATTTATTTTCAAAATAGATTGTTAAAATACTCTTGAGAAATCAACTGCTGATATTGAATATTTTGTATCTCGAACATGTCATATCGAGAAAAATCATAAGGCCCAAATGAAATGGTATCTCGAGAAAAATTTAACAGTTGATTTTAAAAATCTTTCATCTTAAATAACTCATCTAAAGTAAATCTAACGATCCAAATTTAATTATGCATGCATCTCAAGAAAAAACCTAACGATTTAGTGCGCATCTCGAATAAATATAGTGATTTGACACGCATTGCGAAGAAATATGACGCTCCAACACACATCTCGAGCAAGAATCTAACATAGCATGCATCTCGATGAGGATGGCTCAAGGCACATCTCGAGAAAAAATCCAACAGTTTGACACACCTCTCAAGAAAATCTGAAGTTTAAATAAATTGCCCCCATATAATAAATTATTGGCAATAACTTAACCCTATAAAATAAATTTGAATTTAATTTTGCCCCATGAAACAGAACTGACCCTAAAAATGATCAAGAAAATTTTGATTATCTTCATCATCTTCCCTCCCCTTCCTCCCCCCTTCTTCCTCCTCTATCTTGTAGTCTCGCCACCACCTCCCTCTTCATCCCCCCTCATCTTCCCCATTCCTCCACTTCTTCCTTCCTCCTCATTCCCTCTCATTTCTCATCTGTTTCACAATACCTATAATAAAGTTAGGACTTCATTCCTTATTCTTCCTCTTTCCTTCTCCTCCCTCCTTCTTCATCTCTTAGGTATGTTATGTTTTAGGGAGCAAAATAAAATTCAAATTTATTTCAGGGGGCAAAATTAAATTAAAATTTATTCAAATTTTAGATTTTTCTTGAGATGCACGCAAGAATAAAATTGAAAACGTCTGATTTTCTCGAGAGACGTGCCAAGTGTGTAATCTGCTGTGTGGTGGTTATTTTTTTGTTTGTTATCTTTCTCCTCTTGAATCTATTATCTTCCCTTTGTTGTTCTTCTTTAGTAACCCTAAACCTAAAGGAATGAATGAGAAAACAAAAGACCTTAAAGTACTTCAAAATTCTGATGAATTGATTAAAATCAAGAGATTAGTCTAGAGATGCATATGTGAGAGACAAATTTAGATGCTAAAATACTATATACATCAGTGAATTTATATGGGCATCCAAATATTGCAATCATAAAATAAGAATATTAAAATTATTAATAATAAATATTGAAAAATCAGCTCGGAACGCGATGAGATTGACAGGATTGAAAATCTTCATCCCATCCTATTCTAGATCGGGACGGGATCGAGATGGAATTGATCAATTCCATTAAGACCCGAAAGAATCGAGACGGGATGGGATGAGATCGGGATCACGGGATGGGATGCCCACCCCTAATTGATGGGTGCGATGGAGGTGACGAAAGGGGTCGGCTGAGATGTGGTATGTGACTGGGTTTGATGATGGTGGTGGTTTGTTGGCTATGATGGCGAGGATGGGCGTGTGCGAGATTGTGAATGGATAGGTGATGGCTTGTTGTGGTTGCAAGCAGCGAGGCGTGATTGCGATGAGGGATTATCTCTCCAAAGTCAGGTATTTCCTTTTATAATTGTGTTCTTTAGGTTTCCTTATTTGTGTAGTTTCGTTTTGCAATAAGTTTTCCTAATTCAAACCAATTTGCACCACTTAGTTTCTATTTTGGAATCTTATTATTGAAAACCTACACAAACACGAAAATAACAATTAATAGCATAATTAATAAGAAATAGCCAAAATTATATATAGAAATATGGTACAAAAATAGCATAATTATGCTCATATCAGTGGGATTACTAGCTCATTGCAACTCGGACCCGACTGTCTGAATTTTGCCAATGACGGGCTTACCTTGATTTCTGCCTTGCTGGATTGAGGGTGCAATCGGGATTGCTTCGTTATGTAGATGAGATAATTATGACACGTGTACAATGTTAATCAAATGACGGTTTGGTGTATCATCAATTAGTAATCTAATTAAGCTTCTACCTTTTTAAGGGTATTCTCACTAGTAGATGCAGCACAACACTTGACCATGGTGTGGCTACTATTGGATATGACATTGAGAATGACAAAGATTAATGGATTGTGATGAACTCATGGGGAGGCAACTGGGGAGAGAGTGGTTACTTTAGGATGGAGCATAATGTAAAGGGCTTTAAAATCGAAAAAGCGCAGTATTCTAAAAATCGTGAGGAAGTTCAATGGGAATGTGAAGCTTGGTACTTTTTTTAGGATTGATTGAGGAAACAAGGAAGAGTTGAGTGCTTGCAAAGTTGGTGGAGAGTTAGTTGGAAAAATAAGTAATTGGTAAGGAATGAAGATTTTTAGATGGGTGAGTATAGCTACTAGTATTATATAGTTGAATTTTAGTGTATAAAGTCAATAGACATGGACATCATTTGCATTCGAGTGAGGCTAGAGAGCGAGGAAACGGGCGAGGGGAGGGAGGTGGCGGGGTGAGAGCCGTCCACCCCGCTCGGGATGCGTGCCGCAATTTTTGGAACAGGCAACAAATAATTTGTGATGAATATGTATTCCAAAAATGCAATTCATTATTAGTTTAGTTGATATTAAGTGATGCATTGTAAAACTTGCTCAACTTCATAGGACCGGTAATTTGATTGGACTCTGCCATTCTAAATACAAGGTAGGTAAAAAATGATGTTATATCTTATAACACAATGCATTCAACTCCAAAAATAAAAATATAAAGATAAAAATTTCCGGATCTCCATAAAATAAAGCAAAAAAATACAGAAATTCTCATGATTAGGTTTTTAGGCAAACAAACATTCACAATAAGAACTAGAATCTAATTCCCTAGACAACCAAACAACAAAGTTGGCAAAGTTTATGGCATGAAAGTTCGTGGCATGGGATGTCATGGAATGAGATTCCAATTGCCAATGGTAGTTTGATTGTGGTGGTTTAACCCACATGTCTTGGGTTCTACATCCAACTGCGGCATGCTTGCCTTTAAAAAAAATAAAAAAATAAAATAAAATTGGGATTCCAATTCCTCCATCTTAGGCTTCTATAAAACTAAACACACCCTAAATATTATTGTGTACAACAATTCATGTCAAACCCATTGGAGTGTCACGCCTAGTCCAACTCATGTACATGTCGTTGGCAAACAAGAAATTCAAGCTCATCTCCACCAAAAAGAAAAAAACAAATTTGAACATTTTGTATTGTTACTTATTGCGCGCATTTACGTCATAATCGTTTACATCCATCCAAAAATACTCTTTTGGCTTCTTAAACACTTCTTCCTGGGCATTTGTTTGTTTTGTAGTTATTTATAATATAAATAAATAAAAACCATGATCATAATCTCATAGAGTTCTAGAATGGAAGTGCAAAGCCTCCAACCTTTGACTTCATCGAGCTTACAAAGCAAGTCAATTTTTTTGTGCGATGAGATATATGTGTCAATAAAGTATGATTCTCATGCATATATATATATATATTGTTTTTTCTTTGTTTTTAAGCAGTGGAAGAATCTCATAGCCATTTGTTTGTCAAATTATAATATTGTCTTATTTGTTCATGATGTGCGAAACTCTCACACCAATTCTGCCCATGTTTTTTTTGTCCTACCTTGTATACAATATATTCCTATATTGTCAATTCAAAAAAATTATTCGCTATTTCATAACTACAACTATACTTTTCGCTCGTCCGTTCCATTACAAGTTAGAGATTTTGAGATATTTATTTTCAATATTTTTGTTCAAAAATTCTAAATGTCGAGGAAGTGGGCAAGGAAACCAGCGAGAAAAAGGAAGTGGCGGGGGGTGAACCATTCACCCTCCTTGAGATGTGTGTCCACTTTTTTGGCGCATGCATCACCCCCCGCCACCTCCTTTTCCTCGTTGATTTCCTCGTCACGTAGAATCACTCATTTTTGTTAGAGTGTCTTTCTAAAATGGATGATAAATTGCGATTGTAGCCTTTAGTAATAAGACTAACGGTAACTGAATAATAAGTATAATATATGGATTGTTGAATATCACTTTAGATAATGATTTGCAATGGTATCACTATTGTTGATGACAATGGTTAGGTTGATGCTATGGGCTCGCGACAATTATCCGACCACTTGTTTGGGTGGGGTGCCTAGACTACATTTGTGGGTGCAAATATCATCTGTGCCAACCTTTTTGTGATCATCCGCACACGTCCCGTCGCGTCCAATTCATTCATCCTCTCGCTGGTGTTTGGTCGAGCCGACTTCCAAGGGAGAGCAATATACATAAATAAATACCAGTAAAACCTCATTGTGTTTTAGTCACCGATTCTTCCCTCCGTCGTAATTGCCCGTATCCCTTTAGGGTTTCTGTTATGTTTTCAATTGATCTGAAATCAATCAATCTTTTCAATCCAGATCATCAGATTACGGGATCGACAGATCCTTTTCTCCGCTCCCCAATTTTTCTCCGGGAAATAAAACAGGTAAGAAAAATCTTTACAATTTGTTCAATCACATGGATTTGGTTTCATTTCCAATTAGAATTCATAAATTTAATGTCTTGATGATGGATTGAAGATACCCTTTTAGTTTCGAAAGGGGACTTAGACGTTTGATGGAATGTTTGCTTAATTCCCTTTAACCGGAAGAAAAAAAAAATTCAAAAAAAAAACATTGCGAAATTCAGTCTGGGTTGATCCATTGTATGTCCTTTTGAGGTATCTGCTTGTTGTTACTGTAAAAGCTCAAATTTTTGGAATTGGAAGTATCTCCTTTGCACCCTTTGATTGTTCAGTTTTGTAATAATCTCATGCCAAGTTCCGATGGGCGCATATATTCTGTGGGGTTTTGGTTTTTAAAGTTTAATTGGGACTGATTGGAGTGATTTTCTCATTTTAGTGAGTATCATGTGTATAAACTTGCACTTTATTTAGTCGTGTAGGTTACTCTGTCAAGGCTAAATTCTTCTTTTAACATTTGGATCCATTTTTCAATTTAATAGGATCAGGTTTGTGAATTGTAACATTGGTGTCTCCAAATTTTTTGAATAATCGAAACTTATATTCATTCACTTGAGATTTGTAAGGTTTGAGCTTTTAGCCCATTATCTGGTTGTGTCTTAGACTTGAACTTGATTTGATCTTCACTAATGCTAACTGAAACATGAATTTGTATGTTAATTGGTTATTTTTTTGGAATGATATTGTCATAGGTGTATATTTGCTGCACAGAACATGGCACAGTATCTAGTGGACAACATCGACTATATGGGAGATGATTTTGCCATGGAAGATGGAGATGACGACATGGAGGATGAGTTTCTAGCTAGAGGAATGGATGATTCGGAGTCGGATGATGATGAATATGACCATATGGTATGTTATTTTACTTATCGTGTTGGCTATAACCCTTTATGCATCAAATAACAGAATTCGTTTCTTGAAGATGCGAAATGTAGTTCTTATTTATTTGTTTGTCCAGTATTTGGAACACAATTTCAAGTTTAAAACTTATTGATGAACTATTTGACCGTCTGTGTAGAGTTCTAAGATCACAGATACTTCTTCCTCACAAGCTAGAAAAGGCAAGGATATTCAAGGGATTCCTTGGGAGGGGCTCAACATCACACGTGAGAAGTATAGACAGACTAGACTAGAGCAGTATAAGAACTATGAAAATGTCCCCCAATCTGGAGAAGCATCAGAAAAGGTTGGCCTATTATACTTTGGAAATTATTTGTTTTATTTTTAGACTTTAATAATAATGGTTGTGATTATTTTTAACTGAACAATTTTTCTGCTTGTAACTAGCAATGCAAAACCACCAAGAAAGGAGGGATATATTATGAGTTTCAGCGCAATTCAAGATCTGTGAAATCAACTATCCTTCATTTCCAGGTAAGCTACCAGCAAGCTTCTACTAGCGTCTTTAATAGGGAATGGAATGATGCTAATGTAATAGAGATATCTGAGACTCGGAGGTTAGGCATTCAATTAGATGAATCTGGATATGTGCTTTAAACACTAGTGTCTGGTTCATGCTAGAAGACTAAGTTGTCATTTCCTTACGGATCTTCACCAGAAAATGTAGTAATTTTTCCATGGTAACAACTCCTGATTTATTTTTTATTTTTATTTTTATTTATTTATTTTGATAGTTGTTACTGCAAAAAGTTGTGAAGTAAGTCTAGTGTATAGGAGGTGTGTCCGACGCGTTGACACTTGCCAACACGTTGATCAAGTGTCTGATGCGTGTCGAGCTAATGTCGGATACAAATACAACAAGTCTTCGAAGAGTCCGTGTTTCCTTGTTCACAACCAAAGTTGAACACTAGATATTTTGTCTTCGAACGACTAATTCTAGAACCATTACTTTCTAATGCCTTCCACCACTTTTCTAATTTCTGACCTAAATCTTTACTCATCTCATCAATTAAGACAATATCATCTGAAAACAACATGCACCAAGGTACATCTTCTTGAAGAGGTCTCGTCAACTACATTCTATGTTCACATTCTAGAAAAATTACATTGTACTATATCAATATTATATAAAATATATCGTACCTAAGTACCTTACTGAATTAAAGTAATACACGAATTGCACCCCAAATAGTGTGCCAACTTTTCCTATCCCTTCGAATTCCGCACCATGGAAACCAGCGTACCCTAATTCTGTTCCCTTTCTGCATACCCTTTCATTCCCTGTACCAGGCAATCCTGATCCTGACCACTATCGTCTCTCTTCCTTAGTTTCCTATCCTCTATCCTATTATTGGGCAAATGGGGGTTTCTCTTCTTTTTTTTTTTTTTTTTTGGAAGTTGAGCTGGGTTTGTATAGGATCCCATAACCTATCCACGAGGTGCGACCTACTGGTCAACACCACCCGAAAGAAACGATGCCGCCGGCGGGTCTCGAAGCAAGGACGTGGGGACTAATCCCACACCTCCTTAACCACTCGACCATAACCCCTTTGGCAATGGGGTTTCTCTTCTATTTCTCTTATCCACTTAAACACAAGTAAATAAATGATTGGAATCTGATTGGTTTTTATTAAGCAATTGGCTGATTTTTATCGATATATGAATCAAATTTTATAGATCAGTGAAACCAGATGCACATTCACATGTATTAATCGATCCATTGTTCTCCATTTACAGTTTATTTGTATTGTTGGAATCCAGTATCATGTAAGGCGTGAGAAGATAAGTGCAAACTAGACATCCTCCTTGCTTCCCGTTTCCAAGCAATAGGCATCATTCAAACTTTACTGGTTAAATTGTTTTATGACAAAATTTGTGATGTAATTATGGATCAGTGAACCTGGATGCACATTCATATGTATTAATCGATCCAGTGTTCTCCATTTATAGTTTATTTGTATTGTTGGAATCCAGTATCATGTAAGGCGTGAGAAAATTAGTGCAAACTAGACATTCTCCTTGCTTTCCATTTCCAAGCAATAGGCATCATTCAAACTTTACTGGTTAAATTATTTTATGAAAAATAATTTGTGATGTAATTATGTAGACAATTTGCACAGTTATATATTATGTCTTTACATCCATTTGGTTCAAAGGCCTTCCCTAGTGGACAGCCACCACTTTCTATAAAATAAAATGAGGCTATGATACAATGAGTTTCACATGCTGGTAAGAAAGTTTGAGTCATAGCATTGACTTTTCTGGTTGTCTTTGGCTCAATAACTGTGCTTTAGAACATTCATATGAAACTTGTTATCGCTTTTTTTTTTGGTCAGTGGAGAATGTATCTCAAGTATTTTGTGCCGACGACTTTGCAGTTAAGGAACTTGGTATGGGCTACGTCAAAGCACGACGTCTACCTCATGTCGCACTTTTCTATTATTCATTGGTCTTCACTCACCTGCAACAAGACTGAAGTTCTCGATGTTTCAGGACATGTGGCACCAACTGAGGTGCATGTTTTTCCAGATTATTCCATTGACATGTTATTACTACTATTCACTTGTATATATAATGTTGAAAATTTTATATGCAAGATATTAGAAGTTATTATGCCATCATTTATTCTCAAGGAAATACATTTTATTATTCTGATACAGAAACACCCTGGAAGTCTTTTAGAAGGGTTTACTCAGACTCAAGTTAGTACATTGGCTGTAAAGGATAAGTTGCTAGTAGCTGGGGGATTTCAGGGAGAATTGATATGCAAGGTGATTTTGTTATGTTCTTAAAGAATTGATTTCTCATGGAGCCCTCTTTCGAAGGGAAGCGTACAGGTCTGACCTTATCTTTCTTTTATTGGAAATGCAGTACCTGGATCGACCTGGAGTTAGCTTTTGTTCAAGGACAACTTATGATGATAATGCAATTACGAATGCCGTTGATATATATGACAGCCCTAGGTAGTACTTGGTTTTGTATAGTAGTAGATCTTGCTATTCATGTTCATATACTAATTGGTCCAAACTTTTCTTCAGTGGTGCTGTTCACTTTATGGCATCAAACAATGATTGCGGTGTAAGAGACTTTGATGCCGAAAGATTTCAGCCAATTAAAGAATTTCGATTTCCTTGGCCAGTAAATGTAAGAACATTATGTTGTAAACTCGTTTTATAGGATCCTCATATGTTTATGGGTCTGCAGTGCTCTCAGTGCACTATATATGTATATTCATAGAACCATATTGTCAAATTAGCATCTTATACCCAATATCATGTACATCTCAATAGGGTCACTGTATTCTCATCCCATCGTGCAAGAATGGTGCAGCATTTTGTGATAAATATTTATAATGTTAATATTTCGAGTTCCATTCGATGCGCATTTGATCAAATCAAATAACCAAGTCTGGTTCATTTTACAAGTTTAGTCCTCCACTAGGAATAAGATTTTGTTCGTCATTTTTCATTAATATAAAGGAGGTTTGGGGATCCTTCAAACTGCTTCCCCTCCCAAAAATTTAAAAAATAAAATTGTGATTATCAGATTCTTGGTCAGGATCAGAAGCAGTTCTCCTGCAGCAAATGTCTATGGACGTGCCATTCTGTTTTTATTTTTCTGATTTTAGAGTATGATTTCATGTGGATCTTAGATTTGATCGATCTGGTGTCTGCTTGCGTGCACACTGGAATGTGTGTGGCGAGTAAAAAATTCCCTATTACGCGCATACCTCTAGTTGTTTTCCATGAGCGAATGTTTAATTTGCTTTACTGGTACTTTCTGTTTACAGCATACCTCTTTGAGTCCTGATGGTAAGCTTCTTGTTGTTGTTGGAGACAACCCTGATGGATTACTGGTGGATTCTAGCTCTGGGAAGGTGATTAACTGTTTGTTATTATCATGTTTTTTATGAACACTTTTTATGCATGAATTGTTCCTGGATGAAAGAGGAATTAACTCTGATTGATGTTCTCATATCTGCAGACCATCGCACCTCTTTGTGGACATATAGATTTTTCATTTGCATCACATTGGCACCCGGATGGCCATATTTTTGCTACTGGAAATCAGGATAAGACCTGTCGTGTTTGGGATGCTCGAAACCTGTCCAAGTCAGTTGCTGTTCTTAAAGGAAACCTTGGAGCAATTCGATCAATTCACTTTACTTCTGATGGGCAGTTCATGGCAACGGCTGAACCTGCTGATTTTGTGCACATTTACGATGCAAAGAATGGCTATGAGAAAGAGCAGGAGATAGATTTCTTTGGTGAGATTTCTGGTGTGTCTTTTAGCCCTGATACGGAATCTCTGTTCATAGGAATATGGGATCGAACATATGGTAGTCTTCTTCAGTATGGTCGAAGCCGAAATTATTCATACCTGGATTGCCTGGTTTAAGGCAATTGATCGACCTGTCTGGGCACAAGGTTAAAAATGCAAGTGTTAAACATGCTCTACTGAGGTTGAATTCAAATATTATGATTGTCAACTCTGGTGGACCTTTACTTCCTGTGTGGAATGTGGCATTGCGTATATACATGAGGGATGGGGGTGTACAGAAGGCCAGAACATGTAACTGTAGTGCGAACCTGTAAGGTGAACCAAGGGAGATCGAAAACTAGGAACTTCTTACTGTGCAGACTTCTAGACTATCTTTTCGATGACAGCTTGGTTTCTTTGTGTATCTTAGAACTTGTATTAGTTCCATAATTCATTTCTCGCTTCACTTCCCCTTTATTTGGTCGTTCCGTGTTTCCCCTTTCAGTTTACAGTGTTACGCGTCATAGTTAATCGTTCTTGTGAAAAAGAAATGTAGAATTGGAATGACATAGAAGTGTTACGCGTCATGTGTACGTAGACCAAGAGCCCGAGTAATTCTGCATGGCATATTCAGTGGATGACCACAACCCAAAGGCTTTCTAAGGTCTGCCGCATTATGGCGCTGCCTCATAAAAGATAAAAAAAAAATAGTGGCATTTTGGGGGTGGACATCCCATTTTGCAATTCGGTCTCGTCTTGAGTTTTTTGAATTTTATTGGGATTGGTCAATATCATTCCGATCCCATCCTGATCTAGAGTGAGATAGGATTGGAATGAACGCATTTCATTCCGTCTCGAATTGATTTTTTTAATATTTAGTATGAACAATGTAGTATGAAACTATTTATTGATATGACTATTTTAGTTGTTGACATGGTTATTTTATTCTCACAAAACTTCGATGTACTAGTATAATGGTATATATATAGAAGAGGCTATTGTGGAGAGGAATTTGTTTCTAAAACATTAGCAACTCTATAACTTTGAGCAATGATTTTTAGCTTTAGAAGCAATGAATTTGAGCTAAGCTGTGGATCTTCTAAGGACAAATTGCATAGAGAAGAAAATAGTCTCAAATTGATTTGAATTTATTTTGTGTTACAGATTTGCAAAGGATTTATCCATACCGAAAACATTTAAGTCCGTCACCATAGAAACTTCAATTGTGTTTTGTGTTTACCAAATCCAAAATTTTCAATCTTACATGTTAAATGTTCATCCAAAATTTAGTACATTTCGTCCCGATCTCGAACAAATGGGATGTGATTGCCATTGTCCTAGAAGAAAAAATAGTAGCATTGCCATGGTCCCAGAAAAGGAAAAATAAATTCTCAAAAAGGGGTTTGAAAACTTCAGTTGTGTTTTGTGTTATGAAAAAGGTTAAATCCAAAATTTTCAATCTAAGCCATTGTCTCGGAAGAAAAAATAATGGTCCCAGAAAAGGAAAAATAAATTCTCAAAAAGGGGTTTGAAAACTTCAGTTGTGTTTTGTGTTATGAAAAAGGTTAAATCCAAAATTTTCAATCTAAGCCATTGTCTCCGAAAAAAAAAAAAAAACAAGTTTCTCGTAAGCAAAATCATTGAACCCGACGTGAATCGAACACGCAACCTTCTGATCTGGAGTCAGACGCGCTACCATTGCGCCACGGATCCATCAATTGATTTTCAAACTTGGCGAAGATCTAAAACATGTAACTGGGGAATTATGAGGATCAAATGATCTTTTATCATCCAAGTGTAACCAATAGGAACCAGCCAATTCACCACCCAAAATCTTTTTCAATTTGTTTTGGTCCTCACAAACCAACTCTGTTGCTCTGATTTTATCTACTATCTACAAAATCCATTACAATCTCTTCTCCTTCACTAGTCGACTCATCACCACTCTTGACAGAGTAGTAGAGACTAGAAAAGCAATGGCCTCCACTTTATTCTCCGCCCCAACCTTCACATCCACCAAGCAACTCATCAACCCAACTCACCACACCTTCCAAGGCCTCAGAACCTTGAAGCCAACAGACTCCACCCTCACCATCAAAGCAAACAACATCTCAGCAACGAGAAACAAAGGCGTCGCCAAAAGCCGAGGATCATCACTCGTTGTAAAGGCAGAGTTGAACCCATCACTAGTGATCAGCTTGAGCACAGGGCTCTCTCTTTTCTTGGGAAGGTTTGTGTTCTTCAGCTTCCAGAGGGAGAATGTTGCGAAACAAGGACTTCCGGAGCAGAATGGGATGACACATTTTGAGGCTGGTGACAGCAGAGCCAAGGAGTACGTGAGCTTGCTCAAGTCCAATGATCCAGTTGGGTTCAACATCGTCGATGTTTTGGCTTGGGGTTCCATTGGACATATTGTGGCTTACTACATCCTTGCCACCTCCAGCAACGGCTATGATCCCAAATTCTTTTGATTCAAGCAACTAATGGCAGGCTCATAGTAGTATAAACCCAAACCGTGAGCAATATTGTTAAATTGTTCATGTTTTGTGTACAGTCGTGGAGGATGCATGCATCACTTATATGTATCCATCAATATTATTGTAATTTCTTTGGATTTGTTACTCTTATCCTTTCCTTTGTGCCTTAAAAAAAAAAAAAAAAAAAAAAACTCTTTGTAATAGTTCGGGTGTTTGGTTTAGATTTGCATGATTGGATTTAAAAGGAACGCCTTATAATGTAGTGTTGCACCAAATTAATTTGCAAAGGGGATTTAGAGTTCCACTTGCAAGCATTCTCAACCCTTTAGCGTTGCTCGCATTCCTTCCATCCCATCTCTATAGGAGCTTTAACCTCATATTTCTAATTTTTGTTTTACCATTTCTTCTTGTGTTTGTTGTTTCCTTGCAAGTCTCGGGCAAAGTACTTTTCATCATCCTCCACCAAAATTCTGATCCTGGTTACCACCATTATCAATACTCCCTCGTCATTCCTTTTTCTTAATTAGCCACTGCAACCACTTCATATCGCCACTCTACCCAGAATGGATAACCGAATCCACCCAATCACTGAACACAGATTATCTATGATCTTTGCCGAATTTCCACTAACCCCCAACATCATGAGCAATTTAGAAGATCGCAATCCAGAACATTAAATTTTGGCAGGCTCAGATGGAAGTCTTTTCACCCACGCATTTTAAGCTTACTTCTGCTACCATTTTCTCCAAATGCATTCGGAGGACCAACGAAACAACAATGATACATATCAATTTCCATTTACAACAACCTCACCCCCTACACATAGCTAGCAAACCCCGTATTGCTTTCAACCCCTTGTTACAGTTCCACAACGTGCAAAATTGTCCCATCCTTTTCCCCCCGCAATGGAACAACAAACAATATCCCCACCAACTGTAACCTCACCAGAGGGCCATACCCAAACACACACTGAACTGTTAATCCATTGGCTAAAAACATGACCCTACCGACCCTGTGTTCGCCCCAAAACAGACTCATACTATGGAAGACCCGGAACTTCGAACGGTTGCAAAATTTTTCCACCATCAATAGATCAGCAAAAAAAATCTACGATGCGTATGGCCCTGCAATGGGAGAATGAACACCCTTTTTACATAGAAACCCTGCCTAAAAACCAAGATGCCAACAATTGTTATTACCTGGTATAGTTCACTCATTATGAAGACATGAAAAAAACACTGAGGAATGGACCTTGGTATCTTTTTGGTTGGCTAGTCTCAATCAAGGAATGGAGTCGGAGTTCCACGAGATCAATGACGATCAAATCCCCGCCTGGGTGCGCTTCCATGAATTTCCGATTCAGAAAATTTCCTTGGAAGACCTTCAGATTTTGGCCTCTTGCCTGGGATCATTCATGGAAGCAGATATGGACTCCCTACAAGACCTTTCACTTCCATACATACGATTCAAAGTCTGGATCGATGCTGCTAATCCACTCCCATGTAAAATGGAGACAAATTTTGGGTTGCCTAGGGATCGTTATTTCCTCATTCGCTCACTACAAGAAAAGTGGTCATTAATAGCGTTCCATAGCGTTTTTGAAAATGTTGTGTCTGCCAGAGCTATAATAGATACAGGATCTATTATAGCGTTTTAAAAACGCTATTGTAAGTTGATTATCAGAGCATTTTAGAAACGCTATAGTAAGTCTATTATAGCATTTTAAAAACACTATTGTAAGTTGACTATTTATAGCATTTCTGAAACGCTATAATAACATTATTTATAGCGTTTCTGAAACGCTATTGTAAGTTGACTATTTATAGCGTTTCTGAAATGCTATTGTCTTCTCTCACGTTGCATTTAACAAATGCTATTGTATTAGTTTCTATAGCGTTTCTCAATGCCTTTTTTTTTCTTTTTTTTTTCTATAGCACTCATCAAGTGCTATCAAATGACTTTTTATAACATCTTATATGTTTTATTTCTAGAAAATAAAAATCTAAATGTGCCAAACTTAAACATTTCCATGAATGGAGGCAAAGTAATGTAATTAATAAGATAATGTATTACATCGAGTCACAAAATCTATCAAATAATAAAGATAATGTATTACACTTAAACATTTCTTAACTCTGTTACAGTACGCATCTCCCGTAGTTCTGCTTGCAACTTGGCAATAGTCTCAGCTGCATCTTGATTACCTAGTCTATGATAAGCAACCTCTTTCTGTAGTACCTCCAGAGCCTGATTTCCAAGCTGCTCCTGGAGGTGCTCAAGTTTACAGAGCTAGAGCTCTCTTGTTTGGTATATCCAAACTTGGGTGATCATCTTTTAATTTCATCATCTGGCTTTATTTTTAAATCCACAACACTTGATTTGATCGATCTACGACGACTTCTGCAAGCGAATGTTGGAAACAAAAGTATCAATCCTTTTTTTCATCTCATCCCGATTAGCACCAACAATCTTATCAACTTGAGCTCCTCCCCACATAAACACAAATGTTGGCATTGCCTTTACTTCCATCTTTGATGCTACTTCAAATCACAAAAACCAAACAACCATAATTAATTTAGTATACTATTTTCCTTCTTATATCAAAAATTGAGATTATGAACAAGATTGTCCGGCTGGAAATATATGTAAGGATATGGATTGTTTACCTCCATAGCTTCCTATAGAAACGAAAGCAAGAATATATGCAAGCAACCATTAATTTTAAATATCAAAAATAATGAATATAAAGAAAAGTCCCAGTATCACAAATCCAAGCTAAAAAAACAATTCTAATTCTTTTAAAACATATCCAAGCTCAAATTGTCCACATCAAAATCTTCGTAGATGAAGAAAAAAATATATTTATAAATATTAGATTGGGAAATGGTTACCTTCAACTCATCAACATCGACCACGAGAAACAAAATGTCCTGGTAGTTGAGAGCCAACTCTTCGAAAAATTGGTTCATTGCAACAGAAGGCATGCACCAAGCAACAGTGAAATGTATCACAATCTGTAATTCGACACCCGTATATAAATTTCCATAATTTTTAAAACTATATATAAATAATATGAGTTATAAATGAAAATTCATGGGGGGGGGGGGGGGTGTTTGGCTTTGCCTCACTTAAATCAAATTAGAGGTCTGGATTTTACTGAATATAACACAATTTTCTTGAACAAATACCCTGATTGTGCATGCAATATTTACAACTTTTCCTTGTGTATCTCAACATGCTATCAGTTGTGAGACTAGTGCAGAATGGAGTAGATGACAAACAACTTATAATTGATGCAAACAAAAACCCCGTAAGATAGCACACAACCTATAATTAGGATTGCAAGACAGTTTTTTTGTATTTATCACTTAGGGTAAGATTGCCCTTAGAGTATGCCACAATTACAGAATACAAAACAAAAGGACAAATAAACACTAACATCCCCCCTCAAGCCATATAGGCAAACAAACAAAGTGAGAATGTGCCACGAAATAAGAACCAATTTTGGAAGAAATAGAGGGCAGTTGGATTACAACCTCTACTTTGGTGTCTATGAACTCTCTCTCAAAATTTTATTACTTTGTAGAAGAATAACTTAGAGTCGACTTTAAGTGATCTGTAAAGGGTAAATTTCATCCAAGAGACTTGTTCATACATGAGCAAGAGTTTTTCCTATTTCAGTTCAATGGTAATGATGCAAAAAGTATGTTAGCAACATCAATGCAAATCCTTCTTAACTAAAGGAGACACAGAAAACTTACACCAAATGTGTTAACACATATAATGTAGACGCACTTTCCTGTTAGTGTCATAGACCACATAAGCGCAGTTGTTTCATTAGTCAGTGGTGTGACGAGATGTTCCACAACACCAGTTTTAGCCTGTTTTCTACACCTGTACATAGTAATACAAAAAGTCATTTCTTCCAAATATAGTCAATTTGAAAAGAAAAAACAATACTTTGTATACAATGTCTCAAACATAAAAAATGCAATTCTGTCAACAAAAAAAAAAAAAAAAAAGCTTTAACAAAACTAAATGCATACACACCCTGTCTTCCTTAAAAAAATTTCCATGTTTCTTCACTGTGATATAAAATTGAAGAACAAAACAACTCAAATTGAAGAACAACACAACTCAACCAAATTAATACTCTAATAAGGAAATCAAAGAGGAAAAATAAAAAATTACAATTCCTCTCCCCTAAAAACATTGACAATTACCTATTTGAAAAAATTGATCATCTTCAAAGCCTTCAATCTACCAATTCATAACATCCATTACTTCAAAAACTGATACAAAAAATAAAATAAAATTTGTTAGGGTTTGCGGTGAAAGCAAAGCAAAGCAAAAGAGAGTGAGTGAGTGTGTTGAGAATGAGAGACCTGAAACGGAGAGGGAGAACACAACGAGAAGTAGAGCACGTTGGAGAGGGACAACACGTCAAAACATGTTGGGGGGTTGACAACTAGAGGGGGATCGATCGGAGAGGGAGAGCGATCGAAGAGGGAGAGCGAAACGGAGAGGGAAAGGGAGATGAGACTTCGGCTTTTGCTTCCTTATTTCTTTGTTTTTTGATCGAGCGGGCACTTTGGCGCCCAGCGAATTACAACTCCCGCCCAGCCTTTCATAGCATTTCACAATGTGAAAGAAATGATACAAATTGAACAAAGTTTGGCCCTTTCATAGCACTTTATGAAAAAATGCTATTGTCATATGCTATTAATGAACATTTGTGTTGTAGTGGCTTATGTTATGAGGATATGCCTACGTTTTACTTTTGCTGCGGAATGATAGAGAGGGCTTCAGGTAGATCTCCTTCATTCAATAGACGACAGGTTCCAAGGTTCTTACAACAACCGCTGTTCCACTCAGGGTGCTCGGAGTTGGCCGTTACATTGGTCCAACCATACCGGACAGTGATGTCGTCCATGAATGTTTACTCAGAGATCTTAGCTCCGGGGAAAGAAGAAGATCCTCAGCAACATCTTCAGCCTCCGATTAGCTTCGGATCTCTACATATTCACGACACTTGGTCCTCTTCTCCGGCAAAGCTTCACCCCTGACATACTCCAACTCATCCTCGAGACCCACACTTGTCAGAAACAACAAATAGCAATAATATTTCATCTTCCATAACAAATCTTGTGCTTGTAGAGATACAAAGTCCAACCACAGCAATGATTCTACCCAACCAAACTCACACTCTTTTTCTTCCATCCAGACCCAACTCCCCAGACACAACTACCATGACCTCTCAAACCCTCACATCCTCTCCGTTTTTAAAACCCCTTCCTAACCCTATAACCTTAACTTTAAAACAATTCTAGCACAATCGAACTCCACTACAACCCAACCCAACACAAGTCAGGCCCAACTCTTTATAAACACAAACCCAACACATCTTGGCCCAACCTTCACTAATACCCGTATTTCAACCAGCTCACTGGATCAAACCAGTACCTACCTGCTACAACCTTGGCCCAACCCACCGGGGCTTACTCTTAGGGTTAGACCCAAGGTGACATACTTTACCCTATCCACAACCCATCAATCATGGATCTAACCCAAACCCAAACCCATATACTCACCACCTACACCCAACACTTGCTACAGATGATACAACAATACCCAAATGTCTTCTTCATCTCGAATCTAATTTCAACTCTGATAGCTTCAGTCATCCAACCCTGGAACATGACTCTCCTTCCGGCAAACACCCATGCTTCCAACCCACACCCAACACACCACCATTCCACTCCAACAATCATCATCGAAGAATTACCTCAAAGTAATGCCTTGCAACCTAAAAGTCACAGGGAAATATTCATATTATTCTTGCAGACACATCAAATGCTTCAACATTCTTGTTACCTCCGTGTATCACAAATACGGATTACACTTCACAATTCTTCAGGGAAGAACTTCATAATCAAAATCAGTGTGCCTTTTCTCAGAGAACTATGGAACAGACTGCGAGTCACCAAGGGAGTGTTGCTCAAAATTTCATCCAGAGCGTCCAATTGCAATTAAACCAGCAGAAGCATCTCCTCCCATACAACTCGACATCAGAAATGGCAAACTCTAATCCGTGCATTTTAATCCTAGACAACAAAAAGGCAGAGGTAAGACAAAAGTGTCATTGAAACAAACCAAAAATCCAATAATGAATGGAGTAGTCAAATTGGGAAAAAGGAAAATAGGTACCCAAGAGATTGATTTATCCCAAACAATGGAGATGCCTAGTAAGAAAAAAATATATCATAGCAGAACATCACAGAAGAAGCAAACTCTTGGCACGACATGGAAGAACAAACAGTTCATCCATATGGATTCTACTGGTGGCAGTCAATCAGGTCTTATTGCCCAGCAGAAAATTTAGCAAAGAGATCCCCCAATGACTGATGCCCTGAGTGAAGGGCAAGGGACCAATGAATTCACATGTTTCAACATGAAGGAGGTATTGGCGGATGCCGACGATGGGCCGACTGAACCAATATGATTATTTCTTGGAATGCTTGTGGCATAGGGACTTCCCGAGCTTTTCGAAATCTAAAGTCCCTCTCCCTTCAGGCCAATCCAAATATTTTATTCATTTCAGAAACCAAAGCAACCGTACCCAGGATGGAAATCATCCGCCGGATACTTGGTTACAAACACAGAGTCTTAGTAGCAACATCTGACCAATCTAGGGGAATTGTTCTTTTCTGGAAGGAAGGTATGCATGTTACAATTATGTCTTCTTGTAAATATTATATCAATTGCATCATAGATAACTATTTTACTACTGCTTCCTAGTCTGTTCTTTTAGTTTATGGCCAACCCAATCCAGCTCTTAAGCATCAATTTTGGTGTAATTTGACAAACCTATGTTCTTTCCAACAACTCCCTGGCCTCATCATAGGTGACTTAAATGTTCTTTTAAAACCTGTGGACAAACTGGGAGGAAATCAACCAGTACAATCCACCTTCCATAATCTTATATCATTCATAGAAAACACAAACCTCATGGACTTCATGCTAAATGGTACTCAGTTCACGTGGAACAATAAAAGAAAAGACAAAAACGGGGTAAAAGCTAAAACTTATTCACACCTCGACTTCTAATCACTGAGCCATTTCCTTCCAGTTGGTCTCAAACTTTTCGCCTAAAGGTCTTAAACCCTTAAAATTTTTTCATATGTGGATCCGAGATCCGACCTGTTGACCAGTGGTCGCCTCTACTTGGCCTACTTGACAACACGCTCTTCCGGACCAAAACTTTCACTTAAAAACCAAGAAGTTGAGTAAGAAACTCACCAAGTGGAATAAGTTAGAGTTTCGTAACATCTATTCTTGTCTAAAAGATACCTTGGATGCCCTCACTCGTTTTCAAGATAAAATGCCTTCAAAAGATAATGCTATTGAAATTGGAATCTTAGAGGATAGAATTGATGAACTTCTTGTTAGATAAGCACTCTACTGGAGGAATAAATCGGGTCAATCTTTGCTTAAAGATGGCGATAGAAATACAAAAAAATTCCATCTATCTGGCTTGCTTCGTAGGAAAATAAACTTGATTCTTCGATTAAAAGATGATACTAGTGTTTGGCATAATAGTCACGATTCTATGGGTAAAGTGCTTAATGACTATTCTATGGGTAAATGCTCTATCTGTTCTCCCCTGTTATTTCTGATGAGGATAATGCCACTCTTCTCAATATCCCTTCGGAGGAAGAGATCAAGGATACCATTTTTGCCTTCGGAAGTCACAAAGCTCTTATATAGCTTGGATGGATTTCATGCCTTCTTTTTCAAACACTACTGGGACATCATCAAAACGAATGTCATAGGGATGATCACACACTTTTTTATCATCCGGCAAATGGACCCAAAACTCAATGAAACCTTCATTATGCTCATTTCTAAAATTGACAACCCGGTCACACCTGACAAATTCAGACCCATAGGCCTTTGTAATGTGATTTACAAAGTTATCTCCAACATCCTGGCTAACCGCTTAAAACTTTTATTGGATAATACCATCTCAACTAATCAAGGAGCTTTTCTTAAAGGTCTTTCAATTATGGAAAATGTTAGTCTTGCTCATGAGACCTTCTTCCAGATAAAACATTTTCGTAAAAAGAAGTAAGGTTGGATGACCATCAAGATTGACATGGCGAAAGCCTATGATAGGGTCGAATGGTCTTTCGTCCTCTCACTCTTTCAGAAACTCGGTTTCTCGGATAACTGGATTCAAATGATACAGTAATGTATTTCTACCACCTCTATGAAAGTCCTTATAAATGGCACTCCGCTCACCTCTATAAAACCTTCTAGAGGAATCAGACAAGGGGATCATCTCTCCCCTTATCTTTTCATTTTGGTTGTTGAATCCCTCTCCCATATCCTTCAATGAGCGGAGTCAAGTAATTTGATCAAAGTGATTAACAATAGACGCCACTCCTCGTCAATTAGTCATCTTCTGTACGCGGACGACCTCATGTTATTCTATAGAGCATCTTTGACTGAAGCACACACAATCAAGGATCTGCTCACTCAATACTGCCAAGTTTCGGGATAAGGTATAAATGTTGATAAATCCTCAGTTTTCTATAGCTCAAATATCTATCGAAAACACGCCAAAATGATTAATAGGATTCTGGGATCCAAATTATATAATCCCAAAGATAAATATCTGGGCTCGCATCTCTTGTTGTCAAAAAATAAAAGCAATGATTTCCAATTTATTATTGATAAAGTCAATACCAAACTCTCAAGTTGGAAATCCAAGATCCACTCCCAAGCAAGAAGAACTGTTATGATCAAAACAATCATCATTTCCATCCCTGTTTACAATATGCAAACCTTCTTATTGCCTTGCTCCATTTCCACCAACTACTTTATGACCCACTCACTAGATAATGAAATACCTGTGTCTGCCTTATCCAGGAACAAGTGCATTGTGCCAGCGCCCACCATATCAATTGCACAACCAACCACACTCTTTCCTTCCCTAACCCCTTTACTCGGACATGATTATAGTATCTTATGATGTCAATTTCTTTTCTGATTCACAGCAGGGTACTATGAAAATTTTTGCGATCAACTTGCAGGGGGATGTTTGGCTACAGTAGCTAGTCCGGTTGTTGGGAAGATCTTAGATAACACCGTGGTGGAGTGTCTTGCTGCTGAGGCGACGCTTATGTTGATACAGGCAAAACAATGGAAATCAAGGCTACTCCTAGGAGATTCAGGCGTGCTCAACTCTATTTTGAAACATGATCTACAACTTTCTCTTTTGGCCACACGCTGGGTGTGCCCTATTATCAGTAACATTAGACGTTTGCTTTCTATTCAGAACTTATGGTACTGTAACTTTATTAATCGAGAGCTTAACTCGAATGCACATAATTTAGCTACTTCGGTAGGACGACAGTGGTGTAATATTTCTTATTTATGTTTTTAATGCAATGGTTTAACAAAAAAATTATGTTAAATTAGCTCATTACAGACACCTAGTTCCGATATGGGGTGAATCAAGGAATGTCATTTCTCGAAAAATGTCAAAATTTCACGATATATATATATATATTTTTTAGTTACCGAAATCTCTTTCGAAATCCAAAATATTTGTTTCTTTTGTTAGGCAAATATCAACTTTCCTACATTTTTACCCTAGTTTAGTATTAAAATTTTGTTATATAAGTGATTCTTATGCACTATATTGTTTGTATGACATTATGAGTTTTGTGGTACTCTTTATGTAGTATATAAGAGTTTGAAATGCTGAAATCATATTGATAACTTCAAAATTTCAGTTGAAATTTTTACGTTTTTTCTATACACAACAAAATATTTCTTAAAATCGACTTACCGAAATTACCTCAAAAAACGAAATCACAATCCTTGCGTGAAATTATTAAAAAAAGTTAATGGTACATTTGGTTAGCCATTTTCCATGGGAATTCCATTTCCCTTATTATGCAAATTTTTCGCTGTTTGGTTGTCTATTTACTGCCACGAAATCGATTATTCCTGAGACGATTTTCCTACTACTCATGAGAATCCAAGTCTGAGAGGTGGGTCTTGAAATTGAATGCACCGAAACGGTTTCAATTTCCATGTTTGTTTTCCGTGCAACCAAATAGACCCAAAGAGTAAAAAAAATAGATGCTTACAAAGTATATATAACTTGGATGTTGAGAGACCAATGTATAAATTATTCATATGATTATGAGTAATTTGGTGTGCTAACTCAGCTAGTAGGCTTGTGACGAATGGTATCACAAGTCGTCTCAAATCCTGCCGACATTTGGGGTGGGAGTGTTAAGGGATTAAAAAATAAAAATGAAAACTTGATAATATATCAAATGCGTTGTTGGACAAAACTTCAATTTATCCCAAAGGGAGTTAAGATAAGGAACAATCTTGATCATGATCAATGTCTTAAACCTTAACAAATTGAGTCTTGCTAGAGCGCCAAGCCGACCCATCACCATCCATCATTCTAGGTTTGGCTATCTAGAATTAGGGTAACAAACCAGACAACTTCTTAGAGGTAGTTTGCCCCAAAATTTAGACGTATAGTAGGATACTAGGATGCGTCCTTTGATAGATTTGATTATAAATATTGGCCAAATGTATAAACTTATACATATTGATAGAGGGTGCATTTTTTCTTCATTCTTAAAGGTAAGAAGTTTTGAATGAATTATGTATGTTGGAGAAATGTATAATAGATCAACCCAAACTCGACCAAGCATCTTTAATGGACAAGCTCAAATGTCAAATTTAGGTTTTAATTAAGCTTTGAGAATGCATTTTCATATTTGATTGGATGACAAAAGTGTTGAGCTTTGATGTTTCAACCTCATTAAATGGAATTAAGCACACCAAATAATCATGCACTATTTTGCACATGTAGCTCCGATGACTATTTTCAAAACGATCATATAAGTATTGAGTAAAAGGTTGGAATCCACGTATGTAAGATTGTGTTTCATGCCCAAGAAAATCTTGCTTGTGTATTATTTTTCACCCATTAAAGTACACTAGGGTGTCGATGTGCCCTCCATGCTCGGATATTCAATACCTTTTTATTTATTATAATAATTCAAAAATAAGAAAAAGTTATTATTGAATTTCTAAACAAAATAATTATATATAATTTTAAGGGCTTATATATAGTTTATAAATAAATAAGGTGTTTCAAATAATTTATGTTAGGGGCATATATATATAATTTATGTTTAAGAGAGGCTGATTTTTTTTTGTAAAATTATGAAATGTTAAGGGCAAAATGAGAAATTCAAAAATTAGATATAATTTTTTTTTAATAATTTACAAATAATTGAAGAGTTTCAAATAAATTATGGTACAAGCTTAGGTATAATTAATGAATATTTAGAAGTACTAAGTTTTGATTGTAAATAATATGAATTTGAGAGGTAAAAAAAAATGTAACAATGTTTTTGTTTAAAGACACAAAGTCCCTTTTACCATTTTTTTTTTTTTTTTTTTTTGTAAATATGATTGAATTAGGAGGACATTTCTAAAACTTGAAAATCACACCAAACTTCACATTCACGTTGGAGTGAATTATCGTTATAGATAGAAGATAGATAGAACGTAGAGATTGACTCAATATCAAATTGGTCCATCCTCTTGCGTTTGAGGTTTGGGTTTCCACTGGTGATGCTGTTGTTGCCATTCATTACTAAACAAATCAGTGGAAAAGGTCAAGAAACAATTATTATTCATGAAAGTAGATAGTGTATATGTTATTATCCTAGAATTTTGCACTGATTGGGAAAACTGTAGAAAGAAATACTTTAATTTGTGTGTTTATGATTCATCCCACAACAAGGGTATATATATGATAGGGTTTCTTGTCTTACAAAAAACAATCTTATAGAATATATTCTAGATTACCTAAATATGAAATTAGAATATCCTAAATATATACAACTTTCCATACTCCCCCTAAATATCTTACAGAATATATTCCCCCTAAATATCTTACAGAATATATACATTTTTCTATACTCCCCCTCAAGTTGGTGCATATATGTCTATCATGCCCAACTTGTCAACTGAGCTGTCAAACACTTTCAGGGATACCCCTTTGGTAAGAACATCAACTAATTGCTCATCTGAGGTTACAAATGGAAAGCAAATAATTTTCCTGTCAAGATTCTCTTTAATAAAATGGCGGTCAACCTCCACATGCTTTGTTCGATTATGTTGAATTGGATTATGTGCAATCTGAATGGCAGCTATACTATCACAATGTAAATCCATAGGCCTTTGTAGCTTGAAACCCAATTCCTTCAGGACATTACGGATCCACAACATTTCACAAACTCAATGTGCCATACCTCAAAATTCAGTTTCTGCACTTGATCTATCAACAACTTTCTGTTTTTTCCTACACCAAGTTACAAGATTCCCACCAACAAAAGTGAAATACCCTGATGTAGAGCGTCTATCAATTTTATTACCAGCTCAATCAGCATTAGTGTATCCAACAACCTCCAATTCATTTTTTCCAAACAATAATCCCTTACCAGGCGCCATCTTTAGATATTTCAAGATACGAAAGACTGCATTTATATGCTTTTCACTAGGACAATGCATAAACTGACTAACAACACTCACAACATAAGCAATGTCAGGTTTAGTATGAGAAAGATAAATTAACCTTCCTACAAGACATTAATACCTCCATTTATCAGTAGGGACTTGATCAAGAAAAATAGCAAGTCCATGATTCATCTCAATGGGTGTTTCTATTGGTTTGCAGTCCAACATCCCTGTTTTAGCGAGCAAATTAAGAGCATATTTCCTTTGTGAAAGTGAAATCCCTTTCTTCGACCTTGCAACTTCAATACCCAGAAAATACTTCAGTTGCCCGAGATCATTTATTTCAAATTCCTTCGACATATACTTTTGCAAATCATTTATTTCTTTCGGATCATCTTCTGTAACGATTATGTCATCAACATGCACAATTAGAGTTGTAATCTTACCATTCTTGTGTTTGATAAACAAGGTATGGTCAGAGTTGCTTTGTTTGTACCCAAAAACTCTCATGGACTTCGAAAATCTTCCAAACCAAGCTCTTGAAGACTGTTTCAGGCCATACAAAGACGTATTCAATTTACACACCTTACCAGCATCTCTTGGGTTATTCTTCACGTCTGGAGGCATATCCATGTGCACTTCTTCCTCCAAAATTCCATTGAGAAATGCATTATTCACATCAAGTTGGTGCAAGGGCCAATCTTTATTTGCTGCAAGTGAAATTAAAATTGGACAGTATTAATCTTCGCCACAGGTGCGAAAGTCTCCTCATAATCAATTCCATGGCACTGTGTATATCCCTTGGCAACTAATCTTCCCTTATATCTATCAATAGTTCCATTTGCATTAAGCTTCACATTAAACACCCAATGACATCCTACAGTCTTCTTTCCAGTAGGCTTGTCTACTACCTCCCATGTGACATTCTTCTGAAGAGCTTCCAATTCTCCATTCATTGTTGTTGTCCATTTTGGATCATTCAATGCGTCCTGCACGTTATTAGGAATATATACAGTAGATAATTGATTAATAACAAGTGCATGTAACTTAGAAAGTCTATGGTTAGACATAGAGTTAGCTATAGGGTATTTAATTAGCTTGGGTTTTGATGTCTGGTTCATATTGCTATTTAGGAACTCCCTTAGTAACCCTTTGTGATTTTCTAGGTTCAACACTTTCTAACACAAAAGAATCATTAGAGGTTAAAGGTACCTGAGGTTGATCATTCTGAGCGAGATCTTCAATTGCTGATGTAGAAATGGGAATGTCGTGTGTGTGAGTTTCAGATACATTTTGATCATTCACTTCTGTCTCATGAGGGAATTGATCGCTAGAAACCAAGTGGTCAATTGTTTGCCCATTGGAAGTGTCTATCTCTCGAGACAAGTCATTTTCTGCTGCTACGGGAACAATTTCTGCTGCTACAGGAACTTCAAATTGTTCCTCCAAGTGTTCCAATTCTTCAAAGACATCAATATTAGCAATAGAATGATTCGAAATAACTTTATCATTCATACCTGATTGTGTTACATTATCCTTCTCCGCTAACCAGAGTTGGAGTACCATCAGCAATAGAGACATCATTTTGAGGGGAAACTCTAAGATTTTCCACAAGGTTAGGGTCATTTGTCATATGATCAGATGCACCTGAATCAATTATCCATGTACTATTCGAAATAACTTTATCATTCATACCTGATTGTGCTACATTAGCAGAAGCACTGTCTAGATGTTCATTCCCAGCAGTAGCAATGGCAGCCTTGCTTACATTCTTTCGTGGCTTCTTGGTGAAGTCACACCAATCAGGATAACCAATCACTTCATAACATCTCTCCTTGCTATGGCCTAAATCTCCACAAATATTACACTTCTTATTTGCATATGGATTTGATTTACCTGTAGGACGACGATAAGGAGGACCGGAGAAACTGCCCTGCTCTGAACAATCAAAACAGAGGATTCAGTAGATACAAAACGCCCCATAGCCTGTTTATCAGATTGCACCTTGCAGATGTAAGCATAGCTATGTTCCAAGGAGAATTTAGGTTTCTTGCGCAGGATATCTCTCCACATACCTGATCATACTCTGAATCTAGTCCTCTAAAAAACATATGAGCACGCAATCGTGACATCATTGAAGTCTCATGAACTATATCTGCATCATTATTATTCTGAGAGGTCACCTTTTGATCAATCTCCTTGATCATTGCCACCAATTCGTTGTAGTAGGTAGGAATAGGCCGACCATTCTGATTTGCTTCAAAACACTTCTTGTTTAATTCAAAGATCCGAGTTTCGTCAGAGTTGTCATAAAAAGTTTTCTCCACAGCTTTCCAAATATCTTTTGCAGTAGGAAGACAAATATATCGGTTTATAAGAGAGGTCTCCATGGAATCAGTAAGCCAACTTTTTACCTTTTCATTGTCTGTGGGCCAAATTTCATATCTTGGAGAATTCATATGGGGTTCAGCCTTTGCGCCATTCAAATAACCAATCTTTTCTCGTGCTCCAATGCACATCCGCATGAGGGGAGCCCATATGGTGTAGTCGGATTCATCAAACGAAATAGTTTTTGGAAACGCATAGTTGTCTTGTTGGGTGTAGTGGTGATGAATGACTTGTGAGGATGATTGAGTTTCTGGCATAATTGAATTTTCGGGATTTGACTGATTGTCATCAATTATAGATTCGGCCATTGAGAAATTCAGGTTTGAGATTCAAGGATTCGGGGATCATTTGATTTCACTGGTTGTAGTACGCAACATTTTTGTAGTGTTCTTCGAAGTTCGGAATTCAAAAAAGGAAAAAAATATGCAAAACAAGTTCAAAGGATTGAACCGGCTCTAATACCATGTAAAAATAAATACTTCAATTTTTGTGTTTATGATTCATCCCACAACAAGGGTATATATATAATAGAGTTTCTTGTAATACAAAAAACTATCTAACAAAATATATTCTAAATTACCTAAATATAAAATTAAAATATCTTAAATATATTCAACTTTCCATACTTATCCTAAATATCTTAAAGAATATATTCCCCCTAAATATCTTACAGAATATATAAAGTTTCTATAAAAACAAATGGAAGAAAGAATTGATTATGATTGGATAACTAAAAAATTTAATACTAGAAAGAAATTGTAGTTAAGGTGAGGTGATGGAAGACACTGAGAAAAAGAAGAGAGCGGGGTGGGGGGCCTGCCTCATCCTTGGGGTGGGTCGTCTTGACTTGAATGATCAGATATTGGAATTGGATTTGGAAGAAGAAGAAGAAGAATAGAATATCTTTCCTTTCTTTGGAAAGAATCGGGGGTGGTGGGAGAATCTCTAGGAATATTGAGTGGGTAGGTAGGAGTAGGAGAGCATAAAGAAGGATGGATGGGGGTTGAGAGCAGAGGCAGGACAAAAGAGAAGCAAGTATTTAATAGGCAAGCAGAGTCTATTCAATTAGAGAGAGAGGGGAGGGGTAGATCTCAATTCTCAAGTTCCAGTTCCAGTTCCCTGTTCCCCATTCCCCACCCACGTTAAGAAATAAGAAGAAGAAGAAGAAGAAGAAGATTCAACAACAACTTGTCAGATTCTCCTTCTCCTTCTCTTTGCCACCCACGCAGCCGAAACAAGTATGATCATCTCATCTCTCTACTCTTCTTTTCTTTTTTCTTATTTCCTGCTCTAGATTTCTCCAAGGTTTGATTTCTCTCATCTTACCATGTTTAATTCCCTTCTGATTTTTTTTGTTGTTGTTGTGTGGGGGTGGGTGATGGGAGGGATGGTTGTCTCCCCTTCTAATGGAACTGAACTTGGGTTCAGTGTTTCTCCAAGTTCCTTCTGCCGCACCCCCCCAAACTATACTTTTCATGATGATGATGTCTCGAACCATTATTTGTTAAAAGCTATTGTTTATAAGGCTAATCAACTTAACTTCCTTGGAGACTTGCTTCTGATAACCTGAATAGTTAAGTTCATTATAATGCACACTTCTGATTACCATTGTTTGTTTTGTTGTTTGAATTATTTTTCTGTAGATTTGTAAGTAGATTCTATTTCTCAAAGGTTTGATTTTTCTCACTCTTAGCATGTTTTCTGCTTCTGATTTTGATTTTTTTTTTTTAGTTTTCGTCTAACTGTGTGCTTTGTTTGCTATACTATTGGTCATGATATCTTTGGGGAAAAGATCACCTGTAAAAGCCATACATTATTAAGCTGTTGTTTCTAAGGCTGCCCAACTTCATTGAGAGGAGAGAGATAGAGAGTTGCTTCTTATTACCTGAATAGTGGAGTTCATTATGATGCACACTTGATCACCTTAATCGAAACATTGCAGAACTAAAGGCATTGACTCGTATGACTTGCCATGAATTAGTGGGTACTGGGTAGGAGAGATTTGATTTCCTACATAGCTGGTAGTTTTGGCTGATTTATGTTCTAACTTCATCACGAAACACGGGAAAGAAATACACTTACAGTCCATGTATCCATTTTATTTTCATATAGCATTCAAAGGGTCTTTTTTGTATTGTATAGGAGCCTGTTTCAAGTATCCCTAGGTTCTAGTTTATGTGTCAATTGTCAACTCAAGATGTACTTTATCTGTTCTCACTCCATTTCAAGAATTTGATTTAGAAGCACCTTCTTTTGCATCTTTAGTGCAACTTTCTTAATGTTTGATGTGCCATCTGGATTTAACTTTTGTTTCTTTCATTAGCATATAGATATTCATGGAGTTATACTTTCACTACACTCACATTCATCTCTTTAATTAAGGAAGTAGCGTTATGGCCTCAAAAAGAATACAGAAGGAGCTTCAGGATTTGCAGCGGGATCCTCCAACGTCTTGCAGTGCTGGGCCTGTTGGGGAAGACCTTTTCCACTGGCAGGCAACAATCATGGGCCCTGCCGATAGCCCTTATGCTGGAGGAGTTTTCTTTGTCATGATTCATTTCCCACCAGATTATCCCTTCAAGCCACCTAAAGTCAATTTCCAAACGAAGGTAACAACAACATCCAAATCCTTTTTATTGGTGTACATTATATTCAACTTATTGTCATAGTCTGCACACTCGATGTATCATGTATGTAATCTGCTAAAGGAACTCAACTTATTAACTTTTTGCTACAAAATACTCTTTATAAAGCTCGTTATATTTGGGCAGCTTTGTGTTACTTCTCGTAGAAGACACGTGTTGAAAATGCTATAACGCTACCCATATTCCCCTCTTTGTTTTCTCTTTAGGTTTGACAAGTTCTTTATCTTTAGATAGCTGAGTTTATGACTCGTTCAGTAAAGATAATTTCTTCTAACTTATATTGTAGAAGATATTTACAATTTTTGTTGTTAAGAAGTAAATAGAATTAATATAAATGACCCCGCTCTTTGTGCCATGTCTAACTCTTGACACCAAAAGATATGTCTCTGTCTTAATTACATAACTATTATGGTAAAACCTGGGAAATTTGTTTTCTTTTGATGGATCTCTGTTAGCATGTTGATGCACATGATTTTGTGAGCATTTTGGTCAAGTATCTAGGGGAATAATCACAAATTCTACTAGAACCCCCTAACTCCTATGCTTTTAGATGTTATAACTTATAAGTTGTATTTTTTTCTGGTTTTATGATCCACATCAAACTGCAGTTAGGAAATTGTCATCATCTATGTCAAATACTCAAACCTTTATCCTTTACCATGGCATCATGATGAAATTAAAGCTTTGCATGTTCAATCAAAATTGGCGGAGTAGAAAGTTCTGTGCTTTACCAACCAAGCCCGTACTCACACGCACACACGAATGAAATACAGTTATTTATTGTTTCAACGAAAGAGTGGAAAATGGGGTTATCTTGAAACGAAAAGGCTTAAACTAAAAAGTTACAGAATTCTTAAGGCTTTATTGTGGAATATGTTGAAAATTTAGCCTGGTGTGCTTTTTTTGACCTTGCACTTGAAACTAAGTTTTGATGGCACGCTGGACTATTTTACCATTCTATCAACTGCAAAAAACATATGAATTGTTCAGTCAAGTTCATCAAATGAATTTATTTGGAAAACAGTTATGTCAGGAAACTTAGTTTCATGTTCTTGGTACTCTATTAGGAAGCCATAAGCATTGAATATTTCCTACTATCATTACTGAATATTTCTCTTGGGGATGTTCTGTAATGTATCTCATCATTCAGTTCTTGGAAAAAAAAACAGTTTTTCAGCAGTTGCAGTATCAAGTTAATGTTCCTGTATTCATGAACATCTACTTGATCGGGAGTGCATATGAAAAACTCAAGGGTCTGTAATATGTCAGATATGTGTGTATTACTTTGTAAGAGTGAAGTCCAAAATAGTCATTTCTACTTTCACAAATATCTTGATGTTTTGAGAAGGGAAAACTTAGGGAAGTACCATTGTGAAAGTTGTTGTATGGAAACATTAGTTAAATGCATTGAAACTCTAAGATACAACAAAAGATCACATGACAGGATGAAATGGATTATGTTGTCATTGTGAAAGTTGTTGTATGGAAACATTAGTTAAATGCATTGAAACTCTAAGATACAACAAAAGATCACATGACAGGATGAATTGGATTATGTTGTCATTTTCCTGTATGAAATGTTCATTATAGTACTGTTTGGCGTGCACAATGAACATTTGAAATGGATACGAATATAAGATAACTAGAGAAACTTTGGGGAAGTACCATTGAGGAAATTTTTGTTATATGAAAGCATTAGTTAAATGCCCTGAAACTCTAGGATACGACAAAAATCACATAAACATAAAAAACATCGAATCGATTATTTTGTTACTTTTTGTATGGAAATGTTGGTTATACTGCGTTGCATGCATAAAGTACATTTGTAACGGATGCTAATCTAAAATAAAGAGACAAAGAGACAAGTACATAACGACCCAAATGTTACAACTAAAGTCATAACATTGATATTCAGGTTAAGACGCTAAGTACAATAACAAGGCATATTCTGCATGAAACAAGGTAGGAAAACTAGAGTATAAATAGGTATTAAGGCCACTTACATACACCTATTTCAGGACTTTCACTCCCAAAAAATAGGTATTAAGGCCATTTAGAGCGCATCTCGTGGATGCCCTAAAAGCACACCCAGTAAGTTTTTTCGCAGTACAGGAGGACACAAATCTACTAAGTACCATCAGAAGTCAGAAGTCATGCTGCTCTGATATTTCGGAGCTAAAAGGGTAAACTAGAGTATAGTTTCCTCAACCCATGGACCACTGGAATATCCTTGCTCATCAATCTGAAAAGTCACAGTTAAAACAAACTAGAAATAGAAAAAACGGATTACGGATGGAATTCTGTCTTTGACTCTTTGTTAACCTAATCTACCACGACTTACGAATCTCATTCAAAAGAACCAGCAAAAAAGGAAATGGCAAAGAAAGGTTTATAGAATCTAAGATTAGTAACACGTTAAGAGTGAAAACTAAAAGGAACTCCATCAGCTGACAAGGATTCCAAAAACCCTATCAAAAAATGAACATCACATTGCAGGTAGATTTATTCAGGAAACAACAATTTGATATTTATTTTTTTAAGTAAAAGAACCATCATAAACAAAAAATTAGAGAACTTGACCAAGAGAAAGATATGTTGCGCACCAGATAATTAGATAAATAATACAGGCTCGATCGTTTAATCTAGGAAGTACAAATTTTCCATTAGGTTACAATGTCCATGAAACTAGTTCTATACTCGTCAGATTCATGTAGGATATGGCCGATATGATAAACATGGATACACTTTTGATACATTTTCAATTTTCAGATTTTCCATTATGAATTGGTAACTCTGTTTTTTGAAGTTGATCTGAACCAGGAATGCTCCATGTTTACTTTCAAAAAATCATAATATCATTCCATAAACTTTTCTTGTCATATACTCGCCATTCCTTGTATACTAGCTTTTAACAGTTCTTGTGCATATGACCGTCATTCATTGAAGGTGAGGTGTTGCTTATGCTGTTACAGTCAGGGGTATCATACACTCATACCCAAGAGACTAGGAGTGATAAGTTGGAAGTTAGTTGAAGGTTCTATTAGTAGCAGGCACAAGGCAGCCTTTTTATTATTTCCTACCTTGTTTCATGAATATGTCTTGTTATTGTACTTAACGTCTTAACCTGAATATCTATGTTATGACTTTAGTTGTTACATTTGGGTCGTTATGTACTTGTCTCTTTGTCTCTTTATTTTAGATTAGCATCCGTTACAAATGCACTTTATGCATGCAACGCAGTATAACCAACATTTCCATACAAAAAAGTAACAAAATAATCGATTCGATACTTTTTATGTTTATGTGATTTTTGTCGTATCCTAGAGTTTCAGGGCATTTAACTAATGCTTTCATATAACGAAAATTTTCTCAATAGTACTTCCCCAAAGTTTATCTGGTTATCTTAGATTCGTATCCATTTCAAATGTTCACTGTGCACGCCAATCAGTACTATAATGAACATTTCATACAGGAAAATGACAACATAATCCATTTCATCCAGTCATGTGATCTTTTGTTGTATCTTAGAGTTTCAATCATTTAACTAATGTTTCCATACAACAACTTTCACAATGGTACTTTCCTAAGTTTTCCCTTCTCAAGACATCAAGATATTTGTGAAAGTAGATATGACTATTTTGGACTTCACTCTTACAAAGTAATACACACATATCAGACTTATTACAGACCCTTGAGTTTTTCGTATGCGCTCTAAATGGCCTTAATACCTATTTTTTGGGAGTGAAAGTGCTGAAATAGGTGTATGTAAGTGGCTCTCTAGATACTGGCATTACTTTTACTTGATGCCTCGCAACATGGATTTTGTCTTAGAGATTGGGCTTAGCTTCCCCTAAATAAAGAATGAATGTAGGCTGATATAAGATCATTGTTTTTGTACACAGGTTTACCACCCAAACATCAACTCCAATGGCAGCATCTGTCTTGACATCCTCAAGGAGCAGTGGAGCCCTGCTCTAACCATCTCAAAGGTCCTCCTTTCAATCTGTTCCCTCCTCACGGATCCTAATCCTGATGATCCTCTTGTTCCGGAGATTGCTCACATCTACAAGAACCAAAGGAGCCGCTATGAGGAAACTGCGAGAGCATGGACCCAGAAATATGCTATGAACTGACCTGTTCTCTAGTTGGGGAATCACTAGAAGCCAAACATGCAGGTAGTAAAAGAAGAACAAAAACTCTTGGTTATGAAATGTGAACTCTGATGAATCAATCAACTCTAGATCTGCATGATATGGGTATTTTGTGCTTTTTTTTTGTAAATTATTGTGGGCAATGAAACTCCTAGATATCGTTATGGTGGATGTTTTGTTTGGATTTCTAGTCGGCCTGAAAATTGTTCTCATTCGTGAAAGTATATGTGTATGTTTTACATGGAGATGGCATATTGTCAGTGTGTTATCGCAGAATCCCAAACAAATTGGGAAAAGTATAGGGAAGACCTCTATCATAAGTTACGTTGTTTATCGTAGTGTTGGAAGATCTGGGATACATGGTTTAGGCTATAAGCTAATTAATGTTAAAAAGGAAATTCATCAAATGCTAAACCTTTTGTCTTGCTGATAAACCTTCCACCCCGCGCATGGTGCCGCCAAGGCTTGCTACTCATTTTCTTGATGAGACATTCTCGTGACAGGATTCTTGCAGGGAATAGATAGGCAATACCAATACGTTCTATGCGCGCTACTGATAGGTTGTTGATAATCATAATTTAGTGGGCATGTTAACTATCTTATGCTTTATAGTTTAAAATAAATAATAGAAAATTGTTGTTTTTATCTTAAATTTGATTCAGCTCAAGCAGCTATCATTTGTAAAAACCAACTTACATTTCCATTCAGGCTAAATTTTTTGGAAAAAACATATTCCTTCCTAAAAAAGTTTGAAAAATAACACATTTTATTTGGAAATTGCTGATCTTTCATGCTATCTTGTGTATTTATGCCAACTTAAAATGTCATCACTCTAGGTAGTTTCGTCTGACTTTGACAATCATTCTTTGACATTTTTGTAATTGTATTTATACAATAATAAAAGTAGTAAAGTATATTCCCACTTTCTGCGGAATATATTGTGAAAACACTAAAACATATTAACTGATATTTAAGGAGATATTCGAAATACATGTGATTGTACATCGCAAAAGCTTCCTATATGTCAAATTTGTTAAAAATTGGTTCCATTGTTCCACACGATGGCCAATAACATTAAGAATTATTTGCATTGATAACCATTTATAGTCTAGTCTACATGTGTCAATGCGTTATATATATATCATTCACTTTGTAATCATTAAACTGAAGGGTTTAACTTCATCAACACATATATGTCATGTCATCATCTCAAGAAGAGATGATCAAAAAGGTTGGTTTGGTTAAAACGGATGAAAATATATGCGAATCGTAATAGATGTAAAACCAATTATAGGATAAGCTTTGGTGGTTTTGTGTCATGCACCTATCTCTATCTTCTCCAAAAGTGAAAATTTTGTGTGCATTGTGGAGGTGGTGAGAGGAGTGGGAGTTTGAGGACATAAGGGAGTGAAAATAGGGAGATGGAGCTGAAAACGTTTACAAAGTGTTGTGGAATCGAGTTTCTCGATTAGTAGTAGCCTTTGAAGAGGAAGAAGTGTGTGGTTGTGTGCACCTAAGTAATAATGAGGGGAAGATAAAAGATGAATTGGTTAAGTTTGGCTTGCTTTATAGATAACTGAAGAGGTTCCATAAGCTTTGAAAATCATTAAAGATTTCAGTAATGTAAATAAGTAAAAGGCAGTAAGAATCCCATTAATTTTAGGAAAACATAAATATGCTAAGAATAATAATTTCTTTGAAAGTCCCTATCTCTTTCCCTACACCCAATCCAATTCCATCATTCCAACCCCACATCATATCCTTCAAAACCAAAACAGTCTTTTCCTTCCTTTTTTTCCATGATTTGAATTGGTGCATCAATCAATCTTGAATTTCCAATATTTGTTTCATTTAGAAGATCTCTTTTTTAATAAGTCAATAAAATCCAAAATAGAAGAAATAAAAAAGAGTGAGAAAAGGGAATGAATGAAAAATACGTAGGGGGAGAAACAACGTGTATGTGTGTGTGACAGTCAATCTTCTTCTTCTTCTTCTTCTTCTTCTTGTGTGTGAAGTGAGTTAGAAAGACACCCCCACTCCCCACTCCCCACTCCCCTCTCCCTCAATACAATACACAATAGCTACCAAGCAAACCCAAGCAGAGAGAAAGAGAGACAGAAACCCACACACACACACTCTTCTCTTTGGCGGGCACAGCAGACCTCCAGAGTCCAGTGTAAAAGGTTTGGTTTGGTTGTGGGGTTGCAGTAGTTGTTCTTTTAGCTGCTCAGTCTCTCCTTCAAATGGACCTACCTACCTCTTGCTCTATCATGACCATGACTATGACTTCTGTGTGAATCTCAGTAGGGTTTTTTCTTCATTTCCTTCCCTTAGTAGGGTTTTTTCTTCATTTCCTTCCCTTGGTAACTGAAACAAAAAAACCCCTAAGCAGCTCTGGTTTATGTTTTTCCAGCTCATTTCCTTTATTAATCCACCTCTTTGTAATGTTGATGTTGATGTGCAGATCCCCATTAGGTTTTCAGCTTCCTTTCTGGTTGCCTGTTGCTTCTTCTCTCGACGACTGAGTCATCTTCCCTGCTGAAAATTTGTGAGCTGCTCTTTTTCTGTTCAAACTAGCTAGCTTCCAGTGAGTTCAGTTCAGTACTTCTTCATTGGCTGGGTCTTACATCTACCTTTTTCTTCTCTTCTTTCCTTCCTTCCTTTCAACACTTTCTTTTTCTCTCTTCAGCTCTTTTAATTTGCTCCACTCCAATGGATGATGATGGAGAAAACCAGTTTCAGTTTTCTGATGATGATGAAGAAGAAGATGATTATCAGGAGCTCAATAAGATGAAGAAGAAGAAGATCAAGATACCCGTTATCAATAAGAGATCGGCGGCCATGAAGGTGGGTCACAATTCTTCTTCTTCATCATCTTCAATGGAGAAGAAGAACAACAACTCACTACTTAGGCTAAAGTTTATTATTCCAAGCATCACCAACAGCAACTCACCAAGCACTGAATCCAGTGGTGATGAAGGAACTGCTCTTCTTTTTCCTCATCAAACCAACAGTCCTTCTGGACCTCAAGTTTTACCTGATGCAACCGAACAACAAGAGATTCGTGTCTGCAGGATCTGCAAAAAAGGCTTTCCATCAGGGAGAGCTCTTGGCGGACACATGAGAATCCACAACAAAACTACTCTTGACGATGATGAGGACGAGTTCCCGAAAAAGCTCCCCAATCCTAACAAGCAGCTCAAAAAACAGCTTAAAGCATCGGCTTTGCTCGCTTTAAGCAACAATGCAGCATCATTAGCAGCTACAGGAGAAGAAGAACCCACTACTGTCAACTGCGCCGTCTGCAACAAGACTTTCCCTTCCATAAAGTCTTTGTTTGGGCACATGAGGTGCCATCCTAATAGACAATGGAGGGGAATTCTACCTCCTCCTCCTAATGCCTCTACCAAGAACAGCCCCTCCTCCAATGTTTCTGATTCGTTGGGGTGTCATAAGATGGAGGATCAGATTAATTCTGCAGCAGCAACACCAACACTCGCAATTGGAAGCTCATCCCAATCGGTGGGTCCAGTTCGCGCACTGCCTAGATGGTCTGTTAAGGCGAAGAGGGGACGTGCCGCTAATACTAATGCAAACCAAGATATACCTGAAGCCGCTTATGATCTCATGATGTTATCTCGTGGGGAGTCGCTGGACTCGGATTTGTCTAACTTCAAACAAAGAAGCTATGATGAATTGGACAACATTAAGAAGAGGAGCAGTGAGGAGTCTGAGACTGGAAATTTCAATTCCAGAGATTTGATAATCAGAAAGCCTGAGATGTGCTATGGGTACAGTCGAAAGAGGAAGAAGAGCTACTCAGATGGTTCAGAGGGAGAACAAGAAGAAGATGGTGATTACAATGACACGGAGAAACCATTACCAGAGACTGAGTTGGATGATGGGTGTTTGGTCTTGGCAAAGATGAAGCTGAAGATGAAAAAGAAAAAGAAGAAGAAGCTGAATTTGAGAGACTTAGAAAGGGTGGATAACATGAGTGGAGTGAATGTTATGAATGAGTACAAGCAGTCACAATCACAACACTTGCACAAAATTTCAGCTGATAGATATAAGTGCACTACTTGCAATAAATCCTTTCCTTCTCACCAAGCATTGGGTGGGCACAGATCAAGTCATTACAAAGTTAAGACTAGTCCTTCTCTTCACCCTCAGGATGAATTTGCATTTGGGAGTGCTCCAGCTCCAGCTGAGGAGGAGGATGATGATGAGGTGGAGGAACACTATGGGGTGGTGCCCTTTCCCAATACCACCAACTTGGCCCAATTCAATGACCCCACAGAATATGATATCTTGGGATCAAACTCAAGTTTGGTGAGTGGTACTGCTAGTACCCATAGGTGTCAGATCTGCAACAGGACATTCCCAACTGGTCAAGCTTTGGGAGGCCACAAGAGGTGTCACTGGACTCCAGTTGAAGTTCATCCGAACTCACTGACCTTACAATTTCATGAGGAAGCACCAGCAGCACCTGCAAGTAAGGCCACTACCGGTTTGGATACGGGTCGAAGGATGTTGGCTTTTGATCTCAATGACCTCCCAACAACAACAGCTGAAGGTAGTGATGAAGAAGTTCAAGGAGGTATGAAGCAAATAACAATTGTTGATTATGCATCTTCTTCTGAAAATTCAGCCAATTAGTGTTTGTGTTATTTCAATTGTCCATTAGTCTTGAGTGTCATGTTGTGTCATGTCATGAAAGGCTCAAGTTTTGGAAGCCAGTTCAGAAGGTTTGGTTCAGTAGAGTTTGATCTCATCAGCTCAGCTCAGTTGTTGTAGTGGAAAAAACTCGCGTTGGTTTGTTGTCTTTGGTATGTGGTAGTAGTGTCCTTTTTGTGATTACTTTCTTCATAAACCAAACAATGCTCTCTCTTGCACAGCCAAAACTCTTTCTTTGTTCCAGACTTCAGTGAAGATAATGTAAAAAACTTCAGTGTCCAGTTTCTTTTTTCTTACTTTTACTTTTCTTATAAAATTTCTACATTGTTAATCTCATATTGCTATGCTTATTAGGTGTGATTCAGGTGCGTGTTTGGTTTTGGTAAGTCAAGTGTTTATATTCAATTATTAATTTTGTTTATAAGTACAAACTGAACTTACTAGTCCTCTCTGACTGATGCAATCTTCCATCTCTATTATAAAAATTTGACATATTATAATCAATAAAAGTGGAATAACCACAAAGTAGTGGAGCTCCTGAAGACAGAGCTCATATCACTCATACATTTAGATGAGAAAGCACAAGTGCATGGAGGACTTCCAGTTCCTTATAAGGGTATTAAACATGGATGATGCTTTCTTTTACTTATTATATGATTGATGATGATGTGATTTGTTGTGGGTTGGGTAGAGACTACAGGCTAGGGGTGGGTGTTGAGGTTTACAGATTTAAGTGTTGTTTTCA
Source organism: Berberis thunbergii (assembly GCA_003290165.1). NCBI lineage: Eukaryota > Viridiplantae > Streptophyta > Magnoliopsida > Ranunculales > Berberidaceae > Berberis > Berberis thunbergii. The sequence continues at coordinate 382,654 of QNQO01000969.1, forward strand.
TGTGGTGTGCAGACCTTTAAGACTTGGTAGCTTCTTCAATCTTCCTAGTAGTTTGTGATGCACTTCATATTTTATGTTTTCTTTCTTTTTGCTTTTACTCAGTAGATTCGCTTACCAATAATCAATTGATAATAATATCATAGCCTTGGAGGAGCTGAAAGAATTTTATTCAAAATACAACCACAGAGGACAACTGGAATGGGAAGATAATATGTTTTTATGTGGTCCAACTCCACTCCAGGTATTTTATAGATGACCATATTCAGATATATTATTTTCATTTCTCCTTTTACAGAGGGAGTTTTTTTTTAAGTGCCAACTTCTTACTGAAATGAAATGAGAAATTTCGAACAAGCTTTTGAATTGAATTAGCCTGCTGATTAAAAATTGTAAAATTAAAAGGTGTTTATTTTAAGGTGCTGAATGAGAACTGTTTGACAATTTTATCTCATTGAATTGAAAAAAATTATGACATAAATATTGTACTTAAATCATACTTAATAATTATTCAAATCCGGAAGAATTTTACTATACATTTTATTACAAGAACATCAAAATATGACAAAAGATGAATGAGAGTTGAAAATATACATGAGAGGAAGAGTTGGAGAGATGAAGAAAAACTTGAAAATACAGATAAAGAAAACAAAAATGAAGGAGAATCACAATGCTTAGTAAAGAAAATGAAGGTGTATCGTCAAAATTTAGCTCTACTTATTTTTAAAAAGATGAGGCAACAATTGTCATTTCAAAATTATGTAAAGATTATTATTGAAATAATTTTTAACTAAACACTTGGTGCTAAGTGATCAGCATCTCCCTGTTGCTTACTCTATCTACTTCTGGTCAAAACTAAAAACAAACACTTTAAATAAGGTGTTCTACTTCTTATCAAGCATTGTCACATGCCTTAGTGGTAAATCAAGTTTATTGCATAAAAAATTGAGTAAAAATCATCTGTCAGTCAGTAAAAATTGAGTATATGTATATTAATGGTAGTAGAAACGGTGAAATGGTGGTGGTATATATAGGAAGGAGAAGGGAAAGCTCTCTCATCTCATCTTATCTCATCTCAGCCTGCCATGCAAGAGTGAGTCTCAACTGTAACATGGAGATACTCTCGTGACATCTTTGAAAGCAACACACTCCTTTTTTTCTTCTTCTTCATGAGAATCAATTTGACTTTCTTTCTTTCTGCCTTTCCATTTCCTTTCACCTTTCTCATGTCTCTATATCCGTCTTCTTATTAACTTTGATTTGTACTATCCATCTCCCTACTCTACTTACTCATACTTCTTAATTAAACTACCTTTTTAGTATATATTCCCTCAAAAAAAGAAAACCTTTACTCTCTGGCCTTTAATCATTTCTCTTTTTTCATTAAAATGTAGAAGATTTTGTGATTGTTTACACTTTTGTTTCTTCACTATATGGGCAATATTGGCAACTACCCCCATCACCAATTCAGTCTCATAATCTTTCTCCACAGCTGTAAATTTATGTACATCTCTAAAATTTATTATCAAATTCTATACAAGTTTAGGAGAAAAAAAAAGGAAATGAAAAACTACAAGATCACTCATCTTATACAAGTGTGTCAAGATAAGCTACCATCATTGCCTAGTTTTAGAATTTGGGACCCAATTTCCCAACCCAACCGTATCGTTCCACTGAGCACTCATTCAACTTGTTAACATTTCTCTTCTTCCTTCTTTCTCATATGCACTGTTTTGCTTTTGCAGTGACAATAATATAACAAGTGCCATGCACCATAACTTGGCAGCTAAGTAGTGTAGTAGGTGATGAAAGTTTGTTTTGAGTAAATCCTTTTTTTAAAGCTGGAGGACAGAGTTAATTTGCCTTGTTTTGATGAACTCAGATAGTACTTTTCCACAGCATATATAGTAAACTACTTGATGACTAGCCTAGTTTGTATTTCTTCTTTTCTTTAATTTACATCCTGGCATGTAATATATATATATATATACAGTCGACAGAGATGAAAATAGAGTTCACGAGGGCCTTGTGAAACTTCCTTTTGAAAGTACATCATAATAATTAGCAATTAGAGGCAGATTCAGAACTTCTTTCATCCCACTTTCTTCTCCATCTCTTTAAATATTGCTTCATATTTTGTTTTGCTCGAGGTATATCTTAATTCTATGATATCCTATGATGTGAAATAACAAAGACTAGATCGACAACGTGTGAATCTTTACTTATATTAGCCATACCTGATCTTGTTATATTGAATGCTTGATTTGCTCAAGTCTTTCAAACTAAAAATGGATTTTTTTTCTTTTTTTCTTTTCAAGTTTTTATTACTGTGCAACCCCAACCTTCATAAGTTTAGTCTTTTGATCATTACATTTCAGCTAAACGAGAGAGTTGCAATAGAGGCACCATTGTGGAAAGTTATAACATGATTGCGTGTCACTTGTATACATTTCATGATATGAATGGTATAAGACCTGGAAGGATAATGGATTCATGGTCAAACCATTTTTGGTGTAACTATTTTATCATTAGAGAGGATTGATAAGGTCAAGATCCCTTGTTCTTCTCCCTTCTCATGTGTATTCCTCTTTCCCATCTTCTTTACGTATCATTGCGAAAATCAGCTGGCAGATTTTTTTTTTTTTTTGGAAAGTGAGCGGGGGGTTATTTAGGATCCCCAAACCTGAAAAAATAAGTTGAAGTTACATTCGTAAATAATATTTATAAACTTTGTTAAAGAAAGAGTTACCCTACCCAACCCAAGTAAATTCTTATTGGATCAGGAAGTTAAAATGGAACCAACCAGGAAACAAATCAAATGCTAGACACTAGTGAAATGATCTTGTTTAAAAGGGTTATATAAAGTGTTGTATACTTAATTTTTTTGCAAAGCCCCCCTAGCTAGAGACCACCTCAATCCTAACAGTTACGGTGTATTACGATGTGTATTGCCATGAGTCCCTACGCACTAAGTCACTTTTGGAAATTGATTTCTGTATGTTGATGCACCACCAAGTACTGTATTTCAAGCAGGAGTACAAGTACAGGTTTAAAATGCAGGCTTTGGAAAAGAGATCTCAATCCTCAATTCTTTGTTTAAAAATATGAACACTTGAAAAGCTTCTACTATGTGTGGAACGACAGTTACAAAAAGTGCAAAGACACGAAGATTTAAAATTACAATCCAAGAGATAGCAAGATTTGTCCTATTCAAAACATGGATGGGTGCTTACCTCATATCGATGCAGCATGACCTACACATGCTAAGAAATTGATGTTGGTTGACACTGGACACAAACTCTAGAGGTTGCCAAAGCCTGGGGAAGCAAAACAGTGTGATTTCATGGAAATGTCTTGTACCATTTCACGTGATTTTTGGGTATCAACTCCATTCAGAAACTTGCATGTTTATACCATTCAGCATTTTATACCATACCGTACAAGTCTTGAATGTTGTAAACTATAGACTATGTTAGAGAAATTTATCAGTGTTTGTAGCTGCTACCTCCAAAAGCAAGACATGGTTAGATAATAACATTACTTTCATAACTCGGGGTAATACAAAAGACTGCGATATAGAACAACAACCATAACAAAACTGAGTCTAGGAACTGTGCTTTTTGTTCATTCTACATTACCTCGGGTGATCAAAATACAAGGTGATCTCTAGGTGGGGTTTGGGTCTTCAGCCCCATCAGAATTGGGAAAGAGAAATAGCCCAACTACAAACAGTAACTGAATCAAAGCAAATAAGACAAGCTTAAATACTCCATTGCGCATCTTTATAACCTCTGTAGCATCCCCTGATGAGCCTAATGTGTTAACCTGATTTTTCAACACAGTCATATCCTTCTCTTCGTCTCTGAGGTGATGCAGAATCTGGCTTTGCCCTCCAATCAGATATTTCTGCTCCTCAAACAGCGTATTTTGATCATCTGATGCAACTTTCAACTTCTGTGATGTTCTACTCATTGCTAAACACTCAACCTCAGCTTCTATCCTCTGTCTATACAGAACCTCAAGCTCAATTTCCATCTCTCGGCGCTCCTCCTGTAGAGAGGGTAGACTGCTTCCCGATACTCTATTAGCTAACTTACTTTCATTTAAAATGTTTTCAAGCTCAATAATTCTAGATTCCTTTACCTGAAGCATAGCCAATGTCTCTTCCAGTTTCCTATCCAGAATATGTACCTTCTGACTTGTTTTAACCAACTCAGTTTCAGAAGGCAGAGAGCCTTTTTCCAACAGACCAGATGAGTTGAGTTCATGTATCTCTGAGTTCACAGAACCAAACTCTGCAGTCAAACCGAGACGGCTAGCATAGTCATCGTCCAGTGAAAGAGGTTGTTTCCCTATTTCTCCAAACTTCTGAATTTCTGTAAAATAATCAAGGTTCAGTTGTTAGCAAGATTTTTCTCATTAATCAATGTTGTGACAAAACAGAGACAAGATCCTAAACACAGAAGTAACATATTTGATCAGACACAACACAAAATTTAGTGGAATTGTGTAAAGAATCAAAGTACAGACTTGAATGAAGACTCCAAAGTAAAACTAAGTTGATTGAGAAGATTCTAACTTAACCATGAGGAGGTTTGTCTTGATATATACTAAAATTGAGTTAAGGTTTAGAGTGGGTGGTGGGTTTTGTTGTAGTTTGTGGTGCAAGGTTTAGAATGGGTGGTGGAGTTTGCAAAGAAGAAGATAAACCATCGTCACCAATTTCCTTACCGGTAAACTTTACTCCAACTCTGTTCACTGCATCAGCAAGTGAAGCCTCTTTTGCATTTTCAATACCTCAGAACCGATTTTCTTAACTTCTGATTGCAGAGAACCAAACTCATATTTTGTGACTTGAGTTTCATCTTTTGATCCATTAGTGATGTTAGCCATGGCTGAAGAGAGGTTCGGCTTTGCTGCCACTTGACCACAAGGAGAAGACGAGAAAAGAGGAGTAAGACGAAGAATTGTTGAGGAAAAAAAATAGTGTTGCAAAGAAAATAGAGAGATTAATCTTAGGGTGTGTTTGGTTGTACCCGTTCCATGGGAATAGGAATCCAATTCCCACTTGGAATAAGATTTTAGGTGTTTGTTTGGGATTTTACTCCTAGGCATCTGATGCTTGCACATGCCACATTTTCCCACCATTATGGGAATCTGACGCCTCCCATCCTCTAGGAAAACAATTCGCAAGACACTCGATCATTCTCCCCTACCTCACCTCACATCCCCTGTGCGATATCATCTCTTGCGAAGATCTCCTCTCTCACTCGCACTCAAAGGTCTCCTCTGCCATCTCCCCTCTCGAGGTTTGTCAACCTTTCTCTCTTCTTCTTCTTCTCTTCCACTCTTCCCATCTCTCTGCTCATTGTGTTGCTCACTTATTCAATTTGTTCCATTACGTCTCTTGTTATCTAGGATCTCTATACTACATCTGGAGTGGTTTGTGATGGATTGGCTTTGATTTAGGTTGGTTCAGTTAGTCCTCTTCACCAAAATCCAATCAAGGTATAATTTTGCAACACCTTTTGATGTGTTTCTTTGGACTACAAATTGATAGTTTTATGTGAAACAAACATTGAAAAATTTAAATTCAGGAAAATAAACATTCCAGAAAATAATTTTTCGTGAAACAAATGTAGCCTTATTAAAATAAAATAAAAATCTTGAAACCCATAGATACATGCATAAATGAGGGAGAATTATTGGGGCTTGTTTATGAGAACGATTACCTCATAAATTTTGTGTGTGTGTGTGGGGGGGGGGGGGGGGGGGGTTCACCCCTACTATTAAGAAAATGTCGAGGAATAGGCATGGGCGGACCTACTAAGGGGCGAGGGGGGCAGCTGCCCCTTGTAACTTTTAAATATTTAGTATATATATTTAAGTCTTAAAAAAATCGATTATATAATCTACAATACAATATGATAAGCGTTTATACAAAAATGTGAACAAGTCTTTGTTGGTGTAGTTGTTGGAGGTTTATCATTTTTAGTAAAAGACCCGAGTTCGATACTCTTCGAATGCATTTTTATTTTATTTTCAATGCAATTTTATTAGTAATTGCAAATATTAAAAAATGTTTAGTTTAATAAAAACTTATTAACATGAATTGTTTTTTACAAGTGGAATAAAACCTCCAACAAAAAAATATTTAAAATTAATATCTAAAATAATAACTATAGAATTCAATGAAAATATATACCATTGGCCAACTCGTACAAAATTTGAGCCTCATATAAACTAATTTTTTCTATGAAATTGTATTATGATCATATTAGGTTTCCAAATTTCAAAAAAAATTTAGCTTCACCTAGATACTTATCCTAGTTATTTTGTGATATTAGTTATACATTCTAGTTATTATACTCGTTTATCCTTTGCTAAGATTATCGATGGGGACCTTATTTTGGCTTAAAATTGGATTATACTGGATCCAATTTGGTATATGCAATGTATTTTTTATTAGTTATTAATTCAGGTAGAAAAAAATTTGGCCTTACCATTGATAACTATTATTATCAACTAATAAATATTTTCTATTTCGCCCCCCTTCGACTAAAATTCTGGGTCCGCCCCAAGGAATAGGAGAAGGAGACTGGGCAAGTCGAGTCCTTAGAAACATCTCATTCAATTTTTTATGTTTCTGTGGGCAACTTACTTATTTCAAGAGTTAGTACGTGGGCAACTTACTTTTTTCAAGAGTTAGTACGCCCCTCATTCAATGTGTCACGCATCCTTTATAACACTGTAAAAGGTGCTCATTGCATTATTCTGAATATACTTATGTGCTACAACAGATTAAATCTTCTGTAACACCAATGGACGACAGAGCTAGCCTGCTAGACCAGCAAATGAAAAAATAAAGACATCCAACTCAATTCTCAATGGGAATTACTTATTCAAATAACACGGGAGACCAATAATCCTGACACATGAAGAGACCACTACACAGAGTGACCTTATTTCAGAGGCAAAAGCAAGCAACCAGGATTGGGATTATGTCGCAAGGATACAAAGTCAGATCAGCTTGGCAGAATCACATCAAGATGTGAAAGAAATCCAGGCACATGTAGAGTTATGTGCCAGAGAAATAATGAACAGGTTCTTTAATGTGATGAAGAATCTTCATACATGATGTCTAGAAGAATTTAGTGCAGGGCTGTTTGTTCCAAGGATGCACGGATTCGGACACGCGTGTCGTGTCGAACACTGACACGACACGCCGACTCGGCAATTCCCCAAAAACTGACTCGGGGATACGTCGATACGTCATAATATTTTTTTAATAAGTCATAAATATAAATAATAATCTAATAAAGTGTCTTCCTAGAGTGCCATGAAAAAGATGGCACTGTTACAAGAAAAAATTAAAGTAGAGAAAAAATATAGTAGAGAAGTAGAGGAGAGAATAAGCAAATGAGATACAAATAAGAAACAAAGATTAAGAAGAAGCATAGAGGTATGCTTTAGTGGGTTTTTGCTTTATTTGTCTTAATTCACAATTGAATTAGTCATTCACTTCAACAACCATTATATTACGTGGTTATTTGCAAACATCTAAAAGTAAAAAATAAAACAAAGTTGGTTTTCGAGTCTTGACTGTGTCCTGACCAAGTTTCGAGTGTATCGGAGACATGACCTACACGTTGACTACATTGACCATATGTCTAACACCTGCCGACACGTTGACCAAGTGTCCGACACGTGTCGGGGGCGTGTCGAGCGAGTGTCGTGTGTCGGATACGTGTCGGACACGGATACGGCAAGTTTTCGAAGAGTCTGTGCTTCCTTGGTTTGTTCCAAGCTTAAAGAATTTAGTGTCACAAGTAACACCCCTAAACTACCTGTCTTAAGTCATTTTCCAAACCAAACCATACCCAAACGTTCTAATCACTGACCCTAACTTATCCCAGATAGAAATGAAGAAGAAACAAAGACAGAAGTTCGAAACATCAGGGAAAGATAGAATTAGGGAGAGTTGTGGTCGTAAGAGGAAAAGTAGAAATAAATAAAAATAGTATAGAGAAACTGGGGTAGCGAAAGAAAACATTGGAGTTTGAAACTCTATAGCTGTTGATTTTAGGTGCACATTTCTTTTCTACAGTTTCTCCAACTCCCCGGCTGATACAGCCCATTTAATCGATGCCTATGAGACATTTTATGTAATTTTTGCCTCGATGCATAATTTCAGCATATGCCCTTAACCTTTTTGAAAACCTTGCCTCACAAAACTTTGTAATTTATACTTGGGACAATATGAGTCTACATATAGAATGCCTTTCAAACACCAATGTAACGAGAGTCGCCCCCAGAAAAACCAAAGGTTTATCACAACTTGGAGATGAGCATCCCAAATCAAAACCTACTTGAAATTTTCTGGGGCAAACTATTTTAATCATTACACTTAGATCTCCCACAATCAAGGATAAAGTTGTAACTTAGTGAACCTGGAGTTGTAGAGGTCACGGAAATTCTTTCTAAACTAATAAATACAAGGCATGACCCATGATAATCAGATATGTCCATAATGTTTAGCATGTCATCTCAAACACCATGAGATATCCGGACATGACGAGACACTCGTATATGTATAGAGTATGGTTATGTACAAATAGGTTTGTAGTTTTTATAACTTTTATCTTTGTTTTTCAATGACAATAACACAAATGTTTTCTTTTATCTTGATTTTAGATATGAGAAATAAAACTGCATTATGTGCATTCCGCATCAATTTTTTTGTTAAAATGGTAAAATTTTGCGAAAGAAGGAACAGAGAGGACCACATGAAAGAAAGTTCTAAAAGACTCCGAGGAAGTCAAATACATCAAAGATCAAAAAGAATTTGGTAAAAAAAAGAAAAAAAAGAAAAAAAGGAGAACATAGTAGAACTAGCTCCAACCCCAAACCCACAATAGAACCACACTCAGCTGACCTCACCTCTTCCCATTTGATACCAGACTAACTCCACAGCATGTCTTCATGTTAACCAACAATTACATTGTGTGCTTCTGGTTCCACGATCACTATACCTTAACCCTTGAATGAAATTTGGTTATGCCCATTAACTTATAACCAAGACTTTATCATTGAGACATGACATCGCCTGGCATTACACTATCAGGGATGCAAACTACAATACACCACTAGTAAAACCTTAAAATTTGGCCCTGTTGATTTGGTTGAAGGGTGAGGCGTTAATTTCGTTATCTGTTTGATTATTGTAAAAATATCCCTCCCCCATTCATTTGAGAGGATTGTAGTTCAAGGAGAAATTTTTTGGAAGAGAAAGTGATCTCCTGTACTATTCATACAACTTGAAATCAAGAACAGTTAAAAAATAACCTTCAACGATAAACTCCTTGAGGTCAACCTTTTCTCTTTTTTGATCTTTCTACCATTTTTAAGTGGAAATTTCACCATTTAAAAAAACAATTAGATCTATTATATAGTATGATCATTAAGAAGAATCGTTAATATGATACGTTTATAAATGCAAACACACACACACAAAGGATCACATAACTGTGCAGCAGTGACAAAAGTAAAGAAATTTCAGACTTGACAATAATTCATACATATGCAAATGGGCCATGATAATCAGCAAAACTAAAAGTAGCAGAATTAGGGATAGGACACCTTTTTCGAGAGCTTCTTGCACGTCCTGGAGTGCGATGATTGACTCAACCAATGGATCCCAGCCAAAAGTTGTTCTTTGATTGTCACTTTCTTCTTCCTTTGCTTCCCATGATATATCATTAGTTTCATCATCATGTGAAATATATCCAGAATCTCCTCCATTGTCTTTGAAATAAGTTGTATAAACATCATCATTGGACTGTTGGTCACTTGCCTGAGCTTCACAGCTATTCTCTCCATCATAATTCATTGACCCCTCTCTCCGAATTCCATTAGCAATCCCAGAAAAGTTACCAACCTCTGCAAAGGCGATAGTGGAGCTCCTCAAGTCAGATTCCACACTGGAATAGGAGGCATCCTTGTTGACATTTGCCCCTCTGAGCTTCTTACTGCTCTCGATCTTAACTCTTCCCAGTTGAGACCTTTGAACAGAATTACCCGAACTCTTCCCATTAGTACTCTTCACCTTGTTTTTATCTCTTGCAGATCCCATTGCAATAGGGCTAATAAACCTCATTTTTGGAGTACTAGCTGCTGTAGATGACTTGCTACCTCGATCCCAGCTATTGGCAGAATCGGTACCAACAGGAAAAGCAGCATATCCCATTGCCAACCTAGAATCTGAACCTGAACCTTTAGAAGCAGTGAAAATACCAGCAGTAAAAGGCGTACTTTTGATAGATGAATCGGCAGTAGCAACAAAACCTTCTCTAGTAAGCTTCATATCTCCAGCTGAATCTCGAAATTTAGAGGGTTCAGCCGCATTCGGGGGACCCCGTTTCAAAATTTTACTTAAATCAACAGTATTAGGTCCTTCCTTGGTAAAATCTCTCCTAATCCTCCTCCATTTCTTCAAACCATAACCTTTGGCAGGAAGTGAGGGGGGAGACTCGGACTTATTGTCTTTGTTTTCAACAATCTGTCCCACAGATCCGACATCCTCTTCTGCATGATTACCAGTATCAGAAAGCCTACTGTTCTCTACTACGGATTGGTCGAAACCAGTCGTCTCTCCTAAGGATTCAACTTTCTCATCAGTAAGTGGAGGTGAAGGTGGTGAAGAGTCATCTTCCAATTCCATTGATGAAATCTGGCATTTTCAATTTACAAAAAAGGGATCAATTGTTACTTAGTTGAGAAGATGAATCTATTATTATCGGTATCTATCAGAAATAAAAATGTTTTAATACAAAGGGTAATACAACAGACAAGAAATCATTCCAATTCCCCAATAAAATAAAATAAAATAAAATGATGAATTATAGAAAGGGTTTCTCCCTCCTCCCTCTGTTCATCAATCACCAATTCCAATTGGGATCAACAACGACGACCTAAAACTATACATCCAAATCTAAAAACAAATAGCTTCACAAAATGGCACCTTTTTTTTTCCACTAAAGAGTTTTCCCAACGACATGTATAAAGAAATGAAACGGGGAGATGAATTTGATCCAACAAACAAAGAATAAAATATGATACCTTTCTTTCTTTACATTACATCTGGGAAGCTGAGGAGCAATCGAAGAAGCTGGCTCGTTCTGAAATTCAAGTGTGAGTTGCCAATTCGATTGAATGGGAAACCCTAACCTATGGTTGGATTCCAATTGAAGGGGAATTGGCAAGTCGTGGTATCTTCGTTGCCTTGGCTTGGATCACCAAATAACAAAGAAAGAATGAATCATCGGTGGCAGTGGCTTTGGTTTGGCAAAACGGATGAGATTACTGACCCTTCGCACGTGCTGTGTTGTGTGTGCTCTACACATGAGTGACAGGAGAGGGATTCATTTCATTTCATCTCATTGCAACCCGATCACCTTGAATGACATCCGCATGTTAGAGTGTCTCAATCCAAAGTGGATATATATTTTTTTTAAAATTGGGTTGTTGTCCCATTTTATTCATTTAATAATTCAAGCTCGAAGGCTACATGACTGACCCTATAGGGTTAACTAAAAAATCGAAACAAATTCTCACAAGAGAGATGATACACCAATACACCGAAACAAACTCAGTCTTTGTACATTTTGTTTGCTTTCTTAGTTTACGGATTTTCGGAGACAAAGGCTAACATCTTTGGTGTGCCTCCTCTTATTCGTCTCTCCGTCTGACGTAGCCCCTAAATCCAAATCACTGCTCGCTGCCTGTGGATCAATATCAGATTCTGAGTTGACTTCATCACTATCCTCATTAGTACTTTCGGGTGTATTGATATGTAAAATCCAAAGTGGAATTCAATCGTAATGTAAAATATGTATGATTTATTTATTTATTTTGTTAAAATAAAATACACATGATTGATTGGATGGTAAAATTGAATTGGTGGGAAAATATTATGATTGAGCACCTCAAAATGTGCAAGATTGAGCATCTTGACGAAGAAAGAATGCTTGAGATAAGTTATTAAAATGAGAAATAGGCATATGAGTTCAAAACTTTAAGGGTATGTCTGGTTGCACGAAAAATAGACATGAAAATTAAAATCATTTTCGTGTATTCAATTAAGAGACCTTTCCCTCGAACTTGGATTCCCATGAATAGTGAGAAAATAGTCTTATGAAGAATCGATTTCATGCCAGTAAATAGACAGCTAAACAACAAAAATCTGCATAAAAAGGGAAATTTTCATTTTCCAAATAAAATGAGCAACCATACATACCATAAAAGCAAAACCCAACAAACAAGGATCAATTTTACTACATTTTGATGACTTTTTACATGGTTACTTCAGCTTAGAACTTACCACCATCCATTCCATAGGGAGACATAATGTTCACAAAGGAGAGGCAAAATAGAGGGGGCAAGAAAAAAACAACAAAAATTTAGAAGGCAATCAGTTAAATATACAACTATTACCGACAATTCACTATAGAAAATCTAAATTTCAAAAAATTTGGGGGCAACTGCCCCATGTCTTGTATGTGGCTTTGCCACTCGATGTATATACCTTTTACGTTAAGGTTGAGTGAAGATGGGAAGATAAAAGAGTTTTGATTGTCGAGTCATGTTACAACTAGGAATGGGCACCGAAAATGGGTTCGGGACGGGATGAGCAAGTAGTAAATAGTCATCTAATGAAGAGTAACAAAAGAATTCCATCTTACATTGTTCGCACACCAATAGTGTCAAATTTATGTACATATAACTTTCACCACACAATATTCAATGTTATTTAAAATTTATGGTCCAATGAACTTACAGTTTTTTATATTAAGTTTCCTCTATGTGATATACTAAGATTGAACAATTAATATAGTCATTTCTTAGAACCCTTTCTACATAGTTATGAATATAAGAATCTATAGATGATATAAACTCGTATTAGAAATGTTCAAAATTTACTTCAAAGTTCTGTAAATTTTTGGCAAACCTTGTAAGTTTGTCATATTGCAAGCAAGACATCCTTCTGAAAGATCAAATAACTCACGTTAACATTTTGAATTTCAGTGAAATTGGTATCCGAGAAAATAATATTAAGCACATATACAAGTCATAGTTGTGGAGGGTTACGTTATAATGGAATTAAGTTTGTCAAGTGAATGATGGCAGATGAAAAGAGCCCTTACATATATCCATCTTACATATTTATGCAAGAGTTGAAATATCATTCATATAAGATACAACTGGGATCAATGCTTTCAAATTGTCTTAATATAAATTCAAAAAATGAAAAATATTGCTCATTGACCAAATCTCCAACTATATAACTAATACTGCAAAACTAACCCAAACCATAATTTACCTTAATTTTCTACAAGAATAATGTCTTATTACTAATCTTAAATATGAAAAAACATAAATTTAGTAGGTTCTATTTGACCTAAAATATCCACAGTGAAGTTTCTATTTAAACAAAGAATACCAAATCATGCAAGTAAATTTTCAAACGATAGATTGATATGTGCCACTTTACTCGCACCAGACCACGAAGTGTAGTGGCAAGATGGAAGACTTGGTCTAATGGTTTATTTAGTCATGGTTTGTTGAGTCTGTTATGTGGGTGCTATTCTTTGTCCTGTTTTGCAACATTTCTTGTTCTTTAGCATGGTTTTTATTTTCCCTACTAGTTGTATGGCTATATATAGCCTGAATGAGTTGAATAAAGATATGTTGTTTTAGTTTCAAGCAGCCCCTCCCTTCTTCTATTCCTTCATTTTGTTAAATTCTTTCGTATCAATGGTATCAGAGCGCGGTTCCGACCATGGACACTCGAGGCAAAAGGAATGCAGAATTCCGCAACAATGTCAACAAAATTGTCACGCCCCGATTTTCGAGAAAACGAAAATCCCAAAATCCATGTAGGATTATCCGTTTTCCCCAAAAGTCGGGACATGAATTGTCATTCACGAAAAATAACAATTGGCATCTACGAGAAATAATCAATTGCACAATTTACCAAATAGAAGGAAAATAAAACAACAGATCTGAAAGTCCATCAAAAAGAAGAAAATTTTAAAACTCGTAGAGCCAATGCTAACAAGTTCAACAATTTACGAATGTGTCCCTCCCAGAAAATAATAAATAACTTCCGATTTCAAATTACAAGAATTAAACTGACACCTACAAATAAAAATGATCTAATCTTTCGAACAACGCGCAACTCTCAGCAGTGCTCGTCACTTATGGTACGAAATGCTCTAAGCCCGCCCGAGATTACTATATCCTGAAAATAAGCTAGTCGGCTACATTCCCGAAGGAATGTACCCAAGAAGCCAAAGCCCACTTGGGTCAGCAATAAAGCTGGTGTGAAATCTCTTTATTTCCCAAAAATCAATAAAGGAAATTACAGGATATGACAAAAAAATATTACGATAAAGAAATCAAAACACACAGGTAGTTCCTCCACGAGGCATTCATATCTAAATTCTAATAAGTAAATATGCACTTACTTGTACTTACTAGATGGAAAGTTAACTATGACAAGTCTAACCTGCAGAAATATTAGTGGACTTGCCATCCTGCATGAAAAAGGATTAGAAACAATATAAATGTAGTTTATTCATTTTTATTTGAATTTGATTCATCTTTTTAACAGAATGATCACTTAGGCGATACCACATTCGCACCACCTCCGTGCTGAACATACATGCATGTATGTCTCTCTCATATAAAGGAGGACTACTCCGTCATCCATGCCTAAGTGTGGACATCACATACAGGCATGCATCGTGGATACTCCTAACTATATGAGTACCAAAAGCCACCATTGGGCTATCAATGCGCATAAATTCACATCACATTTTTTACGGATAAATATCAAAGCCTATTTTAGGCATAACAATTCACCTCATTTCCGCAAGACTAACCCGAAGGTTATTTTAGTTTCTCTAGTAAGAAATGGGTGCCCCAACTCCGCAAGACGACCCACTGGTCATTTAGTTTCTCTAGTATGAGAGGGGAAATAATAAACAAAAGAGGTGTGGCAGTTCTAAGTGATGTAATTTCAGGTGGTTTATATTTTTAGAAATCAAAGGTTACCAATATCATTTATTCTTGATATTTCAATTTTCTCACAATGACACTTTGTCATTCATAAGTCAATTCACCATCGTATCCACCAACATTTTTGGGGAAAACATAGCATATTCATTAATCATGCTCTATAACAACATGACAATCAAGTCACTCCTTGATTCAAATATCCAAATCCTTTATAAGGCATAACCAAGTCAATATGCATAATAATACAAATCTCCAAATAAGTTCAAATCAAAATATTTATACATGCAGAATAACACTATCGCAATTAAATCCATTTCAAATCAAAATAACACCATTGTAAATTAAAATGACACCATGGCAACTACATACATGCAATTCTGTCATGGGGCCCAAACCCTTTGACTCTATGAGTCATAAGCTGATTTTTTTATTATTATAAACCATTGCAAATAACATTAGTTCTGGAAGAACTCTAAGTGCCTGAATTCTAATTGCAAATACTTGGCAAATAACACCATAAGTGGGACCCATTCTGCAGGAACTCTAAGTGTCTGAAATCTAATTGCAAATAACACCATAAGTGGGACCCAGAGATTAATTTTGTAAGAACTCTAATTGGATGAAATCTAATTGCAAATACCACCATAAGTGGGACCCAGGGATTAATTATGCAAGAACTCTGATTGGATGAAATCTAATTGCAAATACCACCATAAGTGAGACCCAGAGATTAATTCTACAAGAACTCTAATTGTATGAAATCTAATTGCAAATACCACCATAAGTGGGACCCAGTGGAACTCGAATTGTATGAAATCTAATTGCAAATACCATCATAAGAGTGACCCAGTGGAACTCTAATGGAACTCCAATTGTATGAAATCTAATTGAAAATACCATCATAAGTGAGACCCATGGATTTATTCCACAGGAACTCTAATTGTATGAAATCTAATTGCAAATACCACCATAAGGGCCAGTGGATTGGTTTTCTTTTCATTATGTTGTGTGGATCTGACATTGGAAGGAATATAATATGGACATGATCATGGAATCACGTATGGGTTTTTCGGTCTCTGAATTCAAAACTTGTTATTATTATTATTTTTTTCAACCGAACCTATGCAGGCACAAAAGAAGAACAATAAAAACAAAACAACAAAAAGGAAACAGGAAAAAGAAATTCACAACCCTCGTGTCACATCATTCACACAGCTTTATCGACTTTATGCAAACAAATCAAAAAGACAAAAAGATAAAATCCACAGTAAAAGA
This sequence comes from Berberis thunbergii, assembly GCA_003290165.1. NCBI lineage: Eukaryota > Viridiplantae > Streptophyta > Magnoliopsida > Ranunculales > Berberidaceae > Berberis > Berberis thunbergii. Next base: position 399,004 of record QNQO01000969.1, read on the forward strand.
TTAAGGAAACGAAGAGACTCACTGCTTTCCCTTTGCTTTTCTCCCTCTTCCTTTCTCCCTTCTTGCTCCCTCTATTCTTCTCCTTTTTTTTTGTTTAAGCGGCGAGAGAAAAAGAAAACCTAAACCCCTATTTAATCCCACTAAAGACAAAACCCTTACCTGTTAGGGTTTTGCTCAAGGTTAGTGACAACCCTTTACTGACGTCACCTCAAATTTAATAAAGCCAAAACTAAATAAAATAAATAATTAATTAAAAATTATAATGTGTTAAAGTAGGGTCGTTACAGAAATCTTGGCACGACATGAGTCTAGTTTCGATCAGGTAAGCGCAGCCTTACAAGCGGTGTTAACCGAGCTTCAAGCTCTTCGAGCCTCCCGTAGCCAAAACACTAGCTCTCCTGAAACCAACCCATTTGCACGTGATGAATCCTCACACCCACATACTTCCCGTTCTAACACTATCAACGACCACTCTCATCAACACCTCAAGTTGTCCTTCCCACGGTTTAATGGAGACGACCCAACTGGATGGATTTACAAGGCAGAACAATACTTTGAATTAAAAAACATTGCACCAGAACAAGAAGTTCAGCTGACCTCCTTCCATTTAGAAGGCATCACCCTGCAATGGCATAGGTGGTTGACGAAATTTAACGGACCACTCACATGGGATGAGTTTACAAAGGCTGTACAACTCTGATTCGGCCCAACCGACTACGAGGACCCGTTAGAAGCTCTAGCTCGCCTTAAACAGACCACAATCGTAGCAGCTTATCAAGAAGCGTTTGAAAAGCTTTCCCACCGAGTTGACGGCCTGCCCGAAAAGTTCCTAATTGGTTGTTTTATTGCAGTACTCGAGACGACATTCGCATAGACGTAAAAATTATACAACCCGAAACCTTGGCGGATACAATAGGAGTGGCTTGGCTAATCAAGGAACGCAACCAGCTGTAGAAGAGACCAAACCTGCAACTCCGTTCCCAACCTGCATTTGCGACACCAAGGGCCTCACCCAACCCAATAGCAGGTGTGCTAGGACCTCCACCAACCCAGCACATAAACCAAAGTTCCAACACTCAACCAACAACCTTCCGTCAAATCACCAATCAAGAGGCACGAGAATGAAAAGAGAGGAATAATGCTATTATTGTGACGAGAAGTTCGTTCCAGGCCATCGTTGCGAACGACCACAATTATTTATGATCGAGGATTCACCCCATACGGGCATCGAGGATGTTGAGGGCGATCAACCAGAATCAGAACCTCATGAAGCTCTACCTGAAATTTATTTTCATGCAATTGCAAGTACTGAACACCCACAAACCATACGCGTCCTCGGCAAACTGAAAAACAAGAATGTAACGGTGCTAATAGACGGTGGCAACACTCACAACTTCATTGATCAGGCTATAGTCTCTAAGTTCGGGTTACCAGTAATCCAGGATCGAAAATTCCAACTCATGGTTGCTAACCGAGAGAAGATAGAATGTGCTGGACAATGTCGAGCGCTCACCCTCACCATTCAAAGACTTCCCGTCACCACCGACTACTACATTCTTCCCGTCGCAGCATGCCCGTTGGTATTGGCAGTGCAATGGCTTGCAACTCTCGAACCCATCAAAATAGACTACAAGCAGCTCACCATGAACTTCAACATGGCAGGAACATCCCACACATTCTAGGGATTGGGACGAACTGCATCGAAGCCTTGACTGACAAATAATTTAATGGATTACAAGGCACTGTGCTATTTTTTCAAATAGTTCCTTCCAACAGCAGCAGCCAACCAACTTCCCACCACCTGAGATGGGCCACCTCCTAGCTCAATTCTCTCAGGTATTTGAAACACCTACCAGCTTACCTCCAAGGCAATCACATGACCATCACATTCCATTGCATCCGACTGCGGGACCAGTAAGTGTGAGGCCATATCGATACCCTTATTACCAAAAAAATTGAGATAGAAAAAATGGTAAAAGAGCTTTTGCAATCTGGTTTGATACGGCCAAGCCACATCCCGTTTTCGTTCCCAGTTCTGTTAGTAAAGAAAACAGATGGCGCTTGGCAATTTTGTGTGGATTATCGAGCTCTAAATGACATCACAGTTAAAAAGAAGTATCCAATTCCTATCATCGATGAACTATTAGATGAGCTCCACGGCGCCAAATTTTACTCCAAATTGGATTTACGGTCTGGATATCATCAAATCCGCGTGCAAGGACGACATTCCTAAAACCGCATTCCGGAGACATGAAGGGCATTACGAGTTTACTGTGATGCCATTTGGTCTCACCAACGCACCAACAACCTTCCAAAGTCTAATGAATGATCTCTTCCGCCCCTATCTCCGACACTTTATTTTGGTTTTCTTTGATGACATTCTAGTGTATTCAAAATCATGGGAAGACCATCTCACACATTTGCAAATTGTTCTATAGATATTATCCACTAACAGTTTATTTGTAAAAAAGTTGAAATGTCGATTCGGAGTTTTACAGGTCGACTACTTGGGTCACGTCATTTTCGAGCCGGGGGTATCAGTTGATCCAACCAAAATACAAGTTGTCATTGAGTGGCCAACACCAACAACAACAAAAGGGGTCCGTGGGTTCCTCGGTTTAGTAGGCTACTACTGGGAATTTATCCGTCATTTCGGATGTATAGCAACTCCTCTGACTCGTCTCTTGAGCTAGATGGATTTCAATGGAATGAGGCAGCATCGATGGCCTTCAAACAGTAAAAAGAGGCATTGACGTCACCACCAATCGTACGCCTTCCCAATTTTACTCAACGGTTCATAATTGAATGCGATGCCAGCGGAATCGGACTTGATGCAATTCTTATCCAACAAAATTGACCAGTGGTGTATTTTAGTGAAGCATTGAAAGGTTCGACCTTCGCATTATCCACCTAAGAGAAAGAAATGTTGGCTATCGTCAAAGCAATCAAGAAATGGCGTCCATACTTGCTGGGGAAATCATTTACAATCCGCACTGACCAAAAAAGTGATAAGGCATAATTAGGCTATTTTTAGTACCATATTTCTATATATATTTTTAGCTATTACTTGTTAATTATGGTAGTAATTGCTATTTTCATGTTTGTGTAGGTTTTCAATTACAATATTTTAAAATAGAAGCAAAGTGGCAATTTAGGAATACTAATTGCACAAGGAATTCATACAAGCAAGGAAACCACAACAAGGATACCACAGAAAGAAGAAACAAGAATAAAAAGGGGACGATACCTGGCTTTGAGAGACGAACCATCCAGCAATAGCAATCATCCATCGCCAAGCCCTAACCCACCATCGCAGACTTCTCTTCATCATCATCCACGCTTACAAACCCTAGCCGCCGCCATCATCCTGATCACATTCATCTACCGCCAGTAGCCGCCGTCGTCCTCCTTCACAACAGCCATCAAGCTCTTCCTCCTGAACCCATCATCAACCATCTTCACCGCCCTCATCCACAACCGCAGACCACCACCGTAGGACCCTATTCATATTCTCCTCCTTACAACCACAGTCCCTTCTTCCATCCTCTCGCCACAATCTCTCTCGTTGTCCCCTGTCTTTGCCATCTTCACCATCCGCATCTCTCTCTTGTCTGACTCCCTTATCGCCATCACCATTAGAACCTCCTAGCATGGAAACCCTCGTCCTTCCCTTTTCGTCCCTTCTCACCCGTTCTCAGCTAAAACCACCCATCGCCATCCCCCTCACACTGGATCAGGAACTGAAGAGATCAGGAGAGCTGAAGAAGTAGATCGTGAAGTAAAGAAGAAATAAGGAGCAGATCGTGAAGAGAAAGAGGATTCTCTTTTGCTATTCGCACCCCAGCTTCTACTCAGTACCACCCCGGATCAATGTTTTGCTTTCATCTCTAAACATCTCTTTCTCTTAATTTTAGTTTGATTATTGATTATGGATTACTGTTTGAACATAATTAATATGTCTAGCTAAACTCCTCTTAGTTAGAGGTGGATTCGAAGCCCCGAACATGTGCCTTATAAGTTAATTGAATTTAATCCTCCTTGCTATTAGTGATTGTGTTTTGCTTAACTGTTTTATAGATAACTTTTCTTTGTATGTTTGTTAATGTGGCCAACTTAGTAAGCATGCTAGGATTTGGGGCTAGAGTATAGGAGAGTTTCACCTAATTGTTATGATCATGTATTCACAAGTAGTAAATACCATGGAACGTTGGTAAGGTTAAGTAAAAACCTAGGCAAGAACAAGATGCTGATCATACTTGTAATTGCCTAGTCAGTGTTCATATTTTCCACAAAACTTAATGATCTTAGATTGTTGTCTAACTTGCGATTCCTGTTTAGATAGCACGATAAGAATAGTTTGAAAGCGACGCTTAGTTTAATTCAACGAACTTGGGAAAATAATAAGATTAATGCAGTGCGGTCATGGTTAGTCTTGAGCATTGTCTCTCACGAGTTAGCAAGTGATTATTGAAGATTAATTTATAAGCATATGTTTGGTGTGTGGAGATAAAACCCTTAGCTAATTTCTCATTTTCCCCATCTCTTTAGTTTATCATCTTTACATTAATTTTCGTAGTTATTTTCATAGTTTAATTTAGAAAATCCAATCCTCGTTTATTTAATTAATTAGGTTGTTAGTTTCTTTTAGTTATTATTAGTGTAATTGACAAACCCTCTAATCCCCGATCTAGAACGATCCCTACTTATTCTATACTACAAATCACAAAGTAGGGTATTAAGTTGTGTGCTACTAAAATAGCGCATCAATTTTTGGCGCCATTGCCGGGGATTAGAAAAGTTGTTGATTACTTAATTAGTTTTTATTTATTTATTTTTATTGATTTTTTCTTTCCTTCTTTCTTTATCTCAGGTACTAGTTCATGCACAATAGGAGATCCAGCGAAAACTTAGTAGAATACAATTCAGAGCATGAGAAAACATTTAGAAGACGAAGAAGAGAAACAAAATAACTACAAACATCTAGCTTTGAATCTGAATCTAAAGAGTTCGACATGGGAGATAATAGATCTATTAAAGAACTTTCGGCATCCACCTTGGACAATGCCGCACCCTTGTGCATTCACTATCCATTAGCCGCGCAGGGCAAGACTGAGTCATTCGAGCTGAAATCCAGCCTACTTCATCATATTCCGAAGTATCATGGTCTTTCTATGGAGGATCCAAATAAACATTTAAAGGAATTTGAAGTTCTATGCTCCAGTATGACGCCAATAAATGTGGATGAAAACATCCTAAAGTTGAGAGCATTCCCCTTTTCTCTGGCTGATAGGGCTAAGGATTGGCTCTATGAACTACCTTTCGGAACAATATATTCTTGGGAAAGCATGAAGAAGGTGTTTCTAGAAAAAATTTTCCCAACTTCCAAAATTATCTTAGTGGAAAATCAGTGGCATACAGCAAGGTCTAGGGGAATCATATCCGGCTTACTATGAGCGCTTCAAAACTCTCATAGCATCATGCCCGCAGCATCAGATGAAGGAGGAACTCCTGATTCAATACTTTTATGAGGGATTGCTTCCTCTTGAGCGACGAATGTTAGATGCAGCGGCAGGAGGAGCTTTGGTTGATAAAACTCCAGCAGCAACAAAAACTTTGATTGCAAACCGAGCCTTAAATGCCCAGTAGTATGAAGGAATTGGAGAGCCTTCACGCCAAGTTAATGAGGTAAGTATTAATTCTTGTTTGGAAGCTCAAATGGCTAATCTTACCTCACTTGTGACTCAGGCCCTAGGGAAGCCGAATATGCTAGGAGTTGCACAGGTTTGTGGCGTGTGTACAAAGTCAGGACATCAATCTGATCAATGTCCTCAACTGATTGAGAATGGCGGTTGGGAGAATGTCAATGCAATAGGTTTTAAGAGACAAAATTACTATAGGAATAATCCTTATTCGAACACCTACAATGAAGGTTAGAGAAATCACCCAAGTTGGAGAAATTCAGAACAACCTCAACAACAGACTTCGAATCGGCCACCCCCTGGTTTCTTTCAAGGACCACCTTAACCACCTCAGCACAATTCAAGTATGCCGCTTAATTATGATGAGATTATGAAATCATTAACTATTTCTCAGTAGAATCAAGCAAAAGATATAACAGATGGAACAAATAGCTGAGTTTATTGGACAAATTGGCGAGCAAGGAAAACTTCCTAGTTCTACCACTCCAAATCCGAAAGACAGGTTTGAAACCGCAAAAGCAATTACATTGAGGAGTGCTAGGCAAATTGAGAATGAGCTAATAGTCCCTAAACATAGTCGAAATAGGGAATCTGAGTTACATAAGGATGCTCCAGCCATCATTGAAACACCAGAGCTCCAAGGTAAGAAGGTGAGCATTCAAAATTCAGTTTCTGCTAATCTTGTTCCACCTTTTGTGCATTTTTCAGGTAGGTTTGCCAAATCTAGGAAAGATGAACAGGATAAGGAAATTTTGGAAACCTTCCAAAAAGTCCAAGTCAATATTCCGCTTCTTGATGCTATTAAGCAAGTGCCTAAGTATGCAAAATTTTTGAAGGAGCTTTGCACAACAAAGAGACGACTTCGAGACGGAGATGTAGTTAAGGTAAGTGAGAATGTCTCCGCAGTTCTTTAAAGGAAATTGCCATCGAAGTGCAAGGATCCAGGTAGTTTCACTATCCCTTGTGTTATCGGTAAAACTAAAATTGAAAATGCAATGTTAGACTTAGGTGTTTCAATTAATGTTATGCCGTATTCTATTTATCGCTCTATGAATCTTGGGAAGCTAAAAAATAATGGTGTTATTATTCAATTGGCTGACCGTTCTAATGCATATCCTTGAGGTTTGTTGGAAGATGTGTTGGTGCAGGTTAACCATTTGATTTTCCCAGCAGATTTCTATGTGCTTGAGATGGTAGATTCAGCATTGTCAACACCTTTGCCTCTTATTTTAGGGCGCCCCTTCATGAAAATTGCAAGAACAAATATTGATGTGCATGCAGGGAAATTGACAATGGAATTTGATGGTGATGTGATTGGTTTCAACATCTTTGAAGCCATGAGGTACCCTGTTGATAATCATTCTTGTTTTTCTATTGACGTGGTGGATATTTTGTCACAAGAATTTCTTGACGTCATGAACGATGATGAACTTGAAATCACCATTGCTACTGGAGCCGAATATGAGAGAAATGGAGTCCTTTGTGACAATATGAAGATCTCAGCCGATAACATGAGGGAGGAGATCCTTGAGACTGTGGCTACCTTTGAGTCAATGCCACGAATTGTTAGTGAGTTACCTCCTCCAATTATTATTCCCTCATCTACTAATAAATTTTTACCTTATGTGATTCAGGCACCTACACTTGAGCTTAAACCGTTACCGGATCATTTGAAGTACGCATATTTGGGAGATGATGAGACATTGCCTGTCATCATATCATTATTACTCACAAATTTAGAGGAGGAAAAACTTATTCGAGTTTTGAAGGAATACAAGACTACAATTGGGTGGACATTGGCAAACATAAAGGGTATTAGCCCTACCACTTGTATGCACCGTATACTTCTTGAGGAAGGTGCAAAACCCACTAGAGAAGCTCAGCGTCACCTAAACCCCCTTATGATGGAAGTTGTGAAGAAAGAAATCATTAAACTCCTTGATTGTGGCGTGATTTACCCTATTTTAGATGGCAAATGGGTTTCACCGGTGCAAGTAGTACCGAAGAAGTCTGGCATAACTGTGGTGAAGAACGAGGAAAATGAGTTGGTTGCCACGCGAATAGAAATAGGGTGACAGATTTGTATTAACTATAGAAAGCTGAATGCAACTACCAGGAAAAATCATTTTCCTCTCCCTTTATTGATCAATTGCTTGAAAGGTTGACCGGTCGTGCTTTTTATTGTTTTCTTGGTGGTTATTCAGGATATAATCAAATTGTCATCACTCCAGAGGATCGAGAAAAGACAACCTGTACATGTCCATTCGACACTTTCGCATATAGAAGAATGCCATTCGGTTTGTGTAATGCCCCGGCTACCTTCCAGAGATGTATGGTAAGTATATTTTCAAACTTTATTGAAAAAATCATTGAGGTTTTTATGGATGATTTTAGTTTTTTCGGTGATTCTTTTGACCATTGTCTAGATAATCTTGCATTGATTCTGAAGCGATGCATTGAGGTTAACCTTGTATTAAATTGGGAAAAAATGTCACTTTATGGTTAACCAAGGTATTGTTTTTGGTCATATTATTTCAGCTAGGGGTATTGAGGTTGATAAAGTTAAAATAGATCTTGTACGTTACTTACCCTCTCCTACTTTGGTGGGAGAGGTTCGTTCTTTTCTTGGACATGCAGGATTCTATCGGAGATTTATCAAAGAATTTTCTAAGGTTTCTGGACCACTATGTTGACTTCTACAAAAAATGTGCCATTTGAGTTCAATAATGACTGTCAGACAACGTTTGACAAGCTTAAGGAGTTGTTGACATCAACACCTATCATTGCACCACCGGATTGGAGTCTTCCATTTGAACTTATGTGTGACGCATCAGATTATGCCTTGGAGCAATTTTAGGCCAACAGAGGGATAAACGTCTTCACGTCATCTACTATGCCTCTCGAACCTTGAATGACGCTCAATTGAATTATTCCACAACTGAAAAAGAACTTTTAGCTGTTATATTTGCTTTAGAGAAATTTCAATCTTATTTAATTGGAACTAAAGTTATAATTTTCTCTGATCATGCAGCTTTAAAATACTTGCTTACGAAAAAAGAAGCGAAATCGAGACTTATACAGTGGATACTTCTTCTTCAAGAGTTTGATGTGGAGATCAGGGATAAAAAAAAGGGAGTGAAAATGTGGTAGCTGAACATATGAGCCGTTTGGTGCGCAATGAGGAACCCCAGCCAATTCTTGTGACTTTTCCTGACGAACAACTATTTTTGGTCGAGGTAAATGAACCATGGTATGCTGATATTGTAAATTACCTTGTATCCAAACAGATTCCAAACACCTTAACTCGAGTTCAGAAGGATAAGCTCAAAAAAGTGGCGAAACAGTTTGTATGGGATGATCCCTATCTGTGGAAGCATTGTACCGATCAACTGAATAGAAGGTGCGTACCCGATTCTAAATTTAATTCAATATTGACATATTGTCATTCCTATGCTTGTGGGGGACACTTTGGAACTCAAAGAACGGCTCGTAAGGTTTTAGAATGTGAATTTTATTGGCCCACTTTATTTAAGGATGTCAGATTATTTTGCATGACTTGTGACCGGTGTCAAAGAACATGTAATTTAGGCCCTAGAGATCAAATGCCACAACATCCTATATATAATGTGAAAATCTTCGATGTTTGGGGTATTGATTTCATGGGTCCATTTCCTTCTTCTAATGGTTTCATTTATATATTGCTTGCTGTGGATTATGTTTCAAAGTGGGTGGAAGCAAAAGCCACCCGTACTGACGATTCCAAAGTTGTTGCAGCATTTATTCATTCTAACATTTTTGTAAGATTTGGAATGCTGCGAGTGATTATAAATGATGGAGGTTTCCATTTTTGCAACTGTACAATTGAAGCTTTGCTTAAGAAATACAATGTCACACATAAGGTTTCAACACCTTATCATCCCCAAACAAGTGGACAAGCCGAAGTTTCAAATCGTGAAATCAAGGGAATCCTTGAAAAACAGTAAAGCCCACTCGCAAAGATTGGAGCATGCGGCTTGATGATGCTTTATGGGCATATCAAATAGCATATAAGACACCTATAGGGATGTCTCCCTTTCGGATTGTATATGGAAAACCGTGTCATTTACCAGTTGAGTTGGAAACATAAGGCGCATTGGGCTATTAAGACTTTCAATATGAACATTGGTGATGCTGGCCTTCATAGGAAATTGCAGCTGAATGAGCTTGAAGAGATTCAGAATGACGCATATGAGAGTGCCAGGATTTATAACGAGAAAACTAAAGCTTTTCATGATCGCATGATCCATGGAAAGACTTTTGTGGTGGGCCAGAAAGTCTTACTTTTTCAGTCACGCCTTAAACTTTTTCCTGGTAAGTTACGTTCTAGGTGGGTTAGTCCTTTTATTGTTACTAATGTTTTTCCCCATGGTGCTATACAGGTGAAAAGTGTCACAACTGGAAATGAGTTTAAGGTGAATGGGCATCGACTTAAGCCCTATTATGAGTCATTTGTGGAGCATGACGTGGAGGATGTATCACTCCATGTTCCCACTTATTCTGAGGATTAATTGGAGATACCGTCAGGCTGCACGACGTTAAGACAAGCGCTTCTTGGGAGGCAACCCAATCAGATTTGCTTTCTTTGCTTTTATTTGTTAGTAGTTTGTTTTTTTGCGTTTAAATCTTTCGTTGCATGTGCTATATAATCTATTAACATTGAGGACAATGTTAGGTTTGTGTAGGGGAACAAAACATTGTTTTATTTTAAAAAGTGTTAGTCTCTTAAAAAAATGTTGGTTTTTTTTTCTTTGTTGGTATTAGTGTCATAAAAATAAAAATAAAAATAAAAATAAAAATTAAATTATAGTTGTTTTGAGTCTTAGAATACTTTCCAACACAATGATGAGATTTGGCTTTTAATTGCATGACTTTAAGATGATTTATAAACATGATTCAAGATCTAATATTATTCTTTGGTTAATGCTTATTTATGGTTATCATATGCAAATTCACATGTAATCAACTTAGTAATTGGTACTCATAGCATGCTTAGTTGAATTTAACTCATTATAACCCATATGTGAGTTTTGAGCCTATTGTTCTTTTGATTTTGAGAGTTTTTAGTTAGGTCATCTTTTATTTCTTTTGTCAATAATAATTCATTGCATGATCTCAATTTTGTTTGCTTTGGTTGCTACTTGGATTGCTTTCATAATTAAGAATAAAACACAAAAACTTGTATTAATTTCGTTCAAAGCATCATATTGAATTGCATGACATGCTTGACATGATAAAGGCACCTAGTTTCCAACATTGCCAAATAAGTTTGATCCATAATATATGTCCTTTAGGTTAACCCCATTGAGCCTGTTATTAAGCCTTTTGTTACATTACCCTCATTTTTTATCCCTAACCTAATAAGAAGAGTGGAGCATAATTTGATTTGCAGATACTTTATTTTCGTGAGGGAGACCCTTGTGGTAGACAGTTCAAAAAGAAAGAGTTGCAAAAAAAAAGAAGGAGTAGAAGTCAGAAAATGTCATTCTTTCTTGTTATATCATATGTGAGCTATTTGTTTCCCTTTGACATCAATCCTATCACATATAACTAGAATAGGAAGAGTGATTTTACCAAACAATCAGTGAAAAAGAAAAGAGTGCATCCAGTGAGATTTTTGGGTTAATTCTTCTTGGCACGCACTTGAGTTTCACAGTCACTTGGATTGATTTAATTGTAAATTTTTATATCATTGCTATGAACGTGTATTAATTTTCGAATGATGTGGATTTAATCTTGTGGTTACAAAGAATCTTAACATGTCATGATCCGTTGACAATCTCTGAGACAAATGTTGGAAAGTATAGATTGAGTCATTTGAGTATTTTATTTTTGTTTCTTGGATTTGCTCGAGGACTAGCAAAAGATAAGTGTGGGGAAATTTGATAAGGGCATAATTAAGCTATTTTTAGTACAATATTTATATATATATATATTTTAGCTATTACTTGTTAATTATGGTACTAATTGCTATTTTCATGTTTGTGTAGGTTTCCAATTACAATATTTTAAAATAGAAGCAAAGTGGCAATTTAGGAATACTAATTGCACAAGGAATTCGTATAAGCAAGGAAACCACACCAACAAGGAAACCACAGAAAAAAGAAAACAAGAATAAAAAGAAAACGATACCTGGCTTTGAGAGACGACCCATCCAGCAATAACATTCATCCATCGCCAAGCCCTAACCCACCATCGCAGACTTCTCTTCATCATCATCCACGCTTACAAACCCTAGCCACCGCCATCGTCCTGATCGCATCCATCTACCGCCAGTAGCCGCCATCGTCCTGATCGCATCCATCTACCGCCAGTAGTCGTCGTCGTCCTCCTTCACAACAACCATCAAGCTCTTCCTCCTGAACCCATCATCAACCATCTTCACCGCCCTCATCCACAGTCGCAGACCACCACCGTAGGACCCTATTCATCTTCTCTTCCTTGCAACCACAATCCCTTCTTCCATTCTCTCGCCACAGTCTTTCTCGCTGTCCCCTGTCTTCGCCATCTTCACCGTCCGCATCTCTCTCTCGCCTGACTCCCTTATCGTCATCACCATCAGAACCTCCTCGCATGGAAACCCTCGTCCTTCCCTCTTCGTCCCTTCTCACCCGTTCTCAGCCAAAGCCACCCATCGCCATCCCCCTCATACTGGATCAGGAGCTGAAGAGATCAGAAGAGCTGAAGAAGCAGATCACAAAGTGAAGCAGAAAGAAGGAGCAGATCGCGAAGAGAAAGAGGATTCTCTTATGCTATTCGCACCCCAGCTTCTACTCAGTACCACCACGGATCAATGTTTTGTTTTCATATCTAAACATCTATTTATCTTAATTTTAGTTTGATTATGGATTACTGTTTGAACATAATTAATATGTCTAGCTAAACTCCTCTTAGTTAGGGGTGGATTCGAAACCTCGAACATGTGCCTTATAAGTTAATTGAATTTAATCTTCCTTGCTATTAGTGATTGTGTTTTGCTTAACTGCTTTATAGAGAACTTTTCTTTGTATGTTTGTTAAGGTGGCCAACTTAGTAAGCATGCTAGGATCTGGGGCTAGAGTATAGGAGAGTTTCACCTAATTGTTATGATCATGTATTCACAAGTAGTAAATACCATGGAACGTTGGTAAGGTTAAGTAAAAACCTAGGCAAGAACAAGATGATGATCATACTTGTAATTTCCTAGTCAGTGTTCATATTTTCCACAAAACTTAATGATCTTAGATTGTTGTCTAACTTGCGATTCCTGTTTAGATAGCATGATAAGAATAGTTTGAAAGCGACGCTTAGTTTAATTCAACGAACTTGGAAAAATAATAAGATTAATGCAGTGCGGTCACGGTTAGTCTTGAGCATTGTCTCTCACGAGTTAGCAAGTGATTATTGAAGATTAATTTATAAGCATATGTTTGGTGTGTGGAGATAAAACCCTTAGCTAATTTCTCATCTTTTCCATCTCTTTAGTTTATTATCTTTACATTAATTTTCGTAGTTATTTTCATAGTTTAATTTAGAAAATCCAATCCTCGTTTCTTTAATTAATTAGGTTGTTAGTTGTCTTTTAGTTATTATTAGTGTAATTGACAAACCCTTTAATCCCCGGTCTGAAACAATCCCTACTTATTCTATACTACAAATCACAAAGCAGGGTATTTCCGATTTTTGCAGGGACCAGCCGTGAAAATGGTTTGAATGGATTCCTTGGGCTGAGTTCAGCTACAACACTTCCACTCACTCCTCTACCAACTTGACGCTCTTCGAAGTTGTTTACGACATTCCGCTTCCAAGTCTACTGGCTTATGTATCAGGCACTTCCCGCGTCCAAGCAATAGATGAGTACCTTTGTGATCGAGATGTCATCCTATGTGAGCTGATACATAACCTACTGCTGGCTCAAGATCGGATGAAATGTCAAGCCGAACAACACTGGCGCTAGGTATCATTCCTGGTAGGAGATTATGTGTATTTGAAACTCCAGCCCTATAGACAGACTTCTGTGGATTTTCGAGCCTCCATGAAGCTCGCCCCACGTTTCTTTGGTCCATATAAAGTCATTGAGAAGGTTGGTCCGGTGGCTTATAAACTGGCTTTACCTCCGGGTTCTCAAATCCATGATGTGTTTCATGTTAGTTTGTTAAGGTCAAGTACCCCAACATCTACCCAACTTCTCCTTGTCTTGGATACTTCGACTGTCCTTCCACAACCAGAAGTTGTCTTAGATCGACGTGTGATCCGCAAGGATAAATATCACCCAAAATCTGAAATCCTTGTGAAGTGGGTCGGTGCTCCAACAGAAGTCGCAACTTGGGAAAATGAGTGGCGTTTCACCAAGTCATATCCTGATTTCATCCTTGTGGACAAGGATCCTTAAGTGGTGGGGAATGGTATGTGCCACTTTACTTGCACCAGACCACGAAGTGTAGTGGCAAGATGGAAGACTTGGTCTAATGGTTTATTTAGTCATGATTTGTTGAGTCTGTTAAGTGTGTGCTATTATTTATCTTGTTTTGCAACATTTCCTATTCTTTAGCATGGTTGTTATTTTTCCTACTAGTTGTATGACTATATATAGCCTGAATGAGTTGAATAAAGATATGCAGTTTTAGTCTCAAGCAGCCCCTCCCTTCTTCTATTCCTTCCTTCTATTAAATTCTTTTGTATCATAGATGTTTTGATTTAATTCAACAAATCCTAAACATTCCTTAAGAAGATTAATTTGACTAAAATTAATAATAATAAATATTAAATAAATAAGTTTGGGACGGGATAGACGGAATTAAAAATCTCCGTCCCACTCTATCGGGATGATAAGTTTGATCAATTCCAAAAGGACAAAAAAAAAAAAATATAGAAATGGGATTGGGATCGTGGGATGTGATGCCAATAAAATTGTATTTCGCATATAACGATTTCTCAAGCACCCTGTTGGCTTGTTCACAACCTACAAACATGTTGGAAAGTTCACATGTCAAGTTATTTTGTAGGAATTAATGAACACAAATTTTGTAACTTTCATCCACGCTTTTTCTTTCTTAACATTTTTTAATGACTATGAGCTTCTTCTAAACTGGACAATGTAACTTTCATATACTTCCAAGTAGAGAAGATTAGCAAATCTAAGTGGGTTGATAAGTTTGGAGCAAGATGAAGAGTTGTAAAACCATTTTAACTTTTAGCTTCTTTTTTTTCCATCTCCACAGAACGTTTTTCACAACTTAAACTTTTGAACTTTAATTTCTTTTTAGCTATAAGGTCAAGTGCAATTTAGAGTGTGAAACCTTTGTCTTTTCAATGCAGAGAACTATTGAAGAGTGTTTGCGCTTCTTATCATTTTTACTTCTACTAAACTAGTGAAAAAAAGATAATAACTAGACAATAATGTAAGTTTTATACACCTAAGTAAGTTTTATATACACCTAAGTAGAGAAGATTATTTATTTGAGTGGGTTGATAAGTTTGCGGCGAGATGAATTTTAAAACCATTTTAACTTTGAGTATCTGTTTTTCAATTTAGTTTTCTTATCAACTCAACTTTCTCCACAGCTGAATACTTTTTAACTTTAATTTCTTTTTGGCACACTCTAGAGTGTGAAACCTTTGTCTTTTCCATGCATAATGAGTAGGGGTTGCATTTTTGTCTCTAGGTGTAGGAAATAACCTAGAATGCACCTGACTTTTCGGAAAATCTCGGTTTTGCGAGTTAAATATGTGTCGGACACGGACACGCGATCGACACGTGCCCGACACGAGGTCAATAATTCTGACATGTTCACTTGGTCAGACACGTGCCCCGACACAATCAAGACTCGATTTGGACACATCGATATATATATATTTTGGCTTGAATTGGCTGCAAAAAGCATTGAGTCTTCTTCTCCACCCTGAACTCGATCGCACATAGCAGGAAGAAAAAAAAAACAAAAACAAAAAAGAGGAGAGAAAGAAGAAGTGTTGTTTGGGTCTTCTATTCCATATTGAACTGAATCATACTGGGCGACCTATAGGTCAACATCTATTAGAAAGTAACCATGCCGCAGGTGCAAATCCACACAACCCTAACCACTAGGCCATAACACCATTGGCAGGTAAAACATGATACTTTATACTTGTAACAAACCCACACAGTCCCCAAATACATTATACTTGTGAGTCGACTATGAGTGTGGGCAGGTAAAACATGATGATCTAATAATGGTGGTCTCAATGGCTCAATCAATATTTGTTTCTAATCTTCTTTTAGTAAGTGGGTGGGAGTGGGCTGCTTGCACAATTTTACAGCTTGGACTGAATGTAATGTATGTATGTTACCATCTTGGCGGTCAAGTACTTATCTTATTTAAAATTATTTTTTAAATGCTCTTTCTGACCATTCATCAAAGATGATTGGAGATGAACAATTGAGTTCACCTCTGATTCAGTCTAATGAAGTTAATGGGTATGTTGTTTTGGGTGGTGAAAAGAGTGCAATGACTCTAAATGGATCAGAGAAGATTGTTGAACAAGTGAAGAAGCAATTATGGCTACCTTGCATGTTCATTCAATTAATCAAATATACGACCATGCATGATCATTTATTATTGTAGTTATTAAAAAAAATAATAATAATTAATAAGGTTTGATGTGTCGCCAAATCCTAATTTTTTAAATTGCCGAGTCGCCGTGTCGTATTCGTGTGTGACACACGTGTCTATGTCCGTGCATCCTAGGAAACAACGTATTGAGTTATGTCATAGGTCACACCTGCGAGGATAGCATTTTGGGGAGAGAATTTGATTGAAGATATGAAGGTCACGTGTTCAATGACAAAGATCGTTTCTCAAGATATTTAATGGCAGTGACATAAATACGTATCTCGAGAAACACTGTCGAAAATGGGCTAAAATTTCAACACGATACTTTTAGTGTTAATATGTATTCTGAAAATTGAAGCTCAAATGAATTAGGCAACTTAACTAGGTACTAAACGACTAGTAAAAGCCCAAATAGTCCTTTTAGCCCAATGTCCCGTGTTAGTCCTATTGCGATGCCAGCGGAATCGGACTCAATGCAATTCTTACCCAACAAAATTGACCAGTGGCGTATTTTAGTGAAGCATTGAAAGGTTCGACCTTAGCATTGTCCACCCAAGAGGACTAAACATTGGGCTAAAAGGACTATTTGGCCGTACACGTGGCATAAAAATTTTAGATGAAAAAATAGTTAACCTTAGGTTTGGCAACAAATTCCTATTGCATATAATTTTTATTTATTTATTTATTCCATATTTTCATATATCCTTTTTTATGCGTCCAAAAATTGTCCTCCTGTGAGTTTGACCTGCAAAACAACTGTTAGACTGTCAAATACCACATTTTTTGTGGTCGAAGGCACTCCGATGTTTAAGTCAGTAACTCTGTTGGAAGAAGGATGTAAATCTAGACAAAACTCAGTTAAAGTTGCACACCTTCGTCGAACGTTCCCTTTACCTTTTGTAATGATTGTGGTTAACTCTCTGAGTGATTTAAGCATGTGAGGCACAACGGAAGGAGATGTTTCTTGTAATAGTCTCATCCTTAATGGAGATGCATTCGTGGGGGGGGGGGGGGGAGGTAAGCACCTCCACGACTCTTTTCTTGGTGCAACGTTCATTTTCTTTATGAGGGAACTCGTATCGGGCCTATATCCGTGTCATGATCTGTTTGGGTATGGATTTAGGTCCTGTTTGTTTTCCTTATTAGGGGGTCTCATTCGGGCCTGTGAAATTGGCATCATTCTTCCTGGGCTTTATGAGCTGGCCCGATAGATCGGGCGTTGTATTTTCGTGATGAATTTTTATGCCACGTGTATGGCCGTGATGATCAGTTTATTTTGATGTATCATCAGCTACTCCCCCTTAGTTAGTGGGCATGCTGACGTGGCCACCAACTTTGGTGTCGGTTTGCCTTTCGATTTCATCATTACCTTGTATTTAATGTTATCAGTTGCTTTTCGCGAGTTGGTGTCTCAATCCTGTACTTGCCCATTCATTTTTTGCACACATTCTTGGATTTTGCATAGCCATCATATCTTGCACGCTGTCCCATGAGCAATTTTTCATTGCTCAGCTCTATAAAATGAAATGTGATGAATACATTTTCCCTCTTCACGCTATCTTTGAATTTAGGGTTTGTCTGTTCTTTCATCTTCTTCATTTTAATTGTTTCTTCACTCTTTAATGATGTCTATTGGTGACAAGTTAAGTAGTAAGTCACTTACTCTTTGCGAGGCTCATTACTCTTCTAATAGAGTGTCTCAGTCGACTTTTTGTTTTGATTGTAATCTTCCACCCAACCTCGAGCTTGTTCTGCCTGGACAGGACGATAACCCTTGTAACCCAAAGGCTGGATACATCGCACTGTATTTGTGCATGTTTTCTTCTGGCTTTCGATTCCTTGTCCCAGAGTTGTTATGGGAATATCTAAATTTTTTGGGCATTCCTCCTGCCCAAAGGGGCCCTAATGGTTGGAAGGTGATGGTCTCTTCTTATGCAAGGGTTACTCTTTCTGGTATTCCTTTAACCGTTAAGATTTTGCACTCGTTGGTCGGTCTGTTGGTGTACAGGGAGATATGCTTCCTCCATTCTTTTGATTGTTTCAAGAAACTCAGTGATGACATTCGCGATTGGTCGCAGTCTTGGTTCTATGCTTCCGTGAATTTTGACTACTTTCGATTGCAAGGTCGTTCGATTTTTCGCTCATTTCGAGTTCCCAACAAGCGGAATAGTCTTATCTTGTCAGCTGAGGA